>CM042258.1:11841475-12323975 GCA_023566225.1 Romanogobio albipinnatus
GTCATATCTTAAATTTAACACAAGTCTGCTTTTCTCTTCTAATTGTAATATATCATGCTATAAGGGGGATGAGAACACGTGTAATAATAAATAAAATGGGTTGTGTTGGTCATAATATCTTGTGGTTAAGGGATTTGTGCTGTGCTGAGGCTTCATGTTTCAACACTAGATGTGTTATTTTACTGACCTGGTGTGAGTGTGAAATGAGATAAAATACTCTTGAATAATAATATAAATAGTCTGGCATCACAGGCAGGCACGTCCAACCAGAAGCGTAGATTATGTTGTCTCATACCTGTGTAATCCTCAAATCAAGCCCATGGCATCCCTGCTTTAAGCTCTCAACCTGAATCAGACAGACGGGAGGTTCAAGATTCTGCTTTAAAGGAGCAGTTCACATAAAAATAATAGCTGTATAAATTCTCTTTATTTTGCAATTTATCTACCTTCTGTTCTCTCGAGAATCCTCTATGGCACCATACTTGCTGTGATTTACCCAAGTAGGGCATGGTCCTAAATCAGTGTTCTTGATGGTCAACGTTTATCACAACCAATCAGATTTTAGGTATAAGGAGTTGAACAGCATTGAACACATGGGGGGCGTTGATCTGTCTGATCAGCTGTTGCAACACAGCACAAAACCATGAAGCGGTACAGAAAGATTTTTCTACAATTCTTGGACATTGCTTCCACCAACTCTTTCCTTTTGCACAAAGAGCTACATGGTAACATGTCCCATAAAGAGTTCATGGAGCAGCTTATCACAGAGCTCTGTGGTGTATCGCAGAAAACCGCACCAAAACGGACAATAAGTGACCATGTACCAGTTCCAGGAGCTGAGGTGACCTCAGATGCAAAGGAGTGCTTGGTAAAAGGCAATTAACACCATGGAAATGCCAGTCTTGCAACGTTCACTTATGTCTTCAATTGAACAGGAACTGTTTTCAAGAGTGGCACAAAGATGTGTGACTGTGTTCAGATGTTTGTGCTCTGTTGATTACCTCCCACTGATCATCAGGCTACAAAGATCATCTGTAACACTCTTGTCTCTCCCTATGTACACTGTCTTCTGTAGCACAATTGTATTCTGTTGTATTATGTGTAAATTCAAGTATACTGTACAAGACTTGTATTGTTAGGAAAGATTTCTATTTTGAATAAATGCTGTTCTTTCATCAATTAATTGTGAAAAAAAAAAACTTTTGACTGGTACTGTATATGTTTATATATGTAGCACTGTGGTGGTGGTAGGCACATGTCGTAACTCCACATAGAGGAATTATAATAAATTCAATTAAAATCTTGCATCTCCTCACATTCTTTGTTCAGGCTGCCTCACAGCATTCCACTTTGATGGGCCATTAGCCATTCTTGTTTCAGGTGTGAAACACACCAATATTCATGATCATTCACACCCACCCCGCATACACCTTTCTAACACAAAACATGTCTTTTTTAAATCAATATATTGTGTTATGTGAATGAGTGACCAGAGAAATTTGTACATCGTCTTGAAGCAAAAAATTCTAGCCTATGTGATCCAGTTTTCAAAAGTCTTGTGAACAAATATTCAGTATGGTATTTTTTTTTCTCACTTATCAGTTTCCACCACTCTGTAGAGGTTCCCATTTGGACTAAGTGGTTTTTAGCAGGTAACCTGGTTGTGTCAGTGTATGATGGGCTTGCCTGCATCTTTTTTGTAGTGCTCGTAAATGCTGATTGCTCTCAGACGCACCCTTTACCTCAGGTCTTGTTGTAGACCCCTGATTGTATACTGTGCTGATTGCTGGTGAGATCTGACAATCTGGAATTGATGTAAGAATGTATACTCTATAAATTATTACTAGGGCAATAGTTTATCCTTGTTTTTAGTATAACTAAAACTAAACTAAAAACTAAAGTTTTTTTTGTATATTTTTTTTTAATTAAATTGGCAAATTAGTGGCAATACAGCACTTGAGGCACTTTCTCAGACAACTTCAAAACTTCACATCACAGTCGTACTGAAATTAGAAAAGAAAACATATTATAATTTATGTAGGTCTGTTACGCTCTCTGCTGCTAGTAAGAAATGATCACCCTGTGTTGTTGGTTAACTATACTGATATTAAAATAGCAAATGGGAAACAGAGCATGTTCGGATTAACCCCCCCCCCCCCCCCCCCCAGCTCCCTGGGTGAAGCTAAAAATAGCACTCGCAATGGAGTACAGTTTTCCCCAGTGATGCAAATGGAAGTCGCCGGAACAGCTGCTCTAAAGCCAAGTCTTGTTAGATCAGCCTTGGTCACATGACCTGCTCTATGCCATTCATTATTATTGCAACTCCCAAGTGAGGGCATATCACAGTCAACCCTGTTTCAGCTGTCAAAATGTGCAATGCATTTCATTTCATTTATAGTTTATTACATTTACTGCAACAGGTATCTGTGCTAGAGAGAGAGAGAGAGAGATGATGGAAGGTGTGTAAGGAGGGAGGGAGGGAGGGAGGGATAGTAGTGCTGTCAAAAGTACCGATTTCGCTCTGCGCTGTTAAGCGGAATCGTAAACACCTCTGATTGGCTATTGTGTTCACACGCTCATCAGATATGTCTGTGATTGGCTACAATGATCAATGTTTGAAAGTGTTTTGGGTGCGGGAGCGTTTGTTCGCTGATAGATGACTGCTTTCAAACGCTCCCATCTGTGTAAGCGCTCGGTGAAGAGCGTCATTGATGTATATTTACAACATGTTTTGAAGCGCTAATCATTGTAGCCAATCACAGACATATTTGATGGTGTGAGCACAATGGCCAATCAGAGGTGTTTACGATTCTGCTCAACAGTGCTCAAAGCGTCACATTTTTTACATTTCAGTACCGACTTAGTACCGAAGTCGGTACTTTTGACAACACCGATAGATGGATAGAAATGTATTGATGTGTATATAGATTAAGCACAGTTGCCGTTTAAGCACAGTTGGGAATACCATGACATTGCAGCCCAAACCATCACTGATCCACCCCTGTGCTTCACTCTTGGCACGCAACAGTATGCGTGTTAAGCGTTTTTGGCAGTGACGGTGGACTCATCAGAGAACAATACATTTCACATTGTCCATAGCCCAATATTTGCACTGTTGGCACCATTGATACTGACATTTGGCATTGGCACAGTTTTGGTGGAAACAGGAGAGTCGATGTGCACATTTAATTCTGCAGTAAGTTTCGTAGTTGTGGTTTTATGTTTTTTTTTGGAGACAATCCGGGTTAGTACCTGTACATACTTATCAGACACATTTCTCTTGCGTTGAATAGGTTACTCCTATTGGATGTAGTTCGTCCTACATAGTGGTTTGCCGACATTACCCTAGATACCACAGCTCTCGATACACCACAAAGACTGTCCTGGTCACAGATAAGTCAGCGAGACGTGCACCAACAATTTGTCCTCTTTTGAGCTCTGGCATGTCTCCCATTATGTTGTGTGTACTGCAATATTTTATGTACAGCTGTGCTATTTCTCTGCTAATTCAACCTTTACCCTCTGCTCTTACTGATGGAATGTAAAATCAGTGACTATTGGCCGTGGTTGAGCTTGAGAAGTTCTATCGATTAAACGTATTATCGACAATTAATTGATCATCGATTAATCGTTAACATCCCTAGTAGATATAGATGGATGAACAGATATACGGATCCTATTTAACATATTCATAAAAAAAACTGTTAGGCACACAAAAGGCAGTGGAAACTCTTAATTAGCTGAACTTTAATGCCCTGTCTGACCTGGAACAGATTGTTTAAAAAAAACAATGTTGAGGTCAGGAAACGAGGTCACCCTAAATTCAGTGTGTTGACTGCTGGGTCTTGGTCTGCTTAAGGCCTTCTGTCTGTTGCATCGTGAAAAGGGCTGGATTTGCCCTATGCAGCTCAGGCTTTGACATCACAGGTGAAAACATTCCTGATGGAGTATCCCATGGCTCACTGTTCCACAGCCCCTGTACTTCCTCGCTCACACAGAGCGATCAAATGAAGTAGAAATTGTTTCTTGTTTACACTGTCTGCTCGAATCTGCACAGCCATCAGTTTGAGACCTTATGTATAATTCATGGCTTTACCCACATGAAGAGTCTGCTCACACGCCACACCTCTCTCAGCTCACAACTCACATGTGGTGCTTGAGAACTGTGATTTAGGTGGAGTTGGCATGAAGGTTCTATGAAGCTTTCAAATTTGACAAATTTACTTCTTGACAGTGTGTTTGTAGAGTATGCAGCGTGATTGCCCGAGTGTGGCTGACCAACCAAAAATTAAACCGTAAAAAAATATATATATATTCTATATAAAAAAAGTCGGTACAATGTAAAGTACTTGCTCTGGCTCTTGTTTTAAATTATTTTGTTCCGATATTATGCTGCTTCTTGTCATCTGTTGACTTTGTACAAGCAGAATGTGGTAGTTGTTTGATGTTGTATTTGTCCCGCCCCTCCTCCACTGTGATTGGTCGGCTGGGTAAAAAGTGACAGTAATGAGTGCTGCGTTCTCTCAGCGACAAGTAAAAAATGCCAAACACTCAGCTTAATTGTTACTAGTTTGACTAGTTGACAAGAAAACAGAAAAGTTTTGTGTAAGCTCTCAAAATCCTCCCTCACCTTGCTCATCTTCCGAGTGGACATTTCTCTGAAGCCTCCGCGAGCGCCAGAGAAAACCAACGCATGCAAAACCTGAGGTAAAATTATGATTTTGTTTTGCTGCAGATATACACTTTTCAAAAAATATATTAATTTCAAGATGTAACATTAACATGACGGTAATTTAAACGTAGCCTTTGTAAAAATATAAAGCAAAACATTAATGTGCAAAAAGAAAAAGGTGTAAATGACTAGTATTTTCCTAGTCGACTAGCACCAGCACTATCGTTTAATCGACTAGTCTGCTAGTCTCGCACATCCATAGTTCTGTTTATTCTCAGTGCGCGCTTGCCTGTCACCTTTAAATGCTCAAGCTTGTTACAGCAGGATTGATTCTGATTGGCTGTCAATAGGATAGGATAAACTCGTTCTGAAAGTGATTCCAACACTATCGTTTCTCTGTGCCGTTACACAGTAGCTGTGGTGTGAACTCTGCTATTCATTAATATTGAGAATGATTTTTAGAACTATATCTTTAGCGTTATCTTTATAGTTATCGTCTTTGGTGTGAATGGGCCTTTAGACTTGTTTGTATTTATGTGAGAGATTACTCATACACTGGGGAGTCAAAAATGTGGCTGTTATTATTGTTGTTGTTGTTATTATTTTTAATCAATTAAAGCAAAATAAAGCCCACAATATGTTTGATTTAAAATGTTTGTCACCAGTTACATGGATTTTATATTTTTTTCCCTGCATAGCTCTCATTAACTCGATAGATTCTGATCTTGAGTGGCTCTGCTAACACACTCAAAGATGTACTTTCCAGGCCAGGGTGAGCACATGGTGATATCCGATCAGAACGAAACTTGATCCGAGTGTATGCACTGTGGGCACAGCACACCAACTACAGTATTTACACCAAGTGACAGGTTCAAGCATGTGTGCAATGTGGCAGAGGAGGCTTCAGGAGATGGGGATTTATTTTGGAGTGTGATGGACAGCCAGAGCACCTTTGTTGACCTATTCCTGCAGCGACTGTGGATTGAAGGTTAAGTTCCCATGAACGACAGAGAAATCTGATCTGCTGAGTAGGACTAGTTGACTTTAATGTTTTTTGACTAATCAAATCATTAAAACACCAGCCTCCCCATTAGCAAATCATTATTGGTTATAATTAAATTCAGAATCAAAATGGTGATATGGCTCATGATCAAATCGCAAAAGGCTGTGATTGAATTAAATAATTATATAGTCTGTTGCGATGCATGTTTCAAAACGAAGCTAATAGCTAATAGACCTTATTCAGAGCAGCGCTGTGACAGGTATGAAAGCGAGGGTGTGAGGGATAGTCTTACAGTGTTTTTAATTGCATCCACTGTATATGAAGTCACAAATGTGATCATGCACACCACTTTTTTACATTCACATAATTTCCAACTTTTTTTGCGGACAGATGATTACAGCATTTCGCTAGATTCATAACAAGACTCATTTGTTAACATAGAAAGGACAGTTTTCTGCCGAAATATATTTTTGCAAGTGAAATTAAGGCAAAAGGTATTGTGAAATTATGAAATATATACATTTTTCAGTTATATTTATATTACAGTGCAGTTGTATTATATTAATATTACTATATGATAATAATGATAATAATAACAAAAGTATTATTATTATATTCAAATTGTTTGGCTACAAACACCAGGATGTAACAGACTGAGACACTTTTACAACCAGAAACAGGTTTGAGTCCACTTACAAGTCCACTTGAATCTCTGAATCACTGTAACTTTAACTAAAGGGTCAGTTTATGGGCTGTCTGATGACTCTGCCTAACATTTGCGCCGTAAGCCTGGGCCGGTGGTCAACTTCTGGAGCCAGATGGTCATGTCTGGCTCTCCTGCAGTGCCAGTCTCTTTAAAATATCTGTATGCTGGTCTCTGATATTTGGTCTTTACTACCTCACTGGCTGCTACACCCTGATATATACAGGTGCATCTCAATAAATTAGAATGTCGTGGAAAAGTTAATTTATTTCAGTAATTCAACTTAAAAGGAGAAACTAATATATTATATAGACTCATTGCATGCAAAGTGAGATATTTCAAGCCTTTATTTGTTATAATGTTGATGATTATGGCTTGCAGTTTATGAAAATCTCAGAAAATTTGAATATTACATGAAATCAATAAAAAAAAAAGGATTGTAAATACAGAAATGTCGGCCCTCTGAAAAGTATAATCATGCATATGTACTCAGTACTTGGTTTGGGTCCCTTTTGCATGAAGTACTGCCTCAATGTGTTGTGGCATGGATGCTATCAGCCTGTGGCACTGCTGAGGTGTTATGGAGGACTATGATGCTTCAATAGCAGCCTTCAGCTCTTCTGAATTGTTCGGTCTCATGTCTCATGTCTCTCATCTTTCTCTTGGCACTGCCAAGAGAATTTCTCTGAATATTCTCTATATTCTCTGAACCCCATAGAGAATATAGATTCTCTATGGGGTTCAGGTCAGGCGAGTTTGCTGGCCAATCAAGCACAGTAATACCATGGTTATTGAACCAGGTTTTGGTACTTTTGGCAGTGTGGGCAGGTGCCAAGTGCTGCTGGAAAATGAAGTCTGCATCTCCATAAAGCTTGTCTTCTGAAGGAAGCATGAAGTGCTCTAAAATGTCCTGATAGACGGTGCATTGACTCTGGACTTAATAAAGCAACAGTGGACCAACACCAGCCGATGACATGGCTCCCCAAACCAACACAGACTGTGGAAACTTCACATTGGACTTCAAGCATCTTGGACTGTGTGCCTCTCCTTTCTTCCTCCAGACTCTGGGACCTTGGTTTCCAAATGAGATGCAAAATTTGCTCTCATCAGAAGAGAGGGCTGAACCACTGAGCAACAGGCCAGTTCTTTATTTCTGCCCAGAAAAGACGCTTCTGACGACATTTGAAGCCCATGTCCAGGATCCGACTGTCTGTGGTGGCTCTTGATGCAGTAACCATGAGAGACCATTTAAAGGCTCATGAATCCTTTGCAGGTGTTTTGGATTAATTAGCGTATTGGAGTGTGACACTTTGAGCCTACAATACTGAACCTTTTCACAATCTTCTAATTTTCTGAGATTTTGAATGTGGGGTTTTCATAAGCTGTAAGCCATAATCATCCAAATTATAACAAATAAGGGCTTGAAATATCTCACTTTGCATTTAATGAGCCTATATAATTTATTAGTTTCACCTTTTAAGTTGAATTACTGAAATAAATGAACTTTTCCACGACATTCTAATTTATTGAGATGCACCTGTATCTGTCCTGGGATAAACTTGCGCCTTTTCTGTTCATGGTTTCAGTCAAGCTATACCCAAGATCCAAAAATGACTTTTCTTCCTTGCTATTTTTAGAACCTGGTACTTTCCGCTAACAGCACCTGTAAAAAGTGTTAAACCAGGACTGCATTGAGCAAGTAGATTATTAATGCTCAATGGTTTTCATTTGTCCTGGAGTTTAGATTTAAAATCACTGGTGCATGCATGTTTTGTTCTACCCTCTAGTTGACAGAAGAGTTTCTCTACTCCTGAGACTCTCATTAGTTTTGCTCTCCTCTGAACCATACATCTTTCCATCACAGTTTAGTGTCCTCTGTGGCAGTACCAGAGTGCTGCGTTTCCTCTAGGGATGTGTTCACGTCCTTATGTCTGACCTAACACCCAGAGCCAGTTCAGTGTTGTGGACTGAATCTTAAGGTGATGATACACAGGGCAACTTTGAGCAGTGTTGCAGAGCAATGTTGCTGGGCAATGTTGCCGTCAATAGGTAACCAGCTGAGACACAGCGCCCACGAAGGATCTAAAGTATCTAGCTGTTGCCCATTCTCAATGGGAAAGTGCCCAAGCAACATTGTCCACAATGCTCGGCAACATTGCCCGGCAACATTGCTCAAAAAAGTTGCCCTCTCACAGACTAGTGAAGGACTGATTTAATATTTTACATGTCTGAGGCCATGTTCACACAGCCACAGAATGCAGTTGTCAGTCCTGTATTTGAGTCCTTAATACAGTTATGTTCACATGCAGTTCGGTTATTTATGGGTGTGACAACCACATTCTATAACCAAACTCACACCCGTAAATCTTCAGGACTCACAACCACATTCTTGGAAAACCTGCGCTGTGTGAATGGAACCGGACTCGAAAACTAGTTGTCTGTCACGACATACAGTGCAAGAAACCCCTCTGCACTGCACAAACGCATGTCTATTGTTGTGTGTTTTGATGTGTGGTTTTGGTGAGTTACAACGATGGAGAGTTGTGTGTCATCTAAAGGTTTTAGATTCCGCTACTGTCATCCACCAGAGCAAGCTAGTAAGAGCTGTACGTTTAAACTCAAGAGGTGCACTAGGGACTGATATAAAGCCAAAATGCACACAACAGAATTAATATTTTATACTATTTATTTATAAATTGAAAACCGAAATTATTTGTGCTTTGACATAGAGGGCATTTAGGCCACGGCCACAACGGGGAGGGTGGGGGGAGAAATAATCCAACGCTCTCCATTTGATTTTCGAACGTAAAGTGACAGCCCTATTGACTTGTAGTGTGTAAAGCTGCCTCCTTGTCATTTCTGACTTATAAGAGAAAAAAAAAACAACAATGTCTAAAAGCTGTGATGTGACAGGGTGTACAGCAAACAAGCTAAAAAACACAGAACTAAGTTTTTATAAGCTGTCGACCCAAAAAAATGAGCGTTTAAGGACACAAAAGTGGATACAGGCAAGAAGACGTGAAGCATCAGCAGGAAGAATGGGTCAATTTTGGGATCCTGACACTCAGTATGCCTACGTGTGCGGTAAACATTTTGTCACTGTTAAGTCAAATATCCAAATGTCAGTTTTATATATTATATTTCTATACATTTCGCTGATTACGTTCCCCTCCAGTGGGCGTAGTTTTCAGTGTAATGTAGCATGTGACGCTCTGTCTCAATTGCCTATATCCACTTTTTTGTCCTTAAACGCTCTTATTTTTTTTCTGTACACCTTGTCACATATCAGCTTTTAGACATTGTTCTGTTTTTTTAAATGACTAGGAGGCAGCTTCACGCAATACAAAGTCAATGGAGACTGTTTGATTGTGTGTCTCCCCCCGATGGGCGTGGTTTCAGATTATGAGGCGTGGTGCTTTGTCTCTATGGTTGACTATAGATTTTGTAGTTCACACATGTGAATTTTCTTCTAATTTACCAATTTGGATAAGGTTATCTCAATGTCAAATATCAGTTTGTTTCCTTGGTGATATATCAGTCCATCACTAGGCATTTTATGATCGCTACTCCATTTTTATTGGGATAAACTGGATAATATTATTTGTTTTTGTTGCCAAACAGAAAGCTTTTTACATCATACTGATATTCTTTTCCAGCACATGATCCCACTGAGCAGACAGAGATGTTTAAAAGATTGTTGTGCTCTTGCAGAAATTAGAGTATTACCTGCTGTTATTTATGCATCATTGCCCAAGTGTGTTAGTTCCCTGCCAACCCCGGTTGAATTTGAGCGTTGCCTCCAGTGCAGCTTTTAAAGCATCAGGCTGCACCCCTGAGCGCATGATGGCTGTATTTTCATCCACCCACCTGACTGTGAAGTGTTGCCCATCCCTGCGGATGTAACCCCAGAATCCCACAGCGACTCCCTGAGCCTGTGAATCATAGCTGTCCCTGCCTCGGCCTACACACCGCCAGCCGCGCTGTATGCGTCAGGCAGTCTGAGAGATGCTCTTTTACTGGGCCTAAAAAATCTCCTCTCCTCGCTGCTTCCTCTCAGGACTCTCCCAGATGTCAGAAACCTGACAGCGAGTTTGATGTCTAGCGTGATGTAGGTTTTAGCCTGTCAAACTGTAGCGTGAGTCAAGCTGTAGAAACAGGCAAAAATAGGGTGTTATGAATGCAGTTTCTGACATTATACTTCAAAGTTTCTTTGTTTCTTTATCACTGCTTTACCTCTTCTGAAGCTTAAAAGCATAAATCATCTTAACTAATTAAATTAGCACTCATAACAATAACCGTCATGTTTGTTTTTGTTCATGTTCAATCAAATCAAATCAAATCACTTTATTGTCACACAGCCATATGCACAAGTGCAACAGTAGGTGAAATTCTTAGGTGCAGTTCCGAGCAACATAGCAGTCATGACATGACATGTACAACATTTAAGCAACAACAGATTACACATCTGATGCGCCCACAATTACTCACAGCACAGTATACACTACAATAAACAATAAATAATTTACACAATGTGAGTGTAGTTCTCACAGCTTTAAACAATATACACATACTTACAATATACATATACTTTAAACAATGTACACTAAACATACATTAAAAAATATACATTAAGCTATAATAATAATATACAATGTACAGTATACAATATTAATCACAATTGAAATCCAAAGTGCAATAGATGCTGTATGATAAATAAATGTGTATATAATGTGTGTGTATCTACAGTGGGTTGTGCTGAGTGATATTCTGTCCAGTGTGTGTTATGAACTGATGGATCAAGAGTTAAGGAGTCTAATTGCTTGTGGGAAGAAGCTGTTCTGGAGTCGGCTGGTGCGTGTTCTGATGCTGCGGTACCGTCTGCCTGATGGCAGCAGTGAGAGCAGCCCATGGTTCGGGTGGCTAGAGTCTCTGATGATCCTCTGAGCTCTCTTCACACACCGCCTGGCATAAATGTCCTGGAGGGAGGGAAGCTCACCTCCGATGATGCAGCTGGCCTTGCGCACTACCCTTTGCAGGGCTTTGCGGCTGCGGGCGGTACTGTTGCCGTACCAGGTGGTGATGCAGCCAGTCAGCAGGCTCTCTATGGTGCTGCTGTAGAAGCGTGTGAGGATGTGGCGGTTCATTCCAAACCTCCTCAGCCGTCGCAGGAAGAAAAGGCGCTGATGAGCCTTCTTCACAACGGCCTCAGAGTGGACGGACCATGAGAGTTCCTCTGTGATGTGGACACCGAGGAACTTGAAGCTGCTGACTCTCTCCACCGGTGCTCCATCGATGGTGATGGGGCGGTGTTCTCTCTCATTTCTCCTGAAGTCGACCACCAGCTCCTTGGTCTTGCTGACGTTGAGGGAGAGGTTGTGCTCCTGACACCATCGTGTCAGAGTGTGCACCTCCTCTCTGTAGGCTGTTTCATCATTGTCAGTGATGAGACCTACCACCGTCGTATCGTCAGCAAACTTGATGATGGTATTGGAGCTGTGGGTTGCCACACAGTCATGTGTGTACAAGGAGTACAGGAGTGGGCTGAGAACAGAGCCCTGAGGGGCTCCAGTGTTGAGAGTCAGTGATGAGATGTTACTGCCCATTCTGACCACCTGGTGTCTGTTTGACAGGAAGTCCAGGATCCAGCTGCATAACAAGCTGTTTAAGCCTAGAGCCCTGAGTTTCATGTCAAGTATGGAGGGCACAATGGTGTTGAATGCTGAGCTGTAGTCTACAAACAACATTCTCACATATGTGTTCCTCTTTTCCAGGTGGGAGAGAGCAGTGTGTATTGTTGATGAAATGGCATCATCAGTGGAGCGGTTTGTGCGTTATGCAAACTGCAGTGGGTCCAGTGAGGGAGGGAGAACAGAGCAGATGTGGTTTCTGATTAGTCTCTCAAAGCATTTGCTGATGATGGGGGTCAGAGCAACAGGACGCCAGTCGTTTAAGCAGGTGGTTTTTGACTGCTTCGGTACAGGCACAATGGTGGACGTTTTGAAGCATGTGGGGACCACAGACAGGGAGAGGGACAGTTTAAAAATGTCAGTGAAAACTCCAGCCAGTTGGTTCGCGCATGCTCTGATGAGGCGGCCCGGAATGCCGTCTGGACCCGCGGCTTTACGGATGTTCACCCGCCGGAAGGATCGGGTTACATCCGCTACAGATACAGAGAGTGAACTAACCTCTGCATCTTCAGCCACAAGCTCTCTCTCCGCGAGGGCGGTGTTATTTCCCTCAAAGCGAGCATAAAAGGTGTTGAGCTCGTCCGGGAGAGAGGCAGCGGTGTTCACGGTGGAGTTTGTGTTCCCTTTATAGTCCGTGATGGTGTTAATTCCCCGCCACATGTTTCTGGAGTCGGTGGTGTTGAACTGTCCTTCAATCTTGTCCCTGTACTGGCGTTTTACTGCTCTGATGGTTTTCCGGAGGGCATAACTTGCTTGTTTATGCTCCTCCGCATTACCGGAGTTAAAAGTGGAGGTCCGCGCATTGAGTGCCGCGCGAACATTCCCCATTTAGCCACGGCTTCTGGTTTGGGTACAGCCGAATTGTTTTGGTCGGAACAACGTCTTCTACGCATTTCCTGATGAAACACGTTACGCTATCAGCGTAGACCTCGATGCCGTCATCAGAGGCTGACCGGAACATCTCCCAGTCCGCGTGATCAAAACAGTCCTGTAGCATAGAGTCTGATTGGTCCGACCAGCACTGGATGGTTCTGAGGGCGGGTGCTTCCTGTTTCAGTCTCTGCCTATAAGCGGGCAGAAGGAGAATGGAAGAGTGGTCCGATTTGCCAAATGGTGTGCGCGGGAGGGACTTGTAGCCATCCCGGAAGGGAGAGTAACAGTGATCCAAGACACGGTTCCCTCGCGTGTTGGAAGTTAACATGTTGGTGGTATTTAGGTGCAATGCGTTTGAAGTTGGCTTTGTTAAAGTCCCCGGTCACAATAAACGCAGCCTCAGGATGCGTGTTTCCTGCTCACTCACTGTCCTATACAGTTCCTTTAGTGCCCGGTCTGTGTCGGCTTGTGGGGGAATATACACAGCTGTGATGATGACCGCTGTGAATTCCCTCGGTAGCCAGAATGGTCGACACAGAACCATGAGAAGTTCCAGATCAGGAGAACAGAAAGACTTGATAGAATGTACGTTCCTCTGATCACACCAGGATCTGTTGATCATAAAACACACACCCCTGCCTTTGCTTTTCCCTGAGAGATCTTTTTCTCTGTCCATTCGATGCACGGAGAACCCCGTGGTTTCGATGGCCGAATCTGGAATCTCAGCAGACATCCAAGTTTCTGTAAGGCAGATAATGCAGCAGTCCCTCGTCTCTCGTTGGAAAGAGATCCGTGCTCTCAGCTCGCAGAGTTTGTTGTCCAGAGACTGAACATTAGCCAGTAAAATACTGGGAAGCGGGGGTCGGTTTGCACGGCGTCTTACTCTGATGAGCACGCCGGCTCTGCTTCCCCTTCTTCGGCTGCGTTTCCGCGGTCGGACCGCCCACACAAAGGGCTCCGCTGCCGTGTTTGTAAACAGCGGGTCGTCACTGAAGAATTTAAAGTCCGGTTTTCGGTGTGCGATTGCCGAACCAATGTCCAAAAGTGTCTGTCTGTCGTACGCAGTAAGGCAGACAACATCCAAGACAAAAAACTATAAACAGAACAAACAAAAAACTGCAATGTAGTAACAGAGCTCGCGACGCAGCAGCCATCCTCGGCGCCATCTTGTTTGATATTCCTTTGTAATCTTCTAGTCTTTTTATTGATTTAGTTCTCCTCCGTCCTCTCCCTGTTTGTTTCCATGGTTACTGATTGAGTTAGTTCTGTTCAGGTGTGTCTAGTTAATTTACCCTCCTTTTGTTTGCTGTGTATAGATAGAGGGTATGCATTGACATCACTTTCCCGTTAGAACACGCCCTCTCAGCCAGGACAGCCTGCTGCATCACTGGAGTTAATAGGGGAAACAGTGAAAACACGAGTAATGCCGAGTTCAGACTGCACGATTTTCAAACTCGTCGGATCACTGCTCTATCTGTGCCAGCATTCAGTTGCTGCTGTGTTTACACTGCACGATAGATTGCATGACTGTAGAAGAGGAAGAATCACCGACAGCTCTGTCCCGTCCGCAAACTACGTTTCACAACAAAACACGCGCTAGAAGTGAGAAGGAAACAACGCAAGATCACACATGCGTCAGACTGGAGTTCTCGCGCGAGACTGGTATTGTTATGAAAAATATAGACATCAGTGCAGAAACTTGCGGTCCAAATTGTCTGTGTGCTGATTTTCAGCAAAAAGGAGAAAAAATAAAAAATATTATGGTAGAGGAAATGGTTGGGGAGACACAGAGAGCATACTGATATTCTGGTCTTTAACTCCTCCCTGAACCTCCCGCTGCCCTGTATCTTGCTCTCTCATTGGCTGTCGGTCATCGTAGATGTCATTTTCAGTCAGAACACACTTCACACAGCAGGAGTTTGAATCGCCGACAAGTCCAGATATTTAGCATGCCAAATATCTCACGGGTGCCGGCGACTTCTCATCTGTGATTCTCTCTGATCACACTGCGTGATTGTCACTCGTGTGCACAAGCACCGATTTGCCTATGATTTCGGGCATTTGTCGGCCATTTTGCGAAACCTGTCGACAAGTCAAAATCGTGACTAAAATCGGCCAGTCTGAACTCGGCATAAAACAAACGATCAGAACCGTCACAAGTGCTGTGCCAAGTGTGCGACTGCACAGGCGTAAAAGTAAAGTGACAGCTAACTTGATGTAAAGCCAGTAGTTAAAGTTATTGTTTTGTCCTTCGAAATACTAGTTAAAAGACAGCTAAAAGTGAGACTGTGTATCGTAATGCTGTATTATTCTGCTTGTTAAAAATGTAGTCTATTATGCAGTAATTTACAATATTCCTCTGAGCGTGTGCACGTGAAAACAACTGTGATGGCGGTTCTCTTGATAATGTCTGTTTGATTACCGACTGAGAAATAGCTTCAGATGATTCAGTGAGAGAGAGCAGTCCAAATAAACGTAAGAGGATTCAGATTTGCAAACGCATTTGACCAGTTCATACTTTAGAACATTATTCAAGCGTCAATATGTGTGGAGTTCTTTTAAACAGCTGTTAAATGGAATATATGAAGCATAGCAAACTAAAAGATCCACTACACAAACAACAAAAACTACAATTAAAATCATTACAGCATCAGTAGACCTTCATCACTATAGTCACCAGTTATTTCTGTCATTTGTAGTGATTCATTTACTTCTCATTTCTGTAGCTTTCGGCACTCTGTAAAAATATAGGCTACCTCTGATTTCTTGTCATATTTATATAGTCTTGTTCTATTTATCTATTATTTCATGATATCTATTTATACAGTCACTCTAACAAATCTAATCAAAGCTTTTTACCGTTTTAGATGAGTTTTGTGTGTTTTTCGTGGCATTCACGCTGAAAACCAGTGCTCCCACTTTTTGCCACTCAGTGGGCATAACCGCAGTCGCTCCGGTCGATGGTGCATTTGCTTTATGTATTTCCCCGGCGTCGAAATCAGGCACATATAAATGTCAGGAAACACGATCCTGGCTGCATGTCAATATCCATGGATTACTGGATCTTTGGTGAACTAATATCGAGTCCAACCTTTTATTCAAACTGAAAATTGTTTGTTTTACTCGTTTTTGCAGTTTCACCTATTAACTACAGTCTACTTTTAATATATTAAAATTCCTTACAAGACTTCTGTGAAGTGTTTGTTTTATTTATTTTATTGATGACTCAACTGGCTTGTTTTGAATTTTGAATGAATTTGAATAAAATATCATCAAAAACCACCTAAAGGTTCACAATGGTGCTAAATTTATATGGTGCATAATGGTGCTAAATTTGCCACAACTGTCCTGTTGCTTACTTTTCTGCCTTTGTGCTTTTTTCCAGGAGGCACAGAAGGTGAATAACCCTATGAACAGTCAGGCTGATGGCCCACCGAAGATCCTGAATGAAAAAGATGTTGAGGCCCCAGCCAGTGAGGTGGGCTGGATGACCTCAGTCAAAGACTGGGCGGGGGTCATGATCTCTGCACAGACCCTTACCGGCAGAGTTCTGGTGAGACGGCCACACACACCCACTAAAGCTTCACTTGATGTCCACATGCTCCCTCACATCCCTTCACAGTCACATTCAGAGCACCAGATATTTATACATTTTTACTAAGGATATTTTTTCTCACTGATTACTTCAAATTGATACCTGACAAAACATTTGTGGCTATGCTATGACACAATTAGCACACTCTTGATGACATTTTCTGTTCTTGTACGCATCTGTCAGACCAAGCCATGCACCTGACTTTAGAGGTCAAGATTATACCCAGATGATTTACGGGTGTTTTGTTTAAATACAGTCTCATTAGCATGCCTCACACAATAAAGGGCTTTTGGGAGCGCAGTACTACTGAACAGTGACTTGTGTGGGTGGCGCTCATCATCACAGCTGTTAGTGCCTGCACTGTGCTAGACATGGACAGGTCAATTAACTATGAACAATTGAGTCAATTTACCACATAATGAAGATCATTTACTTTGGGAACGTTATGCGAATGAGAGGAGTCCTAATTTTATGACCTTCAGCAAATTATGGATGAAATCCATTTTTCTTTATGGGTTTCCACTCTGGTGTGCATTTCTGAAATTTTTAACCCCATACTCCAGTAGCTTTATGTCCTTCATTTATTGTGATTTGAATATTGTGCTCCCAGTTCTGCATCTGGTGGGGTGAATGCTGGCCCTTAGTAGACTGGTCCAGTCTAGTGTTTCTCTTTCAGTACATGACTAATCGTTAATGGGCCGTTCACACTGACAGCAATTAAATCACTGAAGGATCACCAAGTGTTGCGGTCGCCATTAGACATTCCTACTCGACTAGTGACTAATTGTATCAGCAGACTATGAAATTAACTTCATTAACCACAGTGGCTGGTTCATGAATGCCCAGTTTTTCCAGCCATTTCTTTTTTGCTTTTTTTCCCCCAATTGAAATATTCAACTCCATTCAGAGCACCTCCTTAATATGGTTTTCATTTGGAGCATACACAATAATGGTGGGGTAATATTAGTGACAATCATAATAACGGAGCGCGGTGCAGAGTAAAGAAAGTGTTTCAACTTTTCAATGAATTCCTGTGATAGTTTAGCTTCCATATGCGATCAGAAAACGTGCCAGACTGGTGCTTACCTCAGCTCTGCTCAGCTTTTCGTGAGGAATGAAATCTGCTGCGTCTGCGCCGTGACTTTCGTTCGGCTCACTCACACTTTATTGAAAAGACGCGTTCAGTTTTTAATTGTAGTGTTTATTCTCTAACTGAATGAAATGATTGTATTACTATGAAGATCAAAACGACGGTGTACGGAGTGGCCTCGTAGCGAAGCAAGTGCATTCTGGGAGTTGTTGTCTTTCATCCACTTGAGACAAAAAAACATTTTCTGTCTTTTCTCAGTCTAGAAGGCACCAAATTCAAAAATAATTTCACATTTTTATTGCATAAATGACCCAGTTTAAATACAAAGCTTAATGCTAAATCACTGAAGTTACCCTTTAAGAGCAGTGCATTCGTCACACAGACGAACTTAGCCCCGCCCACAAAAATATTTGCACGGGCAGTTCGGTCTGGACTTGATCCATAGAGAAGTAATTATGCCTGAACAGAAACTGTTCGGACCAATGAAATTGTCAGGGCGGGCTTTAGACGATGATGGACAGATGATAAACAGTGACGTAATCATCCACGTCATCAAAGGCGCTTGGGTTAAATTTGTTCTAATCCTAAACGGAGAACTTGTTCGTATATGCATTCACCTTCACTATTTCTCTCAGAAATGATGATCGTGTTGGTAAGTACTCTGTGTATCCTTAAATTATTTTTTTACAACACCGGCAAAGATCGTTTACACATCTTTTTCTTCTAACCTTAGGCTACTTATTACTTATTCCGGGCGTGCGTGCAGACAGGGTTGCCAAGTTTTTACAACAAAATCCACCCAATACCGATTGCTACTCAAAACTAGCCAAAAACAAGCCCAATAGCTTTCCGGGTGGGGGGGATCTCCGGGGAAAAAAAGGGAATTTGGGGGGTAAAATATGTGTTATTTTGGCAGGGCTGCTGCTAAATTTCTGTATATCACATAATTGGGGTCGCTTCAACCCGCGGACTTGGCAACACAGTGCAGTTGAGTTCTGTTGACATTTGACAACTAACGTTATGCGTTGCTCCGTTGCTCTGATTGGTTGAAGGTCTATCCAATTGAGGTCTTTCCTGGTTCGGTTTAAACACGCCCCATAATCACAGCCCAACGGAGCAGAATCAGACTCACATTCTGACTAGAATTGAGTATGACGACGTCAGGCTAGATGTGGATATGTTTGATTCAGCCACAAATATCATAACTGTTATATATTGCAATTAAGACATGCATTCAAGAAATTCATTACAAACAGAATGACGTATAGTACAGATGTAGTCACACCGCTCCGCTCGCTCACATGCTCTGGATTGATTACTTAAGTAATCTGAACTAAGATAGTGTTCATGGCTTTACTAGCCAGTTATAATCTTCAATTCTATCCCAGCAGTTTGAGCCAAATACCGTGGTGTGTTTGCTTAAAGCTAAGTGAAACAAATGAAGTGGATCTTTTATTTGGACCCACAGATATGAATGAATGTTATTCCCACGGCTCCATCTAAGCTATTGAGTTCTGTCTAAACAACCTAATGGATTGGATGTACCAGTGGATCATATTTCCTTGTGGTAAATGATGGAAAGTGATAGCTTGGCTGGAATTCATCTCAGAGACACTGTAGCTCTGTTCAAAACGTTGCGCCAGTTACACTTTTTTTTGTAAGTATTTCTTGCATAACTCAACCGCTTCGCTTCAAATGGCCTTTATTTAACCGTGTGGAGTATGTTTATGATGGATGGATGAACTTTTTTTTAGCTTTTTTTGTTAGCTGCAAACCCATCACTGCCATTGTTAAGCGTAAAAGCGTCAGGATGTGTTTTACTTTAACTCGTTTGTGTTCATCAGGAGTTAGAAAGTCATTTATACCTAGGATGGCGTGTGAGTAAGTAAATCGTGGGAAATTTTCATTTTAAAGTGAGCTAATCCTTTAAGTGTACTTGGACTGAATTGTGACTTATGAATTGCCTAGAATGATGTGCACGTGTGCTTGTCCTTCTGTGGCCTTCTCCTGCTCACAATAGTGTGAGTGTGAAAGTTGTGTCAGGGCTGTGACTGTACCAAATTAATAATGTCCCAAATAAATGCCACTAAATCAACTGCTCTCAATCTTTCATGGGCCAAGAATCTCCCTGCATTCACTGCACCCTTATTTCATTTGATTAAATGATTTTCTTTTAATACTGTGAAGCCTTACATATGCCTGAAAGAAAAAAAAGTTTGTCTTTTGTTGAGTATCATATTCGATACATCAGACATTTATGGCTCATATTGTATATGAGAATATTGAGCTCATACTCGAGGAGGAAAACACACCTCAGAGCAAAAATATGCAATTTGATGCAGTTGCTGATATTTATATGGCCAAAAGTAAGATGAAACATTCATCAAAAGCCTGATGTATTATATTTGAAATGTGTGTATCAAATATGGTACAGTAGGCTTTGTATGGTTAACCTCTCCTCTCCTCTCCTCTCCTCTCCTCTCCTCTCCTCTCCTCTCCTCTCCTCTCCTCTCCTCTCCTCTCCTCTCCTCTCCTCTCCTCTCCTCTCCTCTCCTCTCCTCTCCTCTCCTCTCCTCTCCTCTCCTCTCCTCTCCTCTCCTCTCCTCTCCTCTCCTCTCCTCTCCTCTCCTCTCCTCTCCTCTCCTCTCCTCTCCTCTCCTCTCCTCTCCTCTCCTCTCCTCTCCTCTCCTCTCCTCTCCTCTCCATAATATGTTTTTAAGTAACTGATGTATTGTAGGACCAGTGTTGTCTGATTCATGTAGAAATTACTATAAAAAAATCTGGTTTCAACATTTTTAGTGTGTTTTAAGACTTATGAGACAGGGTAATTATGAAAATGTAATGTAATTAACAAGAAACATTAAAATAGTTAATAGTGAAAGTAATAGTTATAAACAAAGTAGAAAATACAATGTGTATTTACCAATTTGTAATAAATGGTTCATTAAATTGTTTAGTGGCATTAAAATCACAAATTCACATCCGTGTTAATTACCTACAGATAGATTTGCATAGATCTTTTATGTTCAAAGAGGTTAATCGGCTAAAGATGTCTCTGTCAAACAGAGGTGGAAGTGACAGTTTTACTTGGCTTCTTTCCGATATTCCGAGATTTATTTGGAGGCAAAGCCTTCATTAGACCAGAGCTGCACATATCCCCTGAGAATATCATCAATTTCTGCAAATGAGCAATGCTTTCATCAGCCTCTCTCGCACTTTTTTTTGTTTTGTAAATATTTCTCTCCCTCAGTCAGAGGAACCATCATTTTGAACCAAATCATCATTGTAGCCAATTAGAGTCAAAATATTAAAAGCAAGATGTAAAATCTAGCTAAACATAATCAGGACATGTTTTTCACACATAGATAGAAAATGATGCTTAATCACAATGCAATTACCAATAAGCATCAATATTTACCATGCATATATTTGACTAAAAACACTAAAAATACCACACAGGGACTTTGTGAGCATTTTTGAGCGATGAAATTGCACAGCGATGTTGTGCGTGTTGCATATGTTGCATTATGGGCCAGTGAGAGTGTGTGAGTATGTGTGGGCGTCTGTGTTTATGTGCAGCTGTGCTTCAGAGTCCATATGAGCTCTGTACGTGTATATATAACGTGTGAATGTGTGTCTGCGTGGGTGGATGTGTGGACTCGTGCCCTCTATCAGGGTTCTTTTTGCAGCTTAAAATCGCAATGAGCATCCGTGAATGCCGAGCCCTGCTGGTAACCATAGCAACATCAGTTTACCTTGGCTCTGTCATTGTGATGTGCAGAACTGGCAGGCTGTTTGGATTCTCAGCTAAATTAAGAGAATGACAAGAAAGATGTCGGTGATGAGCACATGTCTGGGCAGGTAGGTAATGTATTATGCGGGGTGACATTGTGAAAATGAAGCCTGAAACACATACTCTCGTTCATTAGGGTTGCCTGATGACTTTGAGGGTGCTAACATGTCAGGTGTTTCCCGACGGGAATCATTTAATTACAAGATCTATCACAATCCACCTACTGCAGTTTAGCTGTCTCTCCTCGGCCAGCGCTGAATTATGGTTGGCAAAATGAGTGTCGTTCTTCCATCTTTGACACTTGCAGTCTTATGTAAATGATGGACAGCTGGCGATGGTATATGCGGTGGTATGGTTCGAACAACATTTTACCCTCAGCACATCATGCATCATTGGTCAATATATGGGCGTCACATCAGTCAGCGACACTTAGTAATAACCTTTGTGGTGCTGGCAGGATTAATATTTTAGACGAATGTCCCCATATGCTCAAAAAAGCAGCCTCTCTTTTGTATTTGTCAGTTTTCTTCTTCCGTCATAGTGTTAAGCCATACGATGGGCTCCCAGATGGCTGATGCAGCATGTCATATATCTGCCTCTTCTCATCCATTGCACTAAAACATCATCAGACACCTAAACAAGAATTTGGTTTTGTCATAATGGATTACTTAGTGGCAGGCTTGTTCTGTAAATGTGATTTATCTCTCTCTCTGCCTGTGCGTGGGCGGCAGGGACCAGAATAACAAAGACTCGGCAGCTGCTGATCAGAGACCAGTTCGGCTTTCTGTCTTTTAATGGCAGAAGATGGGATTTCGTTAATTGAAGCTAAGCAACAGCTCCCCAATGAGTCGTTTCATACCTTTTCTTATTGGTCTAAGTGGCTCTCTATTCACCCGGACGGCTTTATTGGCTGTTCTGGGAGGCATGGATTATGTCGGGGCTTGTGTTCTCTGAAAGTTTCCTGTTCACTCTGACACCAGAGGGCTCACTATGAAATGAGAACGTTAGCCTCATAGGAAATTATATGAGTCTCCACCCACAGGAAGTGTGACTAAAACCCCAGCTGCTACTTGGCATGGAAGCACAATGAAGGGCAAATGTCTGCCGCTTTAGAGGTTAGATGAAATCTAGACTGGTCTGGTCACACAAGTTGAGTGACACAATAATCGGTCACACTTTATATTAGGTATGTCCTTCATTACTATACACTATATTGTGAAACTTTTGCTGCTGAGTTGTGATGCGGGTAAGGTTAGGGACAGGTTTGATGGTATGGGTAGGTTAAATGGTGGATTACGGTGTAAGATAAGGGTCAACAGTGTAATTATAGATGTAATTACAGAAATTAATTACAGCTGTAATTAGGGATGTCACAAGTACCGGTACTTCGGTACCAAGTCGGTACTGACATTTTTAAATTATGACGATACCAGCATTTCTGTAGTATCGGTAGTACCGAGTATATTCGGTACCCGCAGCTGTGTTCAGTCGCTTCTGTGTTTATCTAAGCGCAGGGCTACAGGCTGTAGCCGAATATATATATATATATATATATATATATATATATATATATATATATATATATATATATATATATATATATATATATATATATATATATATATATATATACACATACACTAGTGTCTGTAAATATTAAACA
Organism: Romanogobio albipinnatus; assembly: GCA_023566225.1. Classification (NCBI taxonomy): domain Eukaryota; kingdom Metazoa; phylum Chordata; class Actinopteri; order Cypriniformes; family Gobionidae; genus Romanogobio; species Romanogobio albipinnatus. The sequence continues at coordinate 11,864,555 of CM042258.1, forward strand.
GCAAAATACTATTTAAATATTAATCTTGCATGTTCTGCGTCTCTGTGGGAATTACGGGCGCAGCGCGGTTTCATTTGCTGCTCGTTTGCTTGCGCATTAGCCTCTGCCGTGTCACTATATGAAGACATGAACACATAAACCGTCACTTCCCGTCAACCCCTCAAAATAAAAGTTTGGTTTAACTTGAAGAAATTGACAGAAATATATAAGGCTACTGTTGTACAGTAGATTAAGCTACGTCTCTATGCAGTGACATTCTATACATTTTTGGCATCAAAATTTCAAAATTACATCACTTTATTAATAATTGTCACTTTTTGTGACTGTTGTAGTACATTGACCAACAATGAAAAATAAGTGGAACCCCTGGCTTCTCCTGAAGTTTTACTCCAACCTTTGCGCAGGCAGAAACGCCCATCCCTCGATTGCCTTATTGTCTGTAATTCTGTTCAAGATGCCCAAACAGGTGCAGAAAAGCCATGTGGCCTGTATTTTGCTCATGCCTCCAGCCCCCCACTGGGAACTCTGGGAACAGGTCTGGGTATGTGAGCCACCTGTGCAGGAGAGGCTGTAGACGTGCGAAGGGAACAGACTTTCACCACTACGTGGCGTGGGAGAGGGAGACAGGGGAATGTGCTGTGTCAGTTAACAGCCCCCTAATGACTTCTAGGCTTCTGACCCCTGCACATAAATACCCACCAGACTTACCAAACATAGCCTTGACCACAGACTCGGCTCTATTGCTGGACTTTAGGCATCTTTTTAGATTCAGCCTGCACATCCATACGGTTCCGTAGCGGGAGACTGGCAGAGATGGAGTGTGCGTCTGGGTTCATAATTATGAGTTCCCATGGAGGGCATTTCTAATTTGGAGTTAATCTTTTGCTGCCAGAAAACTTGTCAATGGGGGCAACAGCTGTCATTGCAGGAAGAAATGAGTCAAAACAACAACATTAATGACAAAGCCATCAATCCCATGTGAAGCGTGACATTGAGAATTTGCTGTGTAATTATCTGCTACATAAAACACATTTTTCCTCCCACCTGTAGTCCGGAAACGTGATTAAGACAAAGCCTCATACTCTGTCCTATATTCTGATGGGAATATAGTGTTCACATAGCAGCACATTGGTTATACCTCACATTGAGGGTTTGTTTTAAACCCTTCAGTCTAGATGATTTCAAAGTAAAAGGGATACTTCGCCATTGGAGAAATAGGCTTTTAATAAAACGTGTCTGCCTATACAGTAGAAAGGGGATTTTTTTATAGGCAGTGGCTAAAGGCAGCAAGGAATCTTAAATCGAGAGAACGCCACTAAGGAAAATCTGAAAAACCTCAGTGTTTGTAGTCAACATTTCAACCTGGATGTCCATGAACAGTGTTTTAGGCTAAACGGAGTCAGTTCCGACCAATCCCCAGAAGCAAGACGCCGTTGCACACAGATAAGAAAGCTGTTGCCATGGTGTTCCATTTTTAATGCTGTTTAAAGAATATACATAGTACAATACAATTTTTCTGTGATAAACCTATCCTTACAATAATCGTTCTGTTAATAACCCTCTGTCGATCCGACTGTCCGTAGGTGGGATACAAAAATGCGGAAGTATGATCTGTAGTTTTCGCGCAAGTATATTTTCTGATAAATAAATGTTTATTTCTCGGTCCAGGTAACACGGAGAATGAGTAAAATCAGTGAAGATACATTTGAAGTGAAAAGGAATTTCAGATTAAGGTTTTAAGTTATGTTATTAAAGGTTTATTTTAAATGCGGTGATATATCTGACATATATATGTCAGAACAACATGCTGGAACTCATTCGTTTTCAGCAGAGAGTAATACGGGGGCTGCATGCATGTAATTACGATCATATGTATATGTAGAATTTTTGGGATCCAATGTGAGTTTCGGATATGTTAAAATATTTAAACTTTTGCAGGTAGACCGCATGCGACCGCTCATACAGCTGTTTTGTATTCTTATCAGAACTATGAGATTCGTGAAGGTCAAAGGGAGAATTGCCAATGTTCTTCCACTACAATGTTATTCTTTAAACACAATTATTCATAAACGCCCATTTTACAGACTTAAGGCCAGTGTTTTTCGTGATGTTTTTCGGCGCGTCTTGAGTGTTCACACCCAAGCGATTTTCACTGGCGACACGTCAAGTGAACGTGCAAATTCAGTAGATGGCGCTCCCGGTACACAAGGTGGTGCCGCAGCACTTCTGACACTCGGTTGTCACACAGAAGAAGAAGAGAGACAATATTAACGTGCTTGCCAAAACCATAGACATATTATGTCTATGGCCAAAACCATTCACACACTTATTGCTAACTGGCAAGCAGCATTAGCAGCTCATCTTCTTCTTTGTCTACTTACTTATTCTTTGTTGTATCAATGTGTGCTCGGCAAGACAGTTTTGTGCTTGAGCCACCAAGCCGTGTTTTACTGTAACTTCAGCAGCTCCAGGCACGTGAACAAAAGCGCCGATCTCATTGGTCGCCCAGTTTTTAACGCACCACGTCAAAATAAAAAAAAGAAACATTTAAAAAAAAAGAAAACGCTTTTATGCCTGGCGTTTTGTGCATCGGGCACACTCACATTGGCACCCTTTGTTTAGTCACGCGGCTTTAAATGTCGCGATAAATGCGCACGAAAATTGTCCCTGTGTGAACAGACCTTTAGGGACAGATTTACTAACAGTTTACGCCAGAGCAAACCCTCTTTTGGAGTTAAAAAACTAATGTCAGGATTTATTAAAGACACGCAGTGAAAAATTTGCACTGAAAAGGTGTGTAATGTTGCTGTTTGAGCATAAACAACATCTGCAAAGTTACAACGTTCAAAGTTTAAAGCAAAGGGAGATATATGCTTTTAAATAAATCAATTTCTAAGGACTACAGCAAACGGCCGGTAGGGACTACTACACATTCCTCCAGGGTCTCTGACATCACCAGCCCCAATATTTACATAAACCCCTCCTCCGAGAATATTAAATAAGGGGGGGCGAGGCCATTTTGTATCGCAGCAGGGAAGCGTTGTTGTGGTATAGTTAGTAGGCTGGAGTGTTGTTGCCGATGCCGACGAAACACTGTTATTTTCATCCGGATTGCAGGGAAGCTTCCACAATCTTCGCGAGTTCAATGCAGGATTCTTACAATGGCTTGTCCTGAAAGATGGATTTAAAAACAGAAGCTGTTTACGGGCCACAACCTGTAAGTATGATTTATTTTTAGTCGATGTGTTTTCCTGTAATAGTTTGTGTTGTTAATTGTACGTTGTAGCAAGGAAGTAAACAAATGACAACGCTCATTTGGCTCTGCAAACCAGTTTGTTAAATGCTCATTCATATTTAACGTTATCTGACAAACACCTAACGTTACAAACTTTTTTTTAAGTCTCAACAGCGAACTTGGCATTAGTGTAAATTATTCTTTGATTAGAGCTTTTATGTATTGTTTATCTACAGGCATGCTAAACATGGTTCTGTGTTTGATTTGGATACTACAGTAAAGCCAATGTTTAGTGTTCGTTCTTGCGACAGATATTTGGCTATAATCGTTCTAAAAATACAAAAGTAACAGTGCCATTCAGTAGCGATCACTATAGATCTGCAGTCTTTACTCTTGAGGACTGAACAGGTTCTGCTCGATTATCTTCACTAAAATTGTCTGGGTCTGATTCGGGCTCAAATTGGTATGGTTTTATTGACGCCATTGTACTACCCAAAGCACAGGCTAGTAGCCTGAGGCTACCGGTAAAGGTAAGGGGCGTGACGTTTCCGACAAACGTGCACTAGGCGGTTAGCGAATCACAACACACTGGGCCAGCTAACCAATCTGAGCCCATTGCGTATTTTTGAGGGACTGGCTTCATACAACCCAGAAACCATCGGACCGTTTTTACAAGGAGGGACAGAGCAGTGTAGAATAAAGGTAAAATATATGAAAGCAATTTTTTAAAAACGAAGTATGAACACGTTACAGTGTACCCCACAAACACAATCAAGCCTTCGAAAGAATGTGTTTTACCACCCTTTTAAATGAATCATGCAAGGTGATTTACTAAGATTTGCGCTAGTCAATTTACTGATGTTTGCGCCATTATTTACCGGCCAAAAAAAGCATAACTTAAACCAAGTCAAGTCAACTTCATTTATATAGCGCTTTTTACAATCCAGATTGTTTCAAAGTAGCTTCACAGTGTTAAACAGGAAAATAATGCAACAGAATTTGATTCGGCTGTACCGCCGCTCTGGAGAAACGACGCTAACTGGTAGATTGGGTTGGTCATTATGGAAATTATCTGGCTACATCTGTGTTCTTTAATTTGCACATCGTCAGTAGATCACGCGCAGAACTTTCCACACCCATCGGAACTTTTTTGGAATTGCGCTCTCATGCTAATTTGCCCAGTTTAGTAAATCTGTTCCATAATATCTTAAATAATTGTTATATATTTTTAAGTTGACTATTCCTAAAAAGCTACCATGCTTTTCTTTCAGACATATTAGTGGTTATTTGTTTTGTTTGGATATATTTATACATTCATTTTATCATGCTGAAAAGGCGGAGGGTAACGGCTGCTTCACAATCAATTTGAAAGCTCCATGTGACTAGCCTGGTCTTACCAGACTCTCGTACATTTAATTTGTACATAGAGTCTGGCCACTCTCCATTGACAAGCGTTTACTTCCTTGAAGGAGGGAACTCTGTTGAAGTTTAAAACTATTGGATCTGCCAAGAGTCACTCTGGATCTGCCTAACCAATCGCTAACGTTTGGTCGTGTCAAGTCAAGTCAACCTTATTTATATAGTGCTTTTAACAATGCAGATTGTTTCAAAGCAGCTTTACAGTGTTAAACAGGAAAATAATGCAACATAATTCATACATAATTCAACTATCATACAGTGACAGTGTGGTCTTTAGATCATTAATTAGATCAGTAATTTAGTTTATATGGTTAATTTAGTTTAATAATTAGATTTATTTGGATATTTAGTTCAAAAATTTAGAAAAATGTAGTGTCCCCAACTGAGCACGCCAAGCCAGAGGCAACAGTGGCAAGGAAACCAAAACCCCATCAGGTGACCTAATAGAGAAAAATAAACCTTGAGAGAAACCAGGCTCAGTCGGGGTGCCAGTTCTCCTCTGGCCAATTAACAAACAGCGTATGATTATTATTCTGGCAACTTTACAGGTCAGAGGTCATAATAGATCGGAATATTCGAAAGATCGGAGGCAACACGCTGGAGACGGGTTTATTGAGGATGACATCGATTTAAGAATTATTCAATTGTAATATTCGAACAATCTGAGTCATCATGCCGGAGACGGGTTTATTGAGTGACGTATGTCACGTGCCCAGAGCCGGATTAACGCAAAGGCAAACTAGGCACGTGCCTAGGGCCCGATTGGCGGGATGGGGCCCAGACAGAGGGAAAAAAAAAAAAAAAAAAAAATTATAATAATAATAATAATAAAAATAAAATGTACAAATGTCCTATCTACAATTTATTTCAATATTTATTAATTAACTAAAAATAGTGACGATGTTTATCTTAACCATAGACTGTTACATTATGTCACATTAACGCCAGCCCGTGACTGTATTTATATAGAGGCGCCAGCCAGTTAAGACCGAGGAGACGTCAGTGGCGGGCAGAGGTTAGAAACAAAGCTAGCAGGCAGGTGTGTTTTTTAAGTAGGCTAACATTCAAGATGCTTTCGGGTGCGGCAAAACGTAAAAAGAAAAAAAATGAAGAGGAACAAAAGAAGAGACAGCGGGGGGCTTTACAGAAGTTTCTGTCGGGCAGCCGTCCGACAGCTGGAGAAGGGGTAAAATCTTTGCGTGGCAGGGGGAGCTGCCACAAAAACCTGCCAGGACTGAAGGCAGCCGTCGCAAAACCCGTCACTGTTCAAGGCAGCTCCTCTAAAACCTGCCAGTGCTGGAGGCAGCTGCCAATCCGGTAGATGCGTGTGAACGAGGACAACGCTGTTCTTTTTTTCACAATATGTAATTCCGCCGTTTTTACACAAACTACAGTACGCGAGAGACACTACGGTACGCACAATGGGTCAATATTCACCACTTACCAAACGCTTTTCGCCTGCCTCAAGATCTCTCACTGTTTTAAAGATGCCAGACACACAGACTGAAGCACGAAAGCAACAGACAGTGCTATCATGTTCTTATTTTACTTATTTGCGACCTTACCATGTATTTTAATCCACTCATTTGTCTGTAATGGAACGCGCGTCGCGTCACTTAAGCGCCCGCCACAACTTAGCGTCTAACCTGCCTCGAGATCTCTCCGTGTTTTACAGCTGCTTAGACCCAGATTGATACAGGAGATCAACAGGCAGTGCAATCATGACCTTATTTACCACTTTAATTCATATTTTATTCCGTTATTTGTGTTTGTATAGAACGCGCGTCCTAAGCGTCGCGCCTGCCACAACTTAGCGTCTAACCTGCCTCGAGATCAGGGGCGTAGCCAGAACATTTTTTCAGGGGTGGCCAGGTAAGACCCAGTGATTTTATTGGGGTGGCCAAAAAAATTACTACTGACTATGACATGCTGTACCAAAGCAAATTCTACAGAAAATATAGATCACAAACGAACAAAAATAATTAAAAATTATAATTTTATTTACAATGTCATACAAAATAAGTCAAATATGTACTGTATGTTGATAATTTTAGGGAAAAAGACAAAAAGCTTAAAGTCAGAAAAAAAATCCTAAACAAAATTAACAAGTCGTTCACACATGAACAAAATTCTCAAACTTTTTATGCTTACTGCTTTGTCCTTTGCCAAACAAAATGTTGCCCTAAGAAAACAGATAAAGTATCATTACAAAAAGAGAAAAGTTACTGAATCTCTGCTTCCTCATCGCCTCTCTTAGCAACAGACATTTCCACTGCTACTGTCCTCTCTGTATCAGTATTTCCCCCTGCCTCTTTGTCATTTTCAATTCTGATGGTACTAGTCCTTTTTGTAAAAAAAGAATGTATCCCCCTATCTTCCTTTGCTTTCCTTTTCATGCTCTCTACAGTTCAGACAAACAGACAAAGAAACGATTGTATTATTATTAATATAAACAGCTACTTATACAACAGTGACAGTCATAATGTAAGTGTATATGTAATGTTTGTGGTACCTTTTTTTAATTAACTTGCTAACATTTGCAGTAACTTTAGCTAACATTAGCTAATTTATATGATTAATAGAGAGTATGCGCATCTGGGTATTCGCTTTGGTGAGTAATGAAGCCAATCACAGTCACAGACATGTTTGTTGATTTCTAAAACGCAATGGCCAATCACAGGTGTTGAAGTTAGAATCCACTCACCACCTGAGTTTTTGTCCAGCGACGAGGTCTGTACATGCACTAATAGACCTAATAGACCTTATTCACAGCAGCGCCTTCTTTATGAAAGAAATTAGTATGAAAGTGAGGCTGTGGGGATAGACATACATCTCTTCAGTGGGTTGTACTGTTATTTAATGTATTTTTGGATTGTTCTGCTTATAAAACACTGAAAAAATATATTTCAAAGATGTTTCAGTAGACAAAAAAGCTGTGGAAAATGATAAGTGATTTAGGAGCTTTATACAGCCTTTTACAGCGGATGCCATTGAAATGGTACGTCTTACCCTCATAGCCTCACTTTCAAACCTGGAAATTTTCCAATTTTCCATTTTCCAGATGTTCAAGCCTGTCATGGCTCTGCTCTGAATAAGGTCTACACTCCAAGTGTAGACATGTAAGAAATTAATTGATTAATATAACAGAACTTGAGATCACGTTCATTGAATGACTGACAGCTTTTAGTGATTATAAAGGGAATGCTCTTTGCACACTATCTAGGCGATATAACATATCTGATATATGATATATATGATATATTCAGAATTTGAATAAAACTTTTATTTTCCATTCATGACAATATTTATGTATCGAAATCAGGCTCATATAAATGTCAGGAAAACATGATTCCTGGCTGCATTTCAATATCCATGGATCGCTGGATCTTTGTTAAGTTGTAAGGAACACTATATCGAGTCCAAAACCTTTAGTTTAAACTGATAACTGTTTTTTTTACTTGCGTTTCCCAAATCAATATCCATTCATGCAGCAGTCCCACTGAGTCCCGACTAACGACGATGCATACCCTAACGTGTTTCTGCTAAGGAAACATTCGCAGTACCTCAACTTTAACAAATTCACCGAAAAGGTAGGAAAACCTATGTAAATAACATTGACTTTACTAACCTGATCATCACCGTATCCTCTTGCGTAAGGCGTTGCTCACTCGGCTTGTGCTGAACTTGAAATATTACCGCTCGCTTATACCGTCACACAGAGACAGAACCTCAGTGCGCAAGCGAACCCCTTCACCAGAAACCCCGCCCTGCAGCTAATTTCATTGGTTAAGGTACTAGTGACAGGTGGTTTAGGAATCAGTGTTTGGTCAGTACTGTGATTGTCGTGACCAATAAAATCGTAAGAATCCGCTGCAGGGCGAAGTTACCGTCGAACTGGTTTTGGGGGAAAGCTGTTCAGAATAGCGCATTTTGCGCAGACTGTTTGTGTGAGAGCGGCGATTTTAACGTCAACTCTTAGTCATTGTCAAGTGCTTTTCAGCTTGCACAACAGGGGTGGCCAGAGGGGTGGCCAAGCTTCAAACAGGGGTGGCACTGGCCACCCATGGCCACCCCTTAGCTACGCCCCTGCCTGTATCAATCTGGGTCTAAGCAGCTGTAAAACACGGAGAGATCTCGAGGCAGGTTAGACGCTAAGTTGTGGCAGGCGCTTAAGTGACGCGACGCGCGTTCCATTACAGACAAATGAGTGGATTAAAATACATGGTAAGGTCGCAAATAAGTAAAATAAGGTCATGATTGCACTGCCTGTTGCTCTCCTGTATCAATCTGGGTCTAAGCAGCTGTAAAACACGGAGAGATCTCGAGGCAGGTTAGACGCTACGTTGTGGCGGGCGAGACGCTTAGGACGCGCGTTCTATACAAACACAAATAACGGAATAAAATATGAATTAAAGTGGTAAATAAGGTCATGATTGCACTGCCTGTTGATCTCCTGTATCAATCTGGGTCTAAGCAGCTGTAAAACACGGAGAGATCTCGAGGCAGGTTAGACGCTAAGTTGTGGCAGGCGCGACGCTTAGGACGCGCGTTCTATACAAACACAAATAACGGAATAAAATATGAATTAAAGTGGTAAATAAGGTCATGATTGCACTGCCTGTTGATCTCCTGTATCAATCTGGGTCTAAGCAGCTGTAAAACACGGAGAGATCTCGAGGCAGGTTAGACGCTAAGTTGTGGCGGGCGCTTAAGTGACGCGACGCGCGTTCCATTACAGACAAATGAGTGGATTAAAATACATGGTAAGGTCGCAAATAAGTAAAATAAGAACATGATAGCACTGTCTGTTGCTTTCGTGCTTCAGTCTGTGTGTCTGGCATCTTTAAAACAGTGAGAGATCTTGAGGCAGGCGAAAAGCGTTTGGTAAGTGGTGAATATTGACCCATTGTGCGTACCGTAGTGTCTCTCGCGTACTGTAGTTTGTGTAAAAACGGCGGAATTACATATTGTGAAAAAAAGAACAGCGTTGTCCTCGTTCACACGCATCTACCGGATTGGCAGCTGCCTCCAGCACTGGCAGGTTTTAGAGGAGCTGCCTTGAACAGTGACGGGTTTTGTGACGGCTGCCTTCAGTCCTGGCAGGTTTTTGTGGCAGCTCCCCCTGCCACGCAAAGATTTTAGTCCTACTGGACAGCTGTGAACCTGCTCGAGTCAGCAGAGCCAGGCCCGGAGACACGGCCCGAAGACGCGGTGGAAGATGCGGCGGGAAATGCGGCGGTAATATCTGTAGACCAGTGGCGGCTACTGGTCTGTCAGAGAGGGGAAGCTCATTTTCGGCCTACATCATAAAATTGTCTATTTATTTAAAAGTAAATTCTGCCCTACGTTCCTTTTCAAGAAAATGGTCTATGACCCTGTCGTACCAACTAGGAGTCTTTCAGTCAGTCAGCCAGCTAACTTTGTCATACCAGGAGAGCTGAAAAGACCTGTTATTTTTCCCTATCTTTTGCACTAAATCAATCTTAGGTGTTGATCTGCCCTGCTGTTTAATTCTAAGTTTTTCCTCGTAAGGAACACTTTCAAATGGCTTCGCCAAAATCAGGTCGACAATATTAGCACCGTCTGCCATCGTGCGCAGTTTCACCCACGACGCTAGCCTAGCCTACTAACGTTATATGAATGAATGAAGGAATGAACGATCTAAAAAAAAATTTAAACTCTGTAAAACTGAAACAAGGAATGTGGTGTATAATTGTGTGAAATGTATGATGAAAATCAAGCAATTTCGCCAAGCAAATATCAAAGAAATAGGTTGCAGCAGTTTTTATTTCGACTGAACTTGAGAAATCCGCGATGGGACTGAGCGCGAATAGCTTCAGTGATTCCTTATAGTACAGAATCGCTGTCAGTCAAAGGGAGATGCAGTCTTTCGACAGACCCTCCAATCATCACGCAGAAGCTCGGAGTCCGGGCCAGCCCATTCCCCATTCACCCCCAGAGACGCTGAGCGTCCGTGGGCGGGACATAATCGCAGCGTTTATCCAATGACCGTCTAGTTTCGAAGCGCTGAAAAAAAACGTTCAAAGCAGCCCCATTGAAGTCAATGGACGCTGGGCTTCAATAGGGAAATGCACTGTGACGCTGCGGGAATGTATGAGAAGGAAATCGAGTCAGCCGACCTGCTATATGTAACTGGCTTTATGCACAGCTGCACTACTTCCTGAACTTCAGCCAGCTCCTTTGTTTCCTGTCTGCCATTATTGGACAAACTGATTAATCCAGGTGTGTCTGATTATTGTTGTTGTGACTACAGAGGTCAAACACACCTGCATTAATCAGTTTGTCCAATAATGGCAGACAGGAAACAAAGGAGCTGGCTGAAGTTCAGGAAGTAGTGCAGCTGTGCATAAAGCCAACTGATTCTGAACGAACTCGTCTTTGAGATGAACGTTTTCTAACGCATTTTTAGTCAATAAAATATTAATACAATAGTACATATTTGACCATTAATTTTGTGACATTATAAGGGAAGCCGAGCTTCCCTTGCAGTCTTAAAAAAATCGCCACTGCTGTAGACCTGGAAGACATAAAACTTTTAAGCTGTGAATATAAAAAAAAAACATGTTTTGAGTGAATCTGGTGTTTTTCACAATTCTTGAAATGTAAGAAGTATTCCATCCATATACAAGTCTTTAATAGTCTGAATACCTTTAGTTTTCCACAGTTTAAATCCTCCATCCTTATATTTATTATTATTTATTGTTAGACAGTTTCTAAATGGTCTTGATGAATGTGAAGGGGTCATGTTTGCCTTCTTGTTCTTAATTACAACATTTATAAATGTTGTAAGCTATTGCATTTTGCAGAAAATCTTAATTAAATGTAAACAGAGCAAATAAGATAAACTTATTTGCTCTGTTTACATAGTTTACTGACACCTATTGGTTATTTACTGGTACTACTGCCTTAACAATGACACTCCCAATGGATGAGGATAATTTAATAGCATTTAATAGAGCCGTGTAATGACATATAAATAATGAATATCAAAAAATAGTCTGATAGACTGTTTAATATACAACACAACCAATTTGTAACTAAAGACTATGCTATGTAAAATGTGAATTAACTTTTATTAGTAACTTTGGTAAGTTTCAGATTTCAGTTCATAAATAACATCGATGGAGGGGGGCCCAAAAAATGCAGCCTGCCTAGTGTAGTCCGTTTATTTAATCCGGCTCTGCACGTGCCGTTCGCCTTTGATTCGTCTCACATTAACTGTGCACACCACCTCAGTGTTAAAACCTTGTGCATTCGGATTGTTATTTATTCACGGTGGAGAGGAGAGTTTTGTGATCGGAATGCGCTGCTCTTGTGGTGCATATCTCGTGCAATCATAACATGATTGTATATGCTGTAAATAAAATGTCATATGCTTGGTATGATGAGAATAAATGCTGCCGTAAATAACAGCCCAATTCAAATGTTTACGTGCTTTTCTTCTTTTATTTTTTGAGCTGTGATTAAATATTTTGCTCTTGTAAACACTTGCCAGCATTTAAAGAAATACAAGTCTAGAAATGCATCCAAATTACAGCGAAGCGCAACTGCACGGGGCTCTGCATGGGTCTAAAAAGGATATAAACAGTGAATTTTGAAGTGATATATTCTTGAAAACTATTCGGAGAGCAATTACATTACCACACGACCTTGGTGTTTGTCAAAAGCAGTCGGTAATTCAGCCTGTGGTTTTTTTCGCGGGTGTTGGGAGACGGACGGCTTCAGCCAACTCCTTCACCACTAACGGAGCGAGCTGAAAAATACTTTTCCCGGACCTCAACATCATGGCCACCAACAAAACTCAGCAGTGATTGTTATTGCTCCGTATAACGGAGTTCGTTTGTTCAGGGAAGAAGGAGGCGGGAACCTGCGAACGTTTAACAACTTTTAATCAAATAATAAACTCAAAATGAAAGTAAAATCGGCAGCCCCTCACGGACGACTGCCGCGCACATACATAACAAAACGTAAACAAAACACAACTTAAAATCCAGGCCTGGTCCTCTCTCATCCTTCACCGGTGTCGCTCGTCCTTATATGCCTCCATGCTCCCTCATGAGAGGACTCGAGACCAGTGTGTCTCATTCCCAATCACGCACACCGATCTTACTCGCTCGTCCACCTCGCCACACTCCGGCTTTAACTTCTGGACATTCGTTAGCGGTGCCACACACTCGCATCTTTCACCGCCGCCATTACTGAATTAGAACTCAAACTAGCGCAGACATCAACGTCATTACTCTCAGCCACTCCCTCTGTTTGCTGATTGGACCGGTAAAAAATTGTTTGGGAGAAAACCTAAGCATATAGCCTAGAAATCTAGACGCACCCTAGCGGCAGAATTTATTTTGCCACAAGTGTAGTCTAGCAACTCTCGGTAGACCTGAGAGCTGGAAAAACCAAAATCTGGTCAGGCCAATCACAGCGTGTGTAGAGTCGGTGGGCGGGCTTAACATAATGACGGTACGTCACGGCAGAGTTGCGGAGGTTCTGCGTCCTACTCGTAAACAAAGAAGCTGGCGAACAGCGGTCTTTTGAATCGGCTTTGGCCGCGACTCTGGAAGACTTTGAGTGAAGCTTTTATTTGAGAAAAGAACAAAGAACGGCACTGAAGTCATTCTTAAGAAAAGAAGATATGTTCGAAGTTTTGCGGACCGGATACAGCGAAAGTCTATCAACTAACGTTAGCTCGGCTTCACCTTCTTCTTTGCTCTGGTTGGTTGTGGCGGTCATGGCGCTATCCAATTGCATGCAAAGGGAATTTGAAAGACAACCATTTATCCCGCCCCTTGGATTGAGCCCTGTCAATGGTGAGTTTCCAGACCCAACATCTTGATGTGGGTCTGGCTTGTCAGGCTACTAAGCATATACAGCAGTCCCAGACGGAGTACTGAAGGAAAATGAAAATTGAGCAGAAGTACGTAGGAGGGCGGAGCTAGGCTACCATGCGACTGCCACTAGGGGAAATTTGCCAAAAAAGCATCTAAAGTCAGTTTATCAATTATCAAAATTTGTGTTCTTTTAGTTTTATTATCTACATGCTGAATTGATTGGCCAAGATGTTGCATTTTGTGGTAATTCTCATCGTACAAAGCTGTCAGAACAATGGCAATGTTGCTCCGTGACAGCATTTAATTTACTCAGTCAAAACTTACACAAAAGTTTACCCTTATTCTCTTGCTGCCTTGCAGCAATTTAAACAGGATGAAAATAAATGAATGCTAATTAAGTTTTTTTTAAATTGTTTATAAAATAGAGAGAAAAGTTATCCAGTGCCAGGGTGGGAAATACATTTCTCTTTGTTTTCAAAGACAGCACTCAGACGGGATCAGGTTAGCATAATTCAATACTCGTTTGTTTCTCCCGCAGAACTAATTTTCAGGCTGGAGGAAAAATCTCGTTTGAGATGAAGGGATGAGAGGAATGGAGCTCCTAACACCCACCGCAAAAATAACACTCCTCCAGAGAGCACAGTCACGCCTTGTGCATAACACCACTCACAGCAAGCAAACACAAAGCATTCAGCTTTCCCCAGTCAAGAGATTCAGTACATGAGAAATAAAACTCATCCTCTGTTTCCAATGTTTGCTACAATTCACTGGTTCGATAAATGTGTTTAGAGTGACACGGGATGAAATAACCTCTTCAGGCTCTTCAACCGTACGCAGTGACACTTCAAAGTCTTCTGCTTCCACCGTGACGCGAGAAACTCTCAGAATTCATTCGTATCGCCATCATTCGTCAGAACGATCGATGGCAATTCAATCCTGCATTGATCTCAGGCCTGTTCTCCGTGATGAATTGCTGTTTGTGTATGAAAACAGAAGAGATGGGGTGTGGTCAGTTAAAGCCCTGTGTTGCAGTCGCTCTGGGTTTAGAGCCTCTCGAACGGTCCAGAACTCGCACAGTGTACGCCCGCCTTAACTGTATTAAGGACATTGATTGATTGATTTTTTTTATGCTTATACTTATTGCATTACATTGTATGCAAATCTAGCTGGCAAAAGTATTCACAATTATGCAAATGTTTAAAAACAGTAAATTTAGCCTTCTCTACATTCACAATTCATGTGAAAAGCATTTAATTTAATGACAAGTCGACTATTTTTGTAACAAACTACACATTTAAATGTTTTTTTTTCTTGCAGCCAAAACTTTAAATAAAAATTTGGCAGAGCAACTAATTAGTACTGTGCATATTATAGTATACAGTGTAGAACTGTTTTTACATATATGAAGAATATACTGTAAAAATATTTTGAAGCTGGGCTGCTGCAGTGACATTATGCAAAGGACTATAATATATGATATGATATGTTGTAATATATACTATAATAACACACAAGCCTCACTTTCATCAGAGGAAATGCTTACTATTTTTGTCCACGAAAGCATGATGTCATGTAATGTATCTGTGGACAGTAAAGTAGAGACATGTCCGCTGTGGATTACTGCAGGATGAAAGCAGGCAGAATGGGATTTGGAACGGTTTGAGACTCTGGAGTGCAGTGTCAGTTCAAAGCAGTTCATGTGAGAGGATGGCATACAGACTCACAAGCAACTTCATGTGACTGCCTCATATAGAGTATATAACACTGAACATTCGTCCATCCGTCCATCCATCCATCCATCCATCCATCCGTCCATCCATCCATCCATCCATCCATCTTTCAATCATCCATCCATCCATCCCTCCATTCATCCATCCATCCCTCCATCCATCCCTCCATCCATCCATCCATCTATCCATCCATTCATCTATCTATCCGTCCATCCATCCATTCCTTGTTCTATCCATCCATCCATCCCTCCCTCCATCCATCCATCCATTCATCTATCCGTCCATCCATCCATTCCTTGTTCTATCCATCCATCCATCCATCCATCTATCCATCCATTCATCTATCCGTTCATCCATCCATTCCTTGTTCTATCATCCATCCATCCATCCCTCCATCCATCCCTCCATCCATCCATCCATCTATCCATCCATTCATCTATCTATCCGTCCATCCATCCATTCCTTGTTCTATCCATCCATCCATCCCTCCCTCCATCCATCCATCCATTCATCTATCCGTCCATCCATCCATTCCTTGTTCTATCCATCCATCCATCCATCCATCTATCCATCCATTCATCTATCCGTTCATCCATCCATTCCTTGTTCTATCATCCATCCATCTTTCAATCATCCATCAATCCATCCATCCATCCCTCCATCCATCCATCCAT
Organism: Romanogobio albipinnatus; assembly: GCA_023566225.1. Classification (NCBI taxonomy): domain Eukaryota; kingdom Metazoa; phylum Chordata; class Actinopteri; order Cypriniformes; family Gobionidae; genus Romanogobio; species Romanogobio albipinnatus. Next base: position 11,880,465 of record CM042258.1, read on the forward strand.
CCATCCATCTATCCATTCATCCATCAATCCATCCATCCATCCCTCCCTCCATTCATCCATTCATCTATCCGTCCATCCATCCATTCCTTGTTCTATCCATCCATCCATCCATCCATCTTTCAATCATCCATCAATCAATCCATCCATCCATCCATCCCTCCATCCATCCATCCATCTATCCATCCATTCATCTATCCGTTCATCCATCCATTCCTTGTTCTATCCATCCATCCATCATCACCCCATCCTTTGTAATATATGTAGAGAGATAGGAAGAGAGATCTTCTGTGTTGCTTCATTAGTTTCAGTTGGCTAACTTTAGCATTGCTTTTTTTGGTCTCAATTTGTACAAATTAATGATTTCCATGCCACTCTCATTATGTGCTGTCGTAATTAAGAAGCTGTGACTCATGCTCCAGCATTTATTCCTTGATTCATTAGACAACCATCTCTCCAATCTCTTCTGAACAGAGCTGAAGCCTGTGGCAGCCATACTGGGATAGATTAGCCTCTTTTCCATTTGATCCTTTGAAAGGTCAGAAGATAAGACGCATCTCAGGGCCACCCAGCTGCAGCCCGACACACACACACACACACACACACACACACACACACACACACACACACACACACACACACACACACACACACACACACACACACACACACACACACACACACACTTGTGCTAATGTCAAATAGGAGACAACAGACTGGTTTATCTGACATTTAACCCCCTCTTTTTATCTTAATGTTTTGGGAATCAATCAATAGTGTTTACTCACAAAGTGGGGGCTTTGGTGTTAGGTCCTGCTTAATTTCTCATATCAAAGAGACGGTAACTCTCATAAACTATCCATCTTTCAGAGGTCTATTTGTGCAAAAGTTCATCTTCCTATTAAAATGGCTGTTATCTTAGAGTCAGTGGACACAAGGCTGAGCTTTAATTTGACTTTTATAACCCTTCTGTTTCAAGAGACTGTTAAGTAAAACCGACAGTGTGCCCTTTATTGTTTATTCTGTGGTTATTCAAGACCACTTAACTAATTACAATGTTCCAGGTTTTCCATGTGCAAAGAAACCATGGCTATTAGATAATTAAAACAAGCCTCTCGGGCTCTTGGTTAAAGAAAAATAATGATTTCTCATATTCAAAATGTGATTTATGCTTGGCCAAGATGTCCAGGGCCATGATTTGCATGGCGTTTGATACTGTCTATTAAATTTAGCTCTTGACTCTATGGATTCAGTGCAATTGATCCATGAATATATGGCGACTGTGCAAGTATCCTTTAGGCATTGTATTGAAGCAGACATGATTTGATGGTTAAAATGCCATTTTAATTATTATTAATTTAATAAGTCAAGTAACCCTCAAGTAATGGTAATTTTGGATGGCATTTATCTAGGCACCAAGCCCAAATTTGACATTTGCTCTGCGATTATCATTGCATGGTAGTATTTCTGTTCTATATTTAAAATGAGCTTTTTGTAGAATGCCTCTGGGATCGGCGAACACGCCAGTGTGTTTTAGTGGATTTTTTTCAAATGGCAGCAAAATTTACTTAAATACGTATACAGGTAAAAGCAATAAATAATCTGAAATTCGAATAAAGGGCTACTTTAATTGTGTCCACTTACAATAAAAACAAAACTTTTGTAAAATATATAAAAAATGCCGTCTCAGTCTCCTTTCGGTCTCGAACTTTTTCCTGGAGTGCATCACAAAGATGAAACAAAACTCTGCGAGTGCACACAGACATAAGCAATATATCTAAAGAAACATGTTGAATGTTAATTCTACTTTTTTCCAAACAAATTTATACTGTCATACTCCAAAAAGCACCATGAAAGTAGTCTGTATGACTTAAGTACTATGTTCAAAGTTTAATAACTTCTGACGTTATTAGACTTGGTTCTATCCATCTGCTGTTGATTGGATTTTGAGATGTGGGTGTTGTGCTCAAAACTGGAGGCAGATAAGCGCGAGCTTGCAGAAGCAGAGCATTTGCAGTTAGGAAAATAGGGTGAATTTTAATTTCATGCTGACTTTAAGCAAAATTCATATGGAAGAAAGAAAGAGAGGTTGAAAAACATGACGTCAAGCAAATTACGACAAGTTTCAAGTTTGAGTGAGCTATCCATTTACGTTCATGTCCACATATGTGGGAATGTTCTGTTTTTCTCTATCTCTCCATTTTATTTTTCTGAATCTTACTAAAGGGCTTGGCTCCCTTTTCAGACAATGCAATTTGCAAGACCTGTTTCTTGTTTTGCTGTCAGAGGCGAAGAACTGGAAACGAGAACTGTCTGCTGGCCTAACACCCACATACTATATAAAGATCGAGAGACTTGGACTTTCTTTTCTTCTTCCACTGTTTTCTCTACTAATTGACAATAATGAACATTTATATTCTCCACCTCAGTCTTTAGTCTCTTCCTTCGAACTGGTCCAACATTTACTTAAATCTCTTAACTGTTACTGGTCCATGTGTTCAGCCCGAGTATCTGTGATATGATCTCTTCTGATTGACAGGTGATGTGGGAAGTAGTGCATTGTAGGGATGGGCATTTCAAGCAAAAAAAATATTTGAAGATCGCTGGGAATTATTCGATTTTTATTCGAATATCGTAACTCCTCCCCCGCATGCACGCATGTAAAGGCTACACACATAAACAGAGAGAGAGAGAGGGAGAGAGACCATTCACGCTCTCAATCTGTAGGCTATGATAACAAACTGTTTAATTCATTAGGGAATAGGCTATATCAATTCAAGCCATATAATTATTGTAACATGCTGAAACATATGACTGTTATTGACATTGCCCCAAGTTACCGCAACCGTTAAATGCCACAAGTCTACAGTGTGCGCGTGAGGCGATGTGTTCTTCTTCTGTTGTCTCAGGGTGTTTTTACTCTGGCAGTTTAGTTTGAAATGGAGCACGGTTCGCATGAAAAATGTCTAATGTGAAAGCTTTCATACAGAGCTTGGTGTGCACTGAGGTACCAAACCCGAGAACACACAACCGGAGTTCGGTTGCTCTCGGAGCTGTGCCACGATTCACGTGAATGTGCAAACAACACTCGGGTGCGCACTTGTTCTGGAAGAAAAGTAACCAGCGCATGCGTTTTAGCCGATTATGTCATTAGTTCAATAACATACATGTAAGTGATGGTAGTGTTGATGATTTACCTGAGATAATCGCGAGAGCGAGCCTGCAGTGTATTCGCGCATAAAGTGCAATCAGGGCAGCAAATTAATGGCAATTCACCGTCTCCTCAAAGAGTCTGTTTGCAAGCAGCAAAGCCGCCTTCAAGCAACACACATACGGTTAACCCAAGTGTTGTTTACTCAGCGTGCCTACAGATTGAGAGCGTGAATATATATATATATATATATATATATATATTATATATATTATATGATATATTTTATATTATATTATATATAATATATTATATAATATATTATATTATATATTATATATTTGACCCGCGTTCCGTTTTCTATCATGCCCGTGCACGTTTGTGATGATGATGTAAGAGGAACGCAAACGCACCAGAATTCAAGTTGAGTGTGAAACCAGACCAATGCTGCGGAGGCACAGGGAAGAATCACACTCGGACCGCATCAAACGTGTCCAGTATAAAACACCCTGAGAGCTGACTGACAGCTTTAGGTGCATTATTGGCAGCGCCTCCCTCTGGTTACATGAACGCGTCACCACCACATCAGCCCAGACAACATGGGGATTTTTTGGGGACTATAATCGCACAAACTATTCGATGTTCTATAATTAAATCAACTAATCGAATATTCGAACATCGCGACCCATCCCTAGTGCATTGTTGTGCGAGTGCATTTACTATTGTGTGAGAGGATATGAGAGGATAAATAGATGAGGCTGACTCACAGACTGCTCACTGACGCAGAAGGGTCTGAGCTCAACATGAACTCATCAATCCATAGAGACAGAAAAATGTCAGGAAGCTCATAGACAGGCATCTAGAACCGGAAAATTACCCTCAGTCCTCTAGCATTCTGTTTTGTTTTATCCTTAATAAATTCAATTTAGATGCCAGCCTTTTTCAGAGAGCAGGCCTGAGATGTCTCAGGTGACGTCTCAGGCCATGCTTTCTCTTCTTTCAAGTTACTATTTGTAGTGAGTTAACCTTAAATTTCAGCTTGCTTGCAAGCATTTCGATAGTGCTTTTTGTGTTGTATTCTCTGATACAGATTGTCTGGTGTTCTAATGTGTCTGCTTCTTTCTTTAGGCTGTTGGACTCCCATACAGAATCTAGCCCTGCAGAATTCCCCAGAAAGCTCTGTAGATTTCCATAGAATCAGGAATGCTCGTCAAGTTCTACACATCTCTCTTACCTTTATTTATAAAATGCTTTAGCTAGTTACATACTGATTTAAGCTACACTCTGTCTATCTAACATATTTTACCATGTTTAAATCGATTTTATGCATAAAAAGTCCCCAGATTCTTTTTGGGCTCATAGTTTATGCTTCCTGCTCTCTTTAAGAAAGTGGACAGGAAAAAACTTATTCATTTGAGTTCTATGAAGGGATTATATATCAACTGTCAGTGTGAATGTACCCCACACACTCGCATACACACATGGGTGCCTCTTTTCACCGGCAGACTTTGCTAGATTAAGGCAGGTTGAGTCAGAGGCAGTGGGTGGAAGATTTCAGTTCTTTTCAGACTTTTAGAAGAAAGATTTCAGGCTCAAGTGCCTGCATTGAATGCATAAAGAAATATAGTTCATGACTACATTTCTCAGTCGGTCTATTTTTTGTAATATTTGCTGCTTTTATGTTGTACTTCTATTTTTTTATGTGGCGCCTCTAAAGCTTGTATTCATACCAAGTTCAATACCAATTTTCAGCAAAAAATGCATTATTTTAAAATGTATCAGAACCTCTTCACATTGAGACTGAACGTTTGAGTGTCAGTTTTAGTTACATGCCGAAAAAACAAACCAACCAATATCTACACGTTTTTAGCTCTGAATTAGAGGAATACATTGAAAGAAATGGTGTAGGTTTTACTTCAAAACTATTTTCACTCAGAAATTGCTATTTCACCGATAATTACAAAGTAACACATTTTATCGAACAATAATTTTGAAATGGAAAAGACTGAAATACTATGTTTTTGTGAAACATTTTTGTTTTATTTACAACTTCAACTGTTTTGTACTGTATTTTCAATATGATATTATATTCAATATGATATATTTTCAATACGTGTTAAATAGGTTTGAGAATACTGCACTCTTTGGCTACCGTAAGCAATATAAAAATAGTCAAAAGATTTCTTAAACAAACTTGCAAGGTGTCAAAATTCAAGGTGTCAGAGCTTTCTGTTGAATTCTACGCGTGTTTGGATATAAGGTTCTGGATTATGTGTCTGGAACCCCATTCCAGATAGACGTCACACTTTGATCTTCTTACCCTGTGGTGAATGTTTGAGGGTTTTGGTCTAAGATTCGCTCAGAATATGCTGTTGTCACCACTGTCACATTTACACACTTGATTGCGTATCAGTATAGACTTTGGAACGTGCTAGCTTTGCTTAAGATCCGTTTACTTGTGATAAGATTCTGTTTCTAGATTAGCAGAGATTGGATGGGGCTACTCGTCACCTTCCACCACCACATATTTTCCATGACGTCATAAGTCAGTCAGTGCAAAGCAAAGATCTACACTCAAATGAAACAAATCTGGTGCGGAGTAAGAGTAGGATTCAGTGTTCACTAGATAGGATTATTATGATTGACTTCAATATGAAACTGCATTGAAATATATGCTTGCTCAGTTCGCCTCCCAGAATGCCCTGGAGGGCATCTAATTCACAGCCTGATTGGCATTTCAATCTGTTAACACACTTCAGCAGGTTATAACCCCACCAGATCACCACAGAGGATTTGTTTCAGTGGAAATCACTCAAGTCTTTCACAGCTTTACCAGAGTTTCTGTTTGAGACTAGCAGATACAGTATATGCTTCAGACCAGTGACTCTTGAATATGTTTATGCAAGGCCATGCACAGACATTTTGAGGGGCAGTGGCCCAAAAAAAAAAAAGGGGCACTGGGGTGAGGTGGCATTGGGGGCGAGGATTGGCTCAGTCTTACTAGTCTTGCTAGTCAGTCAAAACAGTTTTGATATAATTCTGTTTCTATTGAAGATAGTGATATATGACATTGTATTATGTTGAATATCAAAGTTTTTGTGTCTGATTGTTAATGAAGGATTTGTGGTTTTTGGCTTTGTATATTTGGCACAAAAGGCCCCAAGTGGCATGTTGTTACTGGTGTTATTGTTTTATTTTTATTTTTATACTTATTGTAATTAACGGGGCTATTATTTAATATTTTAATTAATTAGATGTACATTTCAGGCATCTTCACTTTCATTAAAACCTATAGGTTAATTGAGTGATTTCTATTATGACAAAATCTATTATGGTTTTAATTTTTTTTTATGATGACATATCTTCAATTAAAATATGGGCAATTAAATAAGTAAATATTGATATGCTTGTACATAAGTCATAAAAAAAATTACCTTTCAGATGATTATCTTTATTCAGATTTTTCTGTTATTAGTTATTCAATTATTCTACTAAATTGTCTAAATAAAATTAAGTTGAATATTTTTAGTATTTTACATTATGACACGGAAGATAGTTATATAGCCTAAATAGTAATAAGAACACAAGAGACAAGCACAGACTCTGAGTGACGCTGGGGAGCAAGCAGGAAAGCACAGGAGAGGATTCGCGGAATCGGTGGATCTTTAGCGGAGGGAAAACAGAACACTTTTAGCGGGGATGGGGCACCTCAGCTGATGAGGGCAGAGGAGCAGTGGCTATAGCCACTACTGGGGTAGGGAATTCAATATACCAGTAAATTACAGTATTTTTGGACTAAGACAATATAGAAATGTTGGTCTGGGACTAGACAGTCAGTTTGAGATGGCAAAGACTGATTCTGCTTGTGGAGCTTTTAACCCTGTAAAGCCTGACAAATAAAATAATAGTCAGAAAAATATATATATTTTTAAAAACATGGGAAATTGACTGTCTTAAAAGAACAAATTGGTTTTGTGTCCGTTACATTTGTTAAATACCCATGAATTGACTAGTGACATTTTTTTAAATAAGGCATTTCAATAACTGACTAATAACCTTTTCTTTGTCATTTAAAGTGAAATCACTGAACCTAAATATAGGACCCTGTAAAAAATGCTCATTTTAATGAAAACATGTCAGATGGACTTAGAGGTTTTTGCATCTGAACTCTTCAATTATTCACAGTACTTTTCCTACAATAGCAATACCACACATGTTAATCACTGCAGTATTTCGTTTGTACATGTACCAATCAAGATCTAGAGAACTGTTAGATGATGTGAAATCTTTTGAAGTACTGAAAATGTTTTGCTTATTTGCAGTGCATTTTAGAAACGCATTTCAATGCAATATATGAATATATTTGTGGTAATGCTTACGTTATGGTAAGAATACGGGCTGTCAACCAGAAAGCCAGAAAGATCCAGTTCAGTTCAGGGGCATAAATGAATGGATGCATTCAAAACTCAATTATTTACAGATCAAACACTGCTGTGGAAAAGAAAAAAAACTCTTTCTAGCTGATGCTGGAGAAGTGAAAACTGGTGTTTTACCTTTGGCAGTTGTAGTGGGCTGCTTTACTGGAGTGGGTGAGGAAGACAGAGTGTGTACTATATGTGCCTGAAGCGAAAAATGAAAATCTTTTTTTCTTTATTATACATAATATATTAAAGTGAGAGCTCTGCCATTAAAAAAAAGTTTAGAATAAAGAGCGGTCATGATGATTCAAACAATATTCTGAATCACATTAAGCATGTGGCATTGGAAGAAGATGACTCTGTGTTTATTGAATGATTCAGATGTGATTGAGCGTGTGTATATGTGATCAGACTTTCACTGATGAGCTGGAGATGCATCCATTCTTCCGACAGAGGCGTTGGCTGCTTGTTTATGAAAAGGAAGACGTAGGTGGACTAATGCTTTATCAAATGTCAGGGTCGGTTTGCCTCACTTTATGCACTGACAGTTTGGTTGGCCTTGAGAGTGAGTCAGTTGCATGCTAAAAGTATTGTCCAAAGATCTTATCCGTAAAGGATGACGTATTTGGATGGCTATGTTTGGAAATAAATTTGATCTTATTATGTACTAAATAATGTGCTGCATATTATACTGTATACTACCTTAAACTAATCTAGCTTATAATTTAAAGGGGTACTTTGCCAGCAAAATGGGCCTACACAAAAAAAGTGAAACATTTATTGAAATCGGTGCTACCTGACTAGAGACAACAGAGGAAAATAGGCTGTAGCCTTCCCTTTTGCCAAATAGGTAGGATAACTTCAACACACATAATGCACTGGGCATGTTGCTGTCCAGGGCTACTCCCACCAGTCTGCTGTGGATATCGATAAGTCAAATGCCTTGCTTTAGTAGGAAATACTTCTTAGCAAACTTTTAGTCATAATGGTGTCGACTTGTATTGTTCCCAGGTGCAAGAATTCGAAGAGTAAACGTTTAGCGGGAGTGAGTTACTCAGCGGGAGTGAGTTACTCATACGCGTTTTAGGCAGTGGCTAAAGAATCGTAAATATGGAGAGGGCTCCGCAACGAAAAATCTGCAAAACCTCTGTGTTTGTAGTCAACATTTCAAACTGGATGACCACAAGCACAAGCACGTCCTCTCAGTTCTGCCCAATCCCCTGAAACAAAGCGCCATTGCACACTGGTAAGAAAGCTGTTGCCATAGTGTTTCATTTATATGATAATGATGTCAAATCAAATCAAATCAAATCACTTTATTGTCACTCTACCATATGCACAAGTGCAACAGCAGGTGAAATTCTTAGGTGCAGTTCCGAGCAACATAGCAGTCATGACATGACATGTACAACATTTAAAGCAGCATCAGATTACACATCTGATGCGCCCACAATTACTCACATGTTTAGAGAGTAGACATAGTACAATTCAATTGTTTTGTTAATAACCTTCTGTCGATCCGACTGTCCGTAGGCAAGGATACATGAATGTGTGGAAGTATAATTTGTAGTTTTTACAAAAGTCGTGGAGCTGTTAAAAGTCTTTTGCTGACACATAAACATTAATTTCTTCCGTTCAGGCAACAGAGAATGAGTAAACATTTGTTTATTTACATAACAACATTGCAACAGTACACTTTAAATCTGGCATTTATACCACACTGAAAAAAAATGTATAGAAACAATTTTCACTCATAAATTTGCTAGTAAAACAATTACAATAAACTGCCAATAAACAATTACAAAGAAATGGCAAGCAATACATCGAATGAAACATGAAACGAATAAATGTAAAATGCAAATGTTAACGTATATATACCTTCGGTTGAATAAAATGGAAAGTCAAGCGCATTATTGTGGGATACTGTACCCTGCGTGGACAAATAAAACTTTATAAACAAATAATAATAATACATTTAAAAAATGATAATACATTTTAGCAAGATAATTTGGGTACTCAGCACATACAGAATATTCACAAACTGTGCAGTTTACAGACTATTGCAAAAACTCTATATGTAGTATATATATTTTACTATAATAATATACAAGTTTACAAGAGTAAAGTATTTCTACTTCCAATTTTGGATGTCAAAGACCTGTTTGAAACATCGGTATATTTCTGTTTATCTGTATATTTCTATTTGACTTTGGCATGTGGAGGAGTGGTCCATCATCTTTCATCACTCCGTAGATCTGTGCTTTGATTCGTTGTCAGCCGCTGCAGTCTGTCTCAATGGCAGATTGTATTCTCAGAGATAGTGATATGTGCACTAGGGGAGGATTACAGTCATAACTTTACTGTTGCATCTCAGAGTAAACAGAGGCTGGAGACAGATGTGGAGATTGCTCACGCTGATGGCTTTTGTTGGATTGATTCTTTAGACAGCACTCTGCTCCCTGTGTTGAATTGTCAATCTCGGTTAGTTTCCCCATAGGAAGTAACTGTAGATACAAGGCCCTGCGATATGATTGTGTGTAACACTTTTATGCCTTTTGCTTGTTGCCCCCGGAGGCTGTAGCGGCTTGTAAAAGTCTTGTCTGTAATATTAAAATCGTAAAAGCCCATCGTCACCTGGGATTTTAGCTCGGTGCTGTTCGTGCTTTGAACGTTTACCTCAGGCGTGGATGAAGCTATTAAGGATTTTCAATTTGATGCAGAAGCTTATTGTGTTTCTGTGCAAAAACATACTTTCATAAATCCATGAGGTCAGACCTGGCACTTAGATCTTAAATGCTAGCTTTCTTTAAAGATCTGCAAGCAAAATGTGTTTGTAATGCAATTTTCCTGTCATGGACAATGACACACAACTGGCAGTGTTTATGCTATATTTATATTTGGCCCACGTGATGCACATTGGTTTACCCAAGATCTCCTCTTGGTCTCTAGGGCATTTTCCGCATTATGGCGCAGTGCAAAAGTAACATCGCCATAGCCTTGAGAAAGGTTGGTTATTCTATCTCTGCACACTTGTGCAGAACAGATGGGTCTGAATCTGAGAATATCCATATTTCATAAATATCTCTTTTCATAACCATATTTCAGTTACTATTTGTAAATATAGGTGAATTAATCTATCATTTGTTCACTTGTTATTTAATAAGCAGAATATTATCAGAATAAAACTGACTCATCCATTGCTCCCAAACAAATCAAGTGGTTTGCTTCAAAATAAACTTTTATCTCAAAAGACAACAACAGTGTAAGGTATGTGTCAGCTTTAATTAAAAAAAAAAACTGCAGTGTGGTACCTGAAGCACGAGCTGTGGGTTATTAATGATGAAATTTCAACTACAAGCTTTGGTTTTAATGGCTGCCTGCCACTGTTCTGCTGTGAGGAAGGAACAGTGGATGTTAGGAAATGATTTGGCCCCATTTTCTCAGCTACACTGCTGACACACACAATTCACAGGCTGTAAACTGTATTTATCCACCATATCTGTGCTGTGTGCAAAATAATATTTAGTCACAGCTGTAGGGGTCTTTATGTGTGCGGCAAACCTGTCATTAATCAGGAGGAGAACACAGGAAACCTGGAATTAATTAGGAAAAGAAAGGGTGTCACTGTTCTGTCTCTCCAGACACCTCATCATTTCGGTCTCATTTCTCAGATGAAGAGGGACAAGAAAAACATCCTTCTGCTTTGCAGGGGTTGAGGAGCTTTACTAAACAGAATTAAAGTTGTTAAAGGTCACAAGAAATGTATTTTAATTGCACATTTGACACAGTTCTCCATTACCTTTGGCCGGGTCATTCATAGCCAGACTTGATTTCATAAAGTTGAACAAGATGTAACATGCCCAACCAACCAAGATCATTGTTTTTGGCATGCACTGAAACGTTTTCTTGGGCTGCTTTTTTACATTCTATATCCCCGATATTGATTTGTCTAAATTATTTTTATTTAAAGGGGACCTATTATGCAAAATTCACTTTTATAATGTGTTTGAACACAGATGTGTGTCCGCAGTGTGTGTAAACAACCAGCCTATAATGGTTAAAATCCACCCAATACCTTTTTAAAATACCAATAAATCTTTAACAGTCTCTCCAAACGCATGGTTCTAGATTTCCCCTTACTTTTACATAAGAGTAGGGAAGCCCTGCTCAAGAGAATAGAATTCATTAGAATAGACACACCCCTGAGTGAGAAGCAGAGTCTGTTTACTCACTGTAATCAGCTAGAGATTTATGACGTCTCCGCCAAAAAAACATTACAAATGTTCTTTTGTTGGATGTACCAAGTCTCCAAGACTCCCGGAAACCGAGTCACTGAGGACACCATGGTTGAATTTCATTTTCAAATGTCCCAAAAACACAAATGCAATAGCATGTCATAAAATAAAGATGACAACATAAGTTATAACAGTAATTAAACTAAACTATACCTGTTCTTTCTCCATGCAGCATATATTCTCTTTCACTATAGGCATTTTACAACAGTTCCCAGACAAGCATCTGTATAGCGATTTATAGCTTATCATGGCGGAACATGTTAATCGATGACTTGAAGATGGTTAACGCCACATCAACTACATAAATCCATCAATTAACCATTCAGAAACGTCCTGTGGCATGTTGTCACTTCTTCTTGAGTGTCTCTATCATTGTCAGACTCCGGTTCGAACATTAAGGTAGTTTCTGACATTTGCATTGCGTGAGAGAACACTGGAGCTTGAGCTCTTGAAGCTCCGCCCTCTTCTGAAAAATAATTTGCATTTATAGGGACACACAAAAACATGGTGTGTTTTTATAGCAATTTTAACTATAATGGTATAAAACAATTATCTGTGGTGTATTTTTTGTGTTGAAACTTCACATACACACTCTGGGGACATAATTTACATTAAAAGGGGCATAAAAGGTGCCAAAACAAAGTTTTAATATCAGTTTTGGCCAATTGTAGACAATTTGTCACTATTTCTCACAGCACTGACATGACAGCTATGTTCAATAAATTAAGAAATACACTATATTCATTATATGCACTGTAAAAATAATAATAAATATATATATTTCTACTTCATGTTTAATTCAATGTTACTTGCCTTTTATGTCTTAGTTAAAATTGTAAAAATTTCAACACTAACAGGTCTTTGCCTTTACTAAAAAATAAATTTAAATGATGCTTAATTTCTACATTTACTCTCCTACTTCAGTCCTATGCAAAACATTGCTGGGAACTAAAAATTCACCAATGCAGTTTCAGTTAATGCAACAAAAGTGATTAATGTAGCCCAAACAAAAATTAATAGAGTGAAACATATTTAAGTGGAATAAGCACAATAACATTTAGTTGTGATAAAATCTTCACCAATAGTGTTGCTTTATCTTATTTTAATTAAGCAAGCTGAACAAGCAGCAAAAAAAAAAAAAAGGACAAAACCTGCTGTTTAGGACAGGTTTATCTGACTTATATTATGCCACAGTAATAAACCAGCCTGGAAAATGAGCTGGCATGGAAGATGAGGAGGGTCAGTGTTCAGAACAAGATATAGACACATTAATTGCCACATTTTAATCGCTGCAATATAGACTAATATGACCGGTTCAATTTATGTAATTATTATGCATGCATAATAAGAATGATTGCCTCTAATAATGCCTATGACAACAGCATGACTGGCACACAGTATTAACAGCTGTGGCCAACAGAAGATCCTTCTGTACATCCCTCACTCATTATATCAGGCAAATGAAACGTGCTGCCAGTAATTATTAATGCTTTGTTAAAAGTTCATGATAATGCCTAAAAATCACAATGTCATTTTGTTGTTGTTGTTGTTGTTGAATTTCTAAACATATTAAAATAAATGTGACTAAACTCGTGTTATACATTCTTGAAAATAAAGGTTCCAAACAGGGTTTTCACGGTGATGCCATAAAAGAACCTTTTTTTCCCTATACTGTGTCTACATTGGACGCGGCCATTGACGCATTGCGGCATGCCGCAACAACTTTAAGCTGTTTACACTGGACACGACAAAGTGACCGTTGCAAATCCATTTGTCCTTCCTATGAAAGTAGTAGTATTGCAAGAGCTTGAGGTTGTAGTAAATAGAACCAGGCATCAGTGTACTGTCGGGATTTTTCATGTTGCGCTGCATCCAGTGTAGACAGCATTACTGATTATAATAGGTTATAATGTCTTTTGTTGCGTTGCATCATGTCACCCACGTCCTATGTAGACATGAACATTTTAATCATCCAGAGAACCTTTTTTCACTTATAAAGAAAATTTCATGCAATGAAAAATGGTCCATGAATGTTCTTCATGAACTATCAATGCCAATAAACAACCTTTATATTTAAGATTGTATGATGCTGGTCATGTTCAACCTCATGCTCTGAGGGTTTGGCTCTGGGACTTAGTAAAGATTTTTCATGGAGAATGAACATAAGGAACATGAAGTCATTTTTTTGTAAATGCAATCCCAGCTGAAGCACAAGTACGTGTCCTTCCTTCTGGACGTGGAGTAATTGAGCAGTGATCTGGATGTTGAGTGTGGACTGGATGTTCTTCCTGAATGTTGAGTGTGGAAGCAGCATGCTAGGCTATGCATGATTCAGAGTTCTGATTCAAGCACTAATGACAGTTGACACAGTGACTCAATCTCCCAACGGTGAATACACAACAGCACTCTTATCTTACAAACTCACACTCTGCCTCTGCCGTTGGATAGACACCGTCCCTTTAAATGAGCCTTGTTTTAGGTTATTTATAGCTCACTCCTGCTGGGCTATCAAATGCAGTCCAGATATTTGGTCATTAACATCATTTCATTACTGATTTTAAAGCTGTTTTCAGAAATCTGTCCAAGACACCTGTTGTCTCCAAAAGTTTACAGTTTTGTCTAATCATGGTCATATTCAGATATGTTGTTTTCTGCAGGTCAACCTTTATATATTATATACATCTGTATGTATGTTTTTTTTTGTACAGGTGTTTTACTAAATCGACACAGAGAAAAAAATTGCCTATTTAGAAATGGAAAGCGATAAGAAAATGTCATCATATCAGTGTCATCGACAGAATCCCTCACAATGAGGTCATTTTAGATAGGAAGTGACAGGTAATATGATGATATTCTCAGTAGCCCTGCATAGGCTAGAGTGTCCATTAATGTTTTTGTGTGTGTGTTTATGGGATCACACCCTAGGCTGCAGCAGGAATAGCTCTGACACGGTGACAGAAGGCCAGAGAAACATGGCTACTGCCGCTCGCAAATCTCAGCAGGGAAATGTCACACGTTTCCTCCCTGATTTCAACACACATGAATGCACAAATACGTACTGAGCCCGACGCTGAGAAGCGAAACAGCCCTGGACATCCACACATTTACAAATTAATCACTTTCTGACATCCAGAATTAAAGTAGTCCGCTAACTCCACACAAAAGTCCATACAAATAGGGCCAATATACTATAGAATATAGAATGAGGGATGCTAATAATTAATCAACGATAGATTAAATGTCGATAATTATTTAATAAATAATACATATTGATGGGCTATGGTCCATTACAGTGCATAGTTTTGAGGTGTGTGCAAAACGTGGAGCAGACACACGAGGAAAGATGAGGCGAGCACTCTGTAGTTGCGTATTCTAAATGTAGTAATGTCTTTAATCCTTGCAATAGATTAGGTAGGCTAGCCTAAACATAATTAACCAAGGTTACAAAAAAACCCTACAAACAAGTAATTTGACTAAACATTAAGAACTACGTATTAGGTAAACACCACAATAAAAGTACATAGAATAAACAACTAAGATACAGGTTGAGTGATCTTCCAGCGACGCTTTGGCCGTGTGCTCCTATTCTATGCTGAATGTAAATCAAGACCTGTCAATCTGAGCGATAAAACATTCCAAACGCGCTCCAGCTGTAAAACCACGTCCGATTGCCCTCTACACACCGTCCCTAACCACTATACGCACCCAACACACCCAAGATCCAGTTTTCATTGGTTGAGTTTTCAAATGACGTTGGAAAAAACTGTCATGTGATCGGATCCAGGATGTCCTGACCTATAGCTTTAGCCAAGCAGCATGTCATGTCACTCTGTGTGATCTAAGCATTGTCTTATGTTGTGTTTGGGCTTGTTCAAGACCACCTGCTCTAAATAAAGATATGTGATCTATGGTTTACTAATGTTTCACAAAGTTACAAACAAAAATATGCCTCAAAAGCATCATGTGTATACTGTTTACACGTGTATCTTTTTCATACAAATACTTGGTATAGTTTGGTCTCTAACTGAAACAAATATGCTTGTTGTTTTTTGCTAGTTGAGAGCTTTCAACAACATATGACATAAGTCTATCTGTTATGTACGATGATTTTACAAATCACATTTCCATGTTAAGCAGTTTTTTTTTCACTATGAAAATAGAGCATTTCTAGCATGTCAGCAAATTTACAAGCACTTATATCGTGTACTAAGACCTATTTTGTGTTGGTTAAGCAAGTGGTTGTTAAGTAACGTGATATCACACTTCAGATACAGTATAAGAGGTTGGTTAACAAGTAATCGATTAATTGATTGTTAGTTTTAACAATGATTGCCAATGATTGATTATGTGAATTTATGTAAATTGGCATCCCTAGTTAGTATTAAGGCTTTTACTGTATTATTTTTCACATGTTTTTTTCCCATTTTGAATTACGCATTGCATTGTCATTTGTTTTAGGATTAAAGGGAATGTATGTAAACTTAACAGATAATGTCCTGGCAGAAAATTCTAACATTGCAATTGCTATTGATATTGATCTTACATTTTTTTTTATTAGTCTGTAGTCGTACATTTTCAAGACGGATATCACATCTTTGCTGTTTACCGTCACTGTTTTGGTCATTTTTAATGATAATAATAATAATAATAATAATAATAATAGAGTAATTTTCAATGGTGAGAGTGTCACAAACTATATTCCAAAAGAAACTCTTTTGTTTTCCCAAATGTGTTAATTTATAAAAGAAAATGCAATTCATAATTTTCAATGATACTCCCATTTGCAATTTTGTGGTGAGTATAACAGAAATTAATTATTTTTTTATCCAGCAATAATGCATTAAATTGATCAAATGCAAATGCTTTTAAATTGTTACAAAAATACATCTATTTTCACTAAATCAGCATATTATTTCTGAAGAATCATGTGACACTGAAGACGAGTAATGATGCTGAAAATCCAGCTTTTCACAGGAATTAAAAAAATTAAACAGTAATTTTGAATAGTAATATTTCCTAATATTAATATAATAATACTATTGTAGTTTTTACTGTTTTTTTTTAATCAAATAAATGCAGCCTTGGTGCAGATTCAAATATCTTACGGACCCAAAACTGTTGAATGGAGTGTATATTCCTATTAACAATGGCGCATGTGTACAACTAAAGATTTTTCCTGTTCTCTATCGTGGATTTTTCAATGACCCATGTCTTAGCCCTTTATGTTTCTTGCCTGTAGCAAGCATCATTGTGCATCAAGCTGTCTTACTCTGAGAGATTATATATATATATATATATATATATATATATATATATATATATATATATATATATATATATATATATATATATATATATTTATATATATATATATATATATATATATATATCTATTATATATTATATATACACACACAAGAGCAATTAACCCGAGAAGCCTTTGGCAATGAAAAAACACACCTTGCATCATCGTTCGTGGAGATGTACATGCTTGATCTCACGTCCTTGTGAGGCAGCGAGTGACCTGTTTGGCTGCTCCTCAGGGAGCCAGTCTGAATTCTGGTCACATACTTTTACATCCTCCCACCTCTGAGCTGGACCAATCACAGCGCTCGTCCTTTCTCACTGATGTCGTGGGCCTGTGAAGCACCTCTTTAATATTCCATGGCTCTGAAGTCAGTCAAGGTCATCGGAACAACACTGTGCTTCATCTTTGTGACAAGGTGCCTCATCCTATCAACTGCAGGTCGGCGGTGTCCTTTTTCAGAGATCATCTCGGTTTGACACATCATTTTCCTACATGTCAACCTGTCTGTGCTCTCTTCTATATCTACCGTCAGCCCGCATTTTAGATAAGCTGAATACTTGGACATCTGATGACTGCTCGTTTCTCATCTGTCTGTATGGTTCAAATAATGTATGCAGTTCTCAAAGGAAAAAATAAGGGTCTGAGGTCTGTTTGGAAGCTCATATTTTGCAGTACATTGACCATGTCAGAGATGCGAAAATTGTTTTTGGTGCTGAGGCTTATGGAGAATCTGACCCTGTAGATCAGATAACTATCAGCAGCATTAGAAGCATGTCACAATAGCGCTATGGATCTGATGATGATCACTGGCCTGTAATGAGTGCTAGCTCAAAATGACACGCTGGACGCCACATGGAAAATGGCATGTGGCTTATTTGGACACAATTCTGTTTTCATGTGCATACGGCCATTAATCCTGAAGGTTGGCAGTTCACAGGCATCATAATGAGGATCTTGGCCATGCTAAGTGCGGGCAGCAGTGCAGTGAGAACCAAATGCTGGGAATTCTCCACACCATGGACCTGGGCCGCCGTTGGACGCCCAGATGTTCTCCTTGAACTGCTATCAGTTCATCTGTTGTTTCTGTCCTCACTATAAATCACTTGTCTCTGAGATGAAGTTTGTCTGTCCCACCCGACTTGGAGTGCTAATTGGACAGGGGCCATTTGCACCTCTAGTTTCAGGACGTCGATGAAGCCACTTGTATTTATTGCATCTGTCAGGCCAAAGCTGTCAGGGGATGGATGCTTTTTTTCACAGCAACTTTTTTGTAGTTTCTCAGAAGTTTAGCTGCCAAATGGGCCGTATTGACTAAGACTTTGCTGAAGGTGTTAGTCATTGACTGTGGCTTTGAGTGTTGTTTGCAGGATGTAATGTTAGTGATGATCTGAAAATGACTGTGGGCAGTTTTTGGCCAAAAGGAAGTGAAACCGTGAGAAAAAAAATCAATATGCAAAACAAGTCACAGGAAATTTGGTGCCAAAGGATCCATGTGTTGTGTTGTGACTCAAGACTTTAGTTTTCAAAATTTAAGTTTGAACCTTAAAAAAAAGCAAAAAAAGACAAATGTTATCAATGGCCCCAACACAGTTATATTTTAATGAAGTTAACCTTTCATGAATTTGATTCATTTTATATTTTAACGTTTCTTATTTTTAATGTACATTTAATTAATTTTTCTAAAATTGTATTTTAGGCAAGAATTATTATTTTAACAAGTCTTTTATGCCACCAAGGCTGCATTTATTTGCTTTAAAAAATACAGTAAAACAGTGATATTGTAAAGTACTGTATTACAATTTTAAAATAACAGTCTTCTGTTTTAATATATTAAAAAAATGTAATGTAGTCCTGTGATAGCAAAGCTGAATTTTCAGTGTCACATGATCCTTCAGATATCATTCTAAGATGCTGGTTTGGTGCTCAAGAAACATTTCTTAGTATCACATTTGGTTACACCTTTTTAGTGTCCTTGTTACAGTGTAATTATACATTTACTTTTCATAATAATTAACTACTTGTACTTAGGGTTAAGTAATGTAGTAACTACAAGTAACATAACAAAGAGACTAAAATAAAGTGTTACCTCACATTTAGACATTTTTGCTGTGTAATATTTCATTACAATAACATTTTACATTTTTGACATACTATTTTACATTTTATTTTTATACAGGAAAATAACTTTCATATATATATATATATATATGATAGAAATGTTGGCCCATATTGATAGGATAGCATCTTGCAGTTGATGGAGATTTGTGGGATGCACATCCAGGGCACGAAGCTCCCATTCCACCACATCCCAAAGATGCTCTATTGGGTTGAGATCTGGTGACTGTGGGGGCCATTTTAGTAACCCAATTTGAAATGATTCGAGCTTTGTGACATGGTGCATTATCATGCTGGAAGTAGCCATCAGAGGATGGGTACATGGTGGTCATAAAGGGATGGACATGGTCAGAAACAATGCTCAGGTAGGCCGTGGCATTTAAACAATGCCCAATTGGCACTAAGGGGCCTAAACTGTGCCAAGAAAACATCCCCCACACCATTACACCACCACCACCAGCCTGCACAGTGGTAACAAGGCATGATGGATCCATGTTCTCATTCTGTTTACGCCAAATTCTGACTCTACCATCTGAATGTCTCAACAGAAATCGAGACTCATCAGACCAGGCAACATTTTTCCAGTCTTCAACTGTCCAATTTTGGTGAGCTTGTGCAAATTGTAGCCTCTTTTTCCTATTTGTAGTGGAGATGAGTGGTACCCGGTGGGGTCTTCTGCTGTTGTAGCCCATCCGCCTCAAGGTTGTGCGTGTTGTGGCTTCACAAATGCTTTGCTGCATACCTCGGTTGTAACGAGTGGTTATTTCAGTCAAAGTTGCTCTTCTATCAGCTTGAATCAGTCGGCCCATTCTCCTCTGACCTCTAGCATCAACAAGGCATTTTCACCCACAGGACAGCTGCATATTGGATGTTTTTCCCTTTTCACACCATTCTTTGTAAACCCTAGAAATGGTTGTGCGTGAAAATCCCAGTAACTGAGCAGATTGTGAAATACTCAGACCGGCCCGTCTGGCACCAACAACCATGCCACGCTCAAAATTGCTTAAATCACCGTTCTTTCCCATTGTGACATTCAGTTTGGAGTTCAGGAGATTATTTTGACCAGGACCACACCCCTAAATGCATTGAAGCAACTGCCATGTGATTGGTTTATTAGATAATTGCATTAATGAGAAATTGAACAGGTGTTCCTAATAATCCTTTAGGTGAGTGTGTGTGTGTGTGTGTGTGTGTGTATATGTGTATATATATATATATATATATATATATATATATATATATATATATATATATATATATATATATATATATATATATATATATATATATATATATATATATATATATATTAGGGGTGTAACGGTACACAAAACTGACGGTACGGTTCGGTATGGATTCGGTACAGCAGTTTTACAAAATTGCTTTTTATTCATTTTTATTCAACAGTGGTTTAATGGGGAAAAAAATTGTCTGTCCTTAAATGAATTAAATTATAACTAAAAGTTTCTTAAAGATAATGCTGTAAACTATATAGGGAGCCCTTACTTACATATAGCTATTAAAGATTAACAACAGAGCCCAAACTATTAGCCTAAATAAGTTGCTATTTATTTTTAGATATAATAATCAACACTCATAAGCTTCACATAAGGCAGTTTTTGCATTAACTTCTAAATCTAATTATTTTTATTCATTGTTGAAATATAATCATTTAGTGGCTGTAATTTTCATGACAGGTTTATTTAAACATACATTAAATAAACAAGACATCACTAACAGGCTAAGTAGTATATAATGAATATATATATAGGCTAATATAATGAATATAACGGCTAATATAGTGCATGTATTCAGTGATAGAGTTGATTTCTCTAGTGAGCTAACAGCTGTGGACACTGAATGACTTCTGAGTAAACGTGATTCTGCATGACATTGTTTACAAGCTGTTTTATTGTCTTTCCGCGGTTGAAACACAGATGGAGCGATTACACGACATATGATACATTTCAGTAAGTTGTAATGTATCCTCAACATACTTTAAGATGTATTAATTTATGTTTATTCTTTAGGAAGAGATGATCGCATTGACTCGCGCACTGCCGCTTTAAGTTGAACTGATACGCGTCTATCAGTCACGTCACATTAAAGAAGGTTAAAACGGTATTTATCATTTGAATTTTGTGATAAAATGGACTGAATACTTAATATGTTCGGATTGAAGTGTGTTCCGCGCTTACAACAAGCCGACTGTTAACTGTTAAAGATTACATTCCATAACCATTCGGTACACGCGTGCACCGTACCGAAAGCCCTGTACCGAAACGGTTCAATAAGAATATGTGTACCGTTACACCCCTAATAAAAAAATAAAAATAAAAAAAAAAGATATATATATATATATACTTAAATACTTATATACTTATATACTTTTGCTATGGCAACTTTTGATGGCAGGCAATGCATAACATTACAACATATATATTGACACCCAACCCAACTGATGCTACCAAAGCAACCTATCAAAAGTCAATCTTGCGACGGCTAGTTTCTTTGGAGAAAAACTAGTTAATGCGCACATATATAATGCATGCTGGGACATATGATTGTATAGTGTGCTGTACACTAGTAATAGTAGTAGCATTTTGCAACATTACAGAATAATGCATTTTGTCACGGTGTACAGTTTTCACAGTTCCTAAGATTGGAGGATGCAGCTGAGTGGTGGACATGGAAATAAAATAAGAGAGACGAATGGAGCTGGAACAGAATGACATATGTGTCTGATAGAATGAAATTAAATAAAGGGGTGGATGTGGTCCTCTCAGAGGGTTATGAGGGTCTGACTCCAGCAGGCCTTTCTCATCAGAGCACTGTCCATTGTGCTAACTCACCACTAGACAGATAATGACAGCAGCCCCTCTGCTGAGATTCAAGAGGTCATAATGCTATTTGGCTGCTGCACCCATGTCTGGGTGTTTTGGCCCTTATGTTTCTTCTTTGTGGGGACAGATTGGATACATGTTTAAGAACAACTCTAGGCTTAATTAAAGCAAAGGATTTAAACTGGCTGACAACTGAGATGAAACTCTCATACAAGTCAGGATCAGCTGTAATAGATTATCATTGGATGTAGGTTTTCCCAATCAGATTTGACATTTGACATCAAGTAACAACCCAGCACAGTGCCAAAATTTGTATTTATTGTATGATAATGAGCCGAACAAAAGGCACGGAACAAACGCAGCAGGAGTCAGATTTCATTAATCATGCGCGAAGAGCTGAGCAGAGCTGAGGTAAGCGTGCCAGTCATTCACGGCACGTGTCCAGTCTGGTGCGTTATCAGATCATGCCTATGGAAGCCTAACTTTCTCACTTTGCTCCGGACTGCTCCATTATTAATGCCCGAGTCGAGCGGCAGCAGTAGCGGCCGCGTGCATTTACATTCTGTGACTGAGATCACACCCCCTATGGGCGGGTTGATAACATGCGGAACTAGCTCGGACACAACGGGCTCGGGTAGGGTCGGGCTTGATTTTTTTGAGCCCGATCTAAGCTCTACCCAGATGGTAAGCCTATTATAAGTGTTTAGACCTGTCGGGATAGTTTTGAAACTGTGTACATGCATCACTCGCCAGTGTGTGTCTCGTCTTGTGCGTAAATAGAAGAAAAATAGAGAAAAGTTGCTCCGGCTACTTTGTATGTGTATGGTATGGGAGTGGCATAGGATAGTTGTCACAACAAGTGAGAAAGGATGACATGGAGAATGCTAAATCTCCAGCCTCAGGGAATGACCTGTTTAATAAATAAATAAATCTGCTTAATTTAACTGCGAGAAGGCCAAAATTACATAGTGTACCATTGATGCAATGGCTTAGTCGTTGAATATACTTGTTCTTTCGTTTCTCTCTATTACTCGTTTCTCTATTTTCTTTTTTGCACCCATTTTATGGTCCACCAGTCGAAAATTACCCTAAAAAGGTCTATTTTCTTTCAACAGCAATAGCACGCCTCTCCTAAACACAATAATGTTGATTTTGCTTTCTGGATGTGAGCAGATTAATTCAGTTCTATGGTAGGGTTCACACCGGCACCCCAGGAATACATTTACGTTGTTTATATGTTGACTATCTGCTCGAACACCCAGCGTCTTCACAAATCAATGCTGCGTTTCCCACTGAGAGGGTAATTGGAAGACAGTGTCCAGTAGGTGCCATTTCCCATGGAGTCAGGTGGTGAATTATTTACCAGTCCACACGGTAAACAGTGCACTCACTCAAGATATTGCTGCCTGGCTGTGCGTCTGTGCATTTGAATCAGATGGAGCATGCTAAAGACATTTTTTTTTATCCCTTGAGCTGTGTACAGTGGCTTACCGCTTGATCATTTACATAATTAAAGTATTGGCATTGAATCGGGGAGCCTGTGTGTGTGTGTGGGCAGCCTGGTTGAATGATAATATTTGTGTTGTGATGTTCTGTATGTGCTCATGAATATGGAAATCCGTCAGGTGTGCTGATCTGAGGTAAACTGATTATTTGTGTAATTGTGTTTTGTTGTTGTTTATTGCTGTTGTTTTTCAATTGGTCCCAGGAGGTTGTTTACCCAGGCTAATGAGAATTGAAGTGAAACATCACATTTACATTTTCATATACATTTTCAATTTAATCTCATAGCCAATTGATGCACACACATCTGTGATTGTGATTGGAGGGTGTGAGGGCAGTGGTTAAGTTGTTAATCCTCAGTGTTGCTTGATTTGAGTTTGATGCTTGTGTTGTCTAGCTCCTTCTCTGCTGTACTACTGATTGACATCACTGGACCTCAGCAGGTTCCTGCAGGGTTCCTCCCATGTGGTTTTGTAGAAGCAAGTTGTAGGCTCAGTTGCTCTGTGGTGTCTCCTGTGGGATCCTGCCGTTAAACAGTCATATTGTTGTGTTAGCTTTTTTTCTGAATGCACTGAACTGAAAATATGTTTTGGTTCACCATGTTCTGGATCTGTATGTTGTGGATGATATTTTAACTGGTTCAACTTGGTTTGAGTGAAAAGTTGGCTGAGCAAAAATACAGTAAAACAGTGCTATTTGTGAAATATTATTATCATTTAAAATAAATATTTTCTGTTTTAATATAATTTAAATGTTTGAATTTTTCAGCAGCCATTACTCAGTTACTCAATGTCACATTACCATTCCGTAATTTTTCTTGCCATAATATTATGCCTCTTTTCATAAGATGTTATATAAATCTCTGGTGTCGTTTCAGCTCAAAATACCCCCCAGATAATTTATTTGCCCGTATTTGGGTGTGAGCAAAAACATGCCATTTTTGTGTGTCCCTTTAAATCCACTCCCCCTTCCAGCGGCTCCTTTACAAGAGCTTTGGATACAACGTCAAAAACAAAACGAATCTCACTCTGCCAAAATGTCAGAAATAACTGACACAAAGTCGGACACCGATGGAGAAGTTGCCAGAGTTGCGTTGATTCAACTCATCGACTAGCATGTACCGTCATGTTAATCTATAAATTGTTGTATAGGTGCTCGTTTGGGAACATAACGCGACTATAGTAACTTTTGCCATATTAGCCGTACAGCATTCTAGAAAGCTCTTCAGAAAGGAAATCTGCAAACTTTCTCAAAACATGATACTTGTTTTGGATATGAAGATAGAGCATGAAGTGTTGGTATTGACCAATCCTTCAGAAACAACTTTTTTTAAATTTAGAAACTAAGTTTAGCACATTAAAGCCAATCACAGTAATACTATGAATACTGTAAGACCGCATGAATTCGCTCCAAGGATCGGTAGCGAAACGCGGTGAAGGCCACAGTTCAGTGTCTCAGCTGGAAAAATGGATTTAATTATAATATTTTTTATCTGACTCCATTTATCATAGTTGTCGAATTTAGAAGAGAATGCCAACTGGTTGTTCGGTCATTTATATTTGATAGTTAATCATACATTTAATCATTCCGTTTTAACCCTTTGTTGCAATTATACCGTTCCGTATTGGAGATCATATTGGAGATCGTATCGGAGATTCAGAAAGGATAAAAAATTTAACAATTATTAACAATCAAGTAAATGTAAAATGTCAATTACATAATAGACAGAAATCTCTTTTAAAATGAAACACAAATTCTTATTGTGGTTACACTTAAAATAGTTTCAAATAGATGTAAACTTAAACCCTTAATTATACTCAGTAGGCCTATGCCTAGAATGTTACCAGAGAGAGAGAGAGAGAGAGAGAGAGAGAGAGAGAGAGAGAGAGAGAGAGCTAAAGAGCAGCTCTCTCTAGAGAAAGCAGAGAATCCAAAGAGGAAGAGCTACAGTTCGGATCTTCTTTTATCCTCTTCCCTGATGTCACTAAACTCAAATATGACTCTTTTAAAACTGACCAATCAGACCAAACCGTGAGACGTTTGAAAGTAACCAATCAGACGAAACTTCTCCCACTGTACCAAAGGTGTGAAAAGCATTTGGCTGGCAAGCCATTCTTTTGTCCTTAGAAATCCCAAATGGCCCTTCTGATGGCGTTAAGGGGGGTGGGGGTTGAGACAATTTCAAATATCTTGGTCACGACGATGGTTGCTAACAGTAACGCAGATGATTTTGTTCTATTTCAAATATCTTTGATTATTTTCCACCTTACAATACAATAACATTAAAAAACAAAAATAAACAAACAAAATAAAGCATACTCTGGATATTGACAATATTGAGGAATATTGTTTGTAGCAAATAGTTTTTGTTGCACAGTCTATTACCTACCCCATAATGTAAAGTTGTTTAATACGGTTAAGGATTTGTTTAGATCATCGATATGGATCAAATATAATTTCAATGTTTTCTGTTGTCATGGCAGAGATCATTTAGTTTACATATAGTATTAAGATACATATATGTTGTCAAACCAGAATGCAAGCTTCACTCTCATGGTGTGGAACTCTGTATCACTCTTCCATCATAACACCCGTATCATTATTCTCTGAGGACGGGCCATTTTTGCCAACACATTTAATAGCACTTGTCATCCTGACTTTGAACTTCCATGAATATCTTTTGAAAGACCATGTATCTATCACAATCACAGTAGGATAATGAGGAAAGCAAATTCCGATTTTGCAGCAGTTTTTAGATTTGTGTTTTAAAGCTTTGAAGGTGGGATCTCATACATCACTTGACATCACCGCTGTGGCGGTGGAACAGTGTTTCTTCGGCTCATTTGCATGCCATTTTATCTCAACTACACAACTTGCTTTTTTGGTTTCTCTCTCAATATCTGCCACTAATATGAAGAGACTCATCTGCAGGCTGGCTACATCACCTGTCAGCTAAATTATTCATGGGATCTGTTAAAGTGCACTTTTGAAGGGGCTTGTCAAGAGGCAGAGAGAAGGCAAAATGCCCTAATTAGAATTCAGTTGCACCAACACAGAGAAAGGATGTGAACGCGATTTGAAATGTATAGGAAATTGTCACATGAAATCGCACATTGAGAAAGACACAATGATATGGTTAGGGAGTGCTGTGTAGTTCTAGTTGCGAAGTGGATCATCCAGTGAAAACTGTGTGTGTGTGTGTGTGTGTGTGTGTGTGTGTGTGTGTGTGTGTGTATTTGTGAGTCATATATCAGGCCATGACTGTACTGGGCCATGTGAGAAGCCTTGGTTCCAGATTCATCCTTTACTCTGTCTGTAAACACCAGTTTCATGATGCAACTTGAAACGGTACAAAGCATGGCAGACGCCATGCTATATTTAAACCAATACCTCTTTAGCACCCTTGTTCTCTCTTGTAATGGGTTATATGAGGAGCGGTATGCACCTCTATATGCTTAGCTGTTAAGGTCATAATATAGAGTAAATGGCATGATGTTTAATTCATTAATTCATTTATTTGGGATATAATAATTTATTTGAAAATACATAAAAATGCAATTCATACAATTACTTTTCAGGTGCATAGTCAAAAATGTTTAGGTGCAGCTCTCTTTATATCATTATTTATGAATTATTCTTTATTAAAATAAATTAAGTTCCTGGAAAGTAAACCTATTTAAATAGTTTTTCATAACAAACAAATAAGATTTTAATAAGACTGCTTCTCTTAAAGGTCCCGTTCTTCGTGTTTTTTTGAAGCTTTGATTGTGTTTACAGTGTGCAATATAACGTGTTCATGTTTCGCATGTAAAAAAAAAACAGTATTTAGAACACAATTTACTTATCTGTATACCGCTGTTTTCACTGTCCTAAAAATGGCTGATGAGTTCCTTTATTCTATGAAGTCCCTCCTTCAGAAATACGTAACGAGTTCTGATTGTGTCAGCGGTTCCTGTGTTGTGATTTGACCGCAGCTTAGCGAACGTGTCACGGTTCCTGTGTTGTGATTCGACAGCAGCTTAGCGCACATGGAAAGGTCACGCCTCTTAACGGGAGATATATGCGCTTAATGATCTCTACAGCGTCCCTGGGAAAGCCAAACAAAGGTGATTTGACTCCGGGATGAAAATAACAGCGTCTCGACGACATGGCGACAAACACAATCAAACGCAACAATTCCTTTTCTCCACGCGACACGTCCTCTTCTCCACGTGGGACAGCAACAAGACCACGCCCCTTTTTTTGCGTATTCTTGTGGGCGGAGGTTAGTCTGTTCTACTGACGTCATTTATGAAGGAAGTACCAGGATGTCGTCCAAGCCAGCCGTTCGCTGTAGGCTTTGAAAGGGAACTTCTGTTAAATAAAATATCTCGCTTGGCATTGAACTTTGAGCTTTATCATTTTACAGGTATTATTTATGCTCTAACAGCAACATTACACACTAACTAAAGTTTGAACAATGGGATCACGAAGAACGGGACCTTTAATGCTTGTTTGCATCTTTGATAAACGTTAAGATATCCAATCATTTGACCTCATGGCATAGCAAAGTTTGTTCAAATTGTAAAATATGATTTATAATTGATAATATTTGCAAATAATGTACCATTTACCTTAAAGTATATTGAAATTCTGTTGAAGCTGCATTCAAATTGTGAGGGAAACATATTATTACTTTGTAGTTGATGGTTACACCACATGACATTTTTAGAGTCATTCATTTTAAACGGAATTTAAAAATGGTCTAAAAACATATGAAAGCACATGAATACAAAGTATACATTTCTAAGAACTTGGCACGTGTGTTGAAAAGAGAGCCTTGTGTGCTATAAACTCGTTTGCAATCAAGTTCAAGTTCGTTGTCGTCTTCTTGGGAATGGCAGCAAAATCCTCCATATCTCAGAATCCCTCTCCCATTGATAGGTTTTGTATGTTTGCGAATCCTTTTCTCTACAGCGTTGTCATTGTTGTAATGGGTTTGCAGTGAGCTTGTGCGAAAGTTGAGCACAGTGTTTCCAGATGAATAACTGGGTCAGTTTAAAGACGATGCCACTTATCGTCTCAGTTCATCACAATTGCTCAAATGCTCAGCTTTTCAGCAACCAGCCACAGTGAAAAATCACACTATTCAGCCGCAAGGAAGTGAGTGTCTTTCATGATTTATTCAACTCTATAGCTGAATTCTGTTATAATCATGTGATCTGGGATGTCATCCATTCATATGGCCTATTCCTATTTTTAAGGTTCAAGATATTTTGTCACCATTACCAACCTACTGCAGCACTGAAGGCCCTCTATTAGGCCAGTCTGCACGCACGCATGCACGCACGCACGCACACACAGAACAAGCACACTGTGCCCTCTTGTGGAAGAAGTCAACTATGAAGTCAAATGGAGGACACTCGCCTTGAAATACGGCATTAATGTGCTCCATCAGCATCTTTGATCAAAAGCAGCTCTTCTGAATGATGTTGAAATGCTTGGTATCTCTTGCAGTCTGGGAGGAGTGTCGGTGTCTACGGTCTCTGCTTATCTTGAGCTGCACAGCTCCTCTTCCTCCTGCTGCTACTCACTGGAACTCGCTATCGGCCAGACAAAGAGGTCCAATTAAAAATGCATCAAGGTGTTTTCTCACTAGACAATGTGGGATATCAATCCAAATACAGGCTGCATGAAAATAATCAGCCTCTGGTCATCAATAATGGATGCAGTGATCTGGCTTCTTCGAGAGGTTTTGTATATTGCTTTGACAGGATAATGTTAAGCTAAGCCAACTGCTTTATGAACTTGAAAAGAAGGCCTGTGTAAAGCAGTATGAGTATTGTTGGTGGCCGCAGAGACTAAATGCTTCACCGACTGCTTTGTGATCATTTTGTAAGGAAAAGGACTACAACCTTTTAAGAAATGGTACAGGTCCTTCCAGGGAATGGTTAACTAGTTCTTTGAGTGGGGTTTTTTTTTTTGGTTGTTTTTTTGTGGCAGCGTGATTTGCTTTACTTGTTTAATTTGCACTGTAAGAAGTTATATATTCGCTACCGTTCAAAAGTTGGGGGTCAGATTCTTTTTTTGAAAAGTAATTCCGCAAACATGCATTGATCAAAAGTGACAGTAAAGATTTTTGCATTGCTACACATATTCAAATTTCTAATAAATGGTGTTCTTTTGAACTTTCTATTCATCAACAAATTCTGAAAAAGAGCGAAATATATCAAATAAAATTAAACGTGCATAAAAGAATTAAAATAAAATTCAGACCAACTTTTTTTTTGGAGCACTTTGTAAGATGGCATATCCAGTTAATAATTTTGTCCACTTTTATAGGCACATATCACATGTTTCGTTCAATTTCATTTGGCACCTGATGCGGATCAGGTGAACCCACCAATTTTTACATAATCGATTTTGAATATGATTTTAAATATGCAGTCAATTTTGAAAATATGAAGTTTTGAACATCCCAAATAGTAACCACTATGACACAAAACATTGCACAGCATCCATAGAGGATAATTACTAACATTAGTTTCTATCTTCTAGTGGACGGATGGCACTTAATCAATTTGGTTAAATAATGCAAAGTGTGTCATCTTAATTATATTGAAGTAAGTGTCCATAGAAATTAATAAGAAATAACAAGAAAAATTTCATGAAAATGTTTTGGATTTCTTTGTTAGGAGGTAAAATCACAACCGTTATATCATAACTAAGGCAAGAAAAATAAATATTATTTAATTTTGATATGGAAAAAAACAATAATGAACGGCTTTAGTGATCTGAACATGACACGTAACATGATCCATGTTTAGTCCAATTATTTTGTGCGCAAGCACACAATGAATCAATGTGCCTAATAATACTGAAAAAGAGCGAATCATTTGTGCAGAACCCGTCCGTGTGTAGAATTACTTCTCAAATAGACCCCTACCACTGACCTCATGAGGTGAGTCAGTATAGTTCTCCACTGTTGGATACACAAACACCCTGTCTGGCAGCTGTAGTTTCCAGTCTTTAATGTTTGAGATGTCCACTCACCGGCCAATAGCCCTTTGGACCTTAAGGGTCAAAGAGGCCATTCACTTTACACCACACAAAAAGAGACTTTTCCATTCACCTCGAAACTTATCCTCGACAAGTGACAGGACTTGTTCCAATTGCAGTTTTAGCGTGTTCTTTGACATGCTTTTCAGGACAAGTTTGATCATGTGCTTTATTTAATCAGTACAGTACGAGAGGTTGTGTTCTATTGGTAATACAGTCACAGCTTAAGTTGTTAGCCTGGCCTAAGATGCCTGGTTTTTGAAAATGGTTACTGTGTAATAGGACACATTATTTATTAAAATATTATTTAATACAACAATTTCATTTGGTGCTAGAGATGTACACAGCAACAGTGTTCTTCTAGGGATGGTCCAGTGGGTGAACGTGATTTCACCAAGTATAACATGCTCCTGGATCAGCATTTTTGTTGTTCCTGGAAACACATTCCAATCAACCAATCAGATTTGGGGGACCAGTTTAGGCTTACAACAAGGGTGAGGTGCTTCTACATTGCGAACTTGTCATTCACATATAATTTCCCTCTGATTTTAGAGATTAGTTATGGGTAGGGTTAGGTTTAGGGGTAAGGAATAGGTTTAGGGCTACATTTCAGGATCAACAAAATATGTTGATGCAGGAACATCTCTTACTTGGTAAAATCACAGTGGCCATGTGCAGAGATATAGTGAACATGTTTCAAGTCATAGCTCTCACAAACTGTGTATTTTAGCATAGCTGGAATGCTCTATTGTCCAGTCAGAAGACAGCACAGAAACAATCCATTTTATAATAAGATATTAGCTACATTTAGTGAAATAATAGACTGTTTCCATTTTTATTGTTCATGCTTATTGTAAACACTATAGACTGTTCATTAATTTTCAGTATGGAAACTGGCAGACTGTAGAGTGGATTAGTGATCTGAAACAAGAAGTTGTTTTAGAAGTGACCTCATTTAGTAGACTCAATAAGAAACGGCAGTGTAAATCTCATCATATTGCATTTTTATTCCTCTATTTTTGCAGTGCAGGGATTTTAAACTAATATGGTAGTCTGCCAAAAATCTACTTACTGGGTACTCCACATCTCTGCTCTTGAATCACAAGTGTTGTGCGATTCTGCATTTTCTTTGGTTTGCAGTTCAGATGCTACATTTTAGACAGATGTATGTGCTTCTGAGCCCATGTTCATTAATACTGCTTTTGCAGTTTGAAATCATTCAGTTTCTAAACAAGAACACAAGTCTGTTATTCAAATAAAATAGTAGATTTTTCATAGCATTTCCCCCCCACAAATTCTTGATTACAGCAGAGTGTCTAAGCCACACATTGACAAATGAGTTTTACAAATGGTGACATTATTCCAGGTAGTGAATGTTAATGTTTTTATAGAGCAGCTACGGTAATATATGGTTATGGTTGTATGAATAGTATCGTTTGCTATGGTTTGAGGGTACATTCGGGCAGTTGTGACATAATGGTTAGAGAGTTTGACTCGTAGGTCACGGTCTCCATACCGACAGGAGATGTAGGTGGCGGAACTGAAAGCACCTCTATTGAACATGCCTGAAGCGTGCCTGGAGCTCTTTCACTCTCATTACCCACAACTGAGGTATCCTTGAGCAAGGCACCTAACACCCAATTGCTCCCCGGGCGGCGCAGCAAAAATGGCTGCCAACTGCTCCAGGTGTGTGTTCACGATGTGTGTGTTCAATACTCACTGATGGTTGTGTGCACTTGGATGGAAATGCACAGCACAAATTCGACTACACGTCACTTTCACTTTTAAGTGCACAGTAAAACATGATAATTGTTTTGTAAGAGATGTAAAGATTGAAATCTTCTGATTTATGTTTGTGCATGATTTCCCCTGTTTTTATTATCTCATATAGCTCTTTCCCACTTGGGAAGCTGTGTGGTTGACACGCAGTCTGGAGTAAACACATTTGTCTTGCGTTTTTGCTGGGTGTATATGCATGTGTACTACTCCACCACACACCATAACATAGGAGCCATCCGATAGCAGTTGTCTCAATTTCACCTGAAATGGTGATAGCGTATACCTCACATGCAGCGGCCCAGAAAAGATCAAATGATTTGACCTCAGGAGCTTTGTGCTCCCCACACCCTTCTCCTGTAATTTGCACTCGACTGCTAGAACAAGGGCTTCCCTGTTTTCAAAGCGTCGACATGGGGTATATACAATAAGTGTAAGCCTGTGATTTGCATATTTGCATTTCCAGACTATTGACCTTATTTAGTAGCCTGGCTCCACCCTCCTACGTACTTGCGCTCAATTTTCATTTTCCTTCAGTACTCCGTCTGAGACTGTAGTATATTCTTAGGTTTTCTCCGAACCAATTTTTACCGGTCCAAGCGAACAGAGGGAGTGGCTGAGAACGATGACGTTGATGTCGTGCGCTAGTTTGAGTTGTAGTTCAGTAATGGCGGTGGAGAAAGATGCGAGCGAAGCCATTCATTCCATGTGGCACCGGCACCGCTGCCGAATATCCAGGAGTTAAAGCCGGAGCAAGAACAAACTTTGCTAAGTTTTGTTGGTGGCCATGATGTTATGGCCCTCCTCCCCACAGGGTTCGGGAAAAGTTTGATTTTCCAGCTCGCTCTGTTAGTGGTGAAGGAGTTGGCTGAAGCCCTATTCGGATGGTAATTGTTTCTCGTGGGGTCATAAGGTATTGTCTTCATTTACAGGGGCTAGTCAGTGATTTTATTGCCATCTGTCTCCCATCACTTGTGTAAAAATCCTCGGCCGAATTACCTACTGTTTTAGACAAACTCCAAGGTCGTGTGGTCATTTAATTGCTGTCCGAATCAAAAATGAAATGATATATTGATATGAAATTAAATGAGTTTTCAAGAATATATCAAAATGTACTGTTTATATCCTTTTTGACCACTGCAGAGCACCGTACGGTTGCGCTTCGCTGTAATTTGGATGCATTTTCTAGACAAGTATTTACAAGAGCAATATACACTCACCTAAAGGATTATTAGGAACACCTGTTCAATTTCTCATTAATGCAATTATCTAATCAACCAATCACATGGCAGTTGCTTCAATGCATTTAGGGGTGTGGTCCTGGTCAAGACAATCTCCTGAACTCCAAACTGAATGTCAGAATGGGAATGAAAGGTGATTTAAGCAATTTTGAGCGTGGCATGGTTGCTGGTGCCAGACGGGCCGGTCTGAGATTTTCACGCACAACCATTTCTAGGGTTTACAAAGAATGGTGTGAAAAGGGAAAAACATCCAGTATGCGGCAGTCCTGACTCGAACTTAGGTCCACCGGGATGAGAGTCAGTCACTCTAACAAGGGGGCTAAAGGATGCAACCTCTAGCGTCAGTCGCTAGGGCATCTCTTGAGATCAGAGGAGTGAGGTTTACTCACACAGCAACTACTAGCTAGCCTCCGTTACACATGCTCTCATTTTCTTCTTAGTAAGATGGCAGTGACACACAAAGGAAATATGTTATAGGATATATAAAACATAGAAAAATAGAAATGTAATGCATAAGTACGCAAAAAATTCCTGTGTGCATGTGAATAGTTTCTTGAGGGCACAAATGACTGTACTACATACCAAATATAAAGCTGAATATAAATGCTGTATGAACCATTTATGTTAAATATGGTCTGAAAATATACAGAG
Organism: Romanogobio albipinnatus; assembly: GCA_023566225.1. Taxonomy (NCBI): domain Eukaryota; kingdom Metazoa; phylum Chordata; class Actinopteri; order Cypriniformes; family Gobionidae; genus Romanogobio; species Romanogobio albipinnatus. Next base: position 11,914,801 of record CM042258.1, read on the forward strand.
GTTTATAAATTTGAGTCTGGAAAAGTATGTATTTTTGAAATGCAAAATGTGTAGGAACCCTGCCTTTGAAATGCCTGTGTTGTGTGAAAACATACCATTTAAAGTTTTTTTTTCTTTTTCAACAATGACACACTGGGTTTTTAGATGCCTGATTTGGTGAGATCACTTACAGTTTTATGAGATTTTCTGTTTATTACGTCTCATCCACACGTTTAATATGGGCAGAAATGAGTTGTGCTCATTGTTGAACAGCTCCAGGATTAATCTGTTCTCTGTAAGTGGTACTGTTCTCAGTGGACCTTCACTAATGATATCCTTTCCCTTTCTCTCTTTTCTTTCTCTCTCCCCCTCCAGGTGGTGTTGGTCTTTGCACTCAGCATCGGAGCTTTGGGAATATACTTCATAGATTCTTCGGAGTGAGTACTATTCTGAATTAACAACTCGCGCCTGAATTATTTATGAGTCAAAACATTAAACAGAGATTAAATAAGGAGATATTAGAAATAAAGAATTTCCTTTGCCTCATTTTACTAAAGGAACTTTTCATGAATGGGATACAAAATAGAGATTTAAACTGTGAGATGGGGTCAAAATTGAACAAAGAGATTGTTAACCATCAGAAAATTACCTTCATGAGGCCAAATAAATATTAAATGTTTTATTTGATGCTTGTGAGGCGTGTGAGGTTTACCTTCTAGCAATAAACTAGCCTGGGAAAACCCAGACAACTTCCGGCAAATTTAGATTTGCTCTGCAAGTAGTCTGGCAAAGAGCCCATTCAAACCCATTTCTAATCCCTCGAAATCGCGACACCAATCAGAAACGTTGGGGCGGGCTTTACACGATGACGACAGCACAGCGACAGTGAAGTCTGATATACCAGCTGGCCCCTTTTGTGGCTAAACGAATGGGTCTTAGCGAGAGCCCTCTGGAAGTGTTAATGTTTCAGTCCTTTTCAGGCAAGAATGTAGTTGTTTAAAGCTCAAATCTGTGGTTTATTTATAAAGAGAGCGCCTTTTTGAAAATTTGATCTGCCGTTTTCGGAGTTGTGAGCTCCAGTGGATCAGCGGCGCTTAGCGCTCATTAACCCCACGAGAGGCGCCTTTCCTCGGCCAATCCTTCTGCCGTCTGCCGCTGGCTCTGATGTCTCTGTAGTGGTTAAACATAAGATATGATTCGTCTGGTGTAGATCTAACGGCTGATCTTTGCTCTCATTAATCTGTAATTTGTTCCCTGACAGATCGTTTTGTCTGAGGGCAAAGTGAAGTTTCATAACTTTATATTTGTAAGCTATTAAACTTTATCGTTGTAGTCTTGCGCTGACTTTGTTTGACTGAATTGCTTTATGTATTGTATAGCTTCTTATACCTTTTACTTATACTTTTATAATGGCTATTGATCACACATAAACTAACATTTAACAAAAAGAGACTGGGTTGTGTTTTATGTCATATCTTATTTTATTACAGTGATAATCATAGCCTATATATGCACACATATAAATGTTTTTTTTTAATGTAAACGAAAAGAGGCCTTTTTTTTTATATTTCGTTTTGTTATATACATGCATTGAAGATAATATGCATTGCCTGCACTACATTTGTGTGGCTATAATATGTTTAATATTTAAAAAAATCATTATTTTGTTTTATTGTAGCCTAAAATATACAAATATATACTGAGTGATACTGTCAAGAACGTTGCTTGTCCATTAGCAGAGTAGGCGGACTAGTGTCCTCCCGTCTTTAGGAGTTCGTTCTCCGGAGTCAAACTTGGTAAGTCACGGACGCAAGTCAGAAGTTCGCGTATGAAATATGTCATAAAACACCACTGCCTCATTTAATAAAAATAAAAAAACTTAAACATATTAGCCACACAAATGTGGTTCAGGCAACGTGTAGCTAGGCCTACATTGATTATCTTATATATTTATAATAAAACGAAGTATAAAACACCCTGCCTCTTTTCGTTTACATTTTAAAAATAATATATTAAACATTAATATGTGGTTTAGGTAAGGTGACCAGATTTCTGAAATGGAAACCGGGGACATTTCCTATTTGAGAACACAAGTACAGACAAGAATGCATATTGAGAAACGGCCAGAGTCTCAGATGTTTCTCCGTCGCTCTGCATACGTCATCTCCTTCATCGCTCTGATTGGTTTTAGGTCTATCCAATTGCGCCCAGAGGCATTTGAGCGATGCCCGTTTGTGACGCCCCTTTGGAAATTATTTGTCTATGAAGCTTTGCCAGACCATAACTCAGTTACTACTGAGAATGGTCTGGTTTTAACCAGGCTAGCAATAAACATTAAATAAACAGAAAAATGTAAAATAATAAATGTAAAGTTAATAAAACATAAAGCAAAACAATGTACAATATGTAACTGTTGGAGAGTTAGCTTTAATAAATTAAGATATCAAATGGAGCTATCTAATTTGTGAACAAATGTTGATTTGTAAACTAAAATTTCCCACACATAAAAGAAATTGTTTGAAAATGTATTTCCCCCCTTACAATTATGTTGCTAAGCAGGTCGAACGGTTGAGCTTGAAGAATGCAGTAAATACTACAGTTTGTTTTAAAATGGATACACCTGTAAGTCATGCATAAACCTCCAATAGTTTATCATTAGGAGTACAAGGCATAGATGGTAGCAGGGCACACTATAGTGTTAAGGTACTATTTTCCCATATAGATAATGATACAATATTAATTAACTCTACATTCATTGGTACTGTTAAGGGTACCATTATATAATTCAGGGTTTTGTTCTCTTCCTTCTGTAATGTTGGAGTTTAAAGACTCAGTGTGGTTGGATTATTTTGTCAATGAAAGCCAAGCAGGCCAGTTTCCATGGTTACATTAGCAGAGCATCTCTGCCACCCACCCTTCTCCACTTAGCTCCCTAGAGAAAGGTGTGCTGTTAGCTGTTGCCTAGGCAACCAGGTATCATAGTTTTCCTTTTCATCTTTGCTCAAAATATTTACAAATGCACCGACCAATCTATGCATACATTTACATCAGTGGTTGGATAATAAGTGAAACTGAATCGATGTGAATAGCAGTGAGTGTGACATCAGAGATACAGATTGCTGTGTTGACATATAAAAAGCTAACACGTGCCGTTTAAATCGAAGCTAAGCGCTCAAATGAGCATGTGTACAGTCTTGCGTATAAAGTCTTGCATACAGCCTGTGTGTGCCTAGACTGACACAGCATGCTGAGGCATGATGGGAGATATTAATCCCTATAATGCGCGGATCAGGATGGTAAAGGACGCGGAGGGAGGGGCAAGCCACTGTGTTTATGCATCATTCAGAAAAACCCTGATCTGGCTCGTCATTTACAATGCATGTTTTCATATTACAGCTTAGAGTCAGCAGCTTCCTCATTTGAGTGCATATGTGAGACAGACGATAAACAGATTTAGATGAGGTGAATTCAGGATTCCTGCAGGATTCTGTTTTTACATTTTCGCAAACCCTCATAATTTTGTTGGGCCTTATTGTTTGCTAAACAAACAATGCTGAATATTTTTTTATTTAAAATTATTTACTCTTGCAAATATATTGATTTAACAAAATTTTCATATAAATAGATGGTTTTACAATACTTACAAAGCCTTTTTTTAAGTTGTTGGACATGACCGAGAGAAATCTCTTGCTATTAATCTTGTCCATGGATAGGGCCGAACTGGGCAGCAGCACAGTCAGGGCGGCAAGAATGAAAGAGATTTATTCATTCATTTAATATTTTTATCTTTTTTTCACTTTTATTCACTTCCATCAACAAGTTATCACTCCATTAGTTATTCTAAATCTAAATGAGCTTTCCTTCATTCTACCTAGTAGCCTACCACTCTTGCCCCATCCCGCCCCACACATGTTCTACATGCACCCTGATGTACATCCAAAAAACGTAACCAAAACGAATAAAACTATCCGACCATGAACACAAAAGATGCCGACTTTTACTGCTGGTGATGGCTAAGGATTTTAAAGCCCTACACGCACTTCTGAAAGGTATGCTTATATACAGTGCTGGCCAAAATTATTAGAACACCTGACAGATCTGAAAATATTTACCTTTTTTGCCTCCAAAACATGATTTCATTTCATAATGTTCATGAAACATGCATATGGTTGCTCTGACCGTCAGATATCAGATGAAGGGAGTCTTACTGTTTTATTCCCTTTTAACTTTAACATTGGGTATGCCCACCTTTTGCAGCAATTACAGCAGCACATCTCTCTGGCATAGTGTCAATATATTTAACTTCAACGCTAATGTTATCCCATGCCTTCTGCAACTGAAGCCAAAGGCTTTCCTTTGAATGTACAATAGATCTAATTTATTTTCCAACTCGCCCCAAATGTGCTCGATCGGGTTGAGGTCCGGACTTTGAGGGGATCCAGTCCATCATTTTCAATGTTCCAGCTGATTGCTTCTGTCGCAGGTAGCTCCGGCAATGGTTAGCCGAAGGTTTCGGGTCATTGGGTTTATTTTCATCTTGGAAAATAAATCCCGGCCCAATAAGACGACTCCCAGATGCCAAGTGTTCTAATAATTTTGGCCACCACTGTATGTGTATGTGAGGAGAAGTGGGGAAAAAGTAATATCTCACCTTATTGCATGCGTAATTTTATGTATGATATATAGTAATGTTTATTATGTTTATAACCAATACGAAGAGCTGTGCATGTGCAAGTGATTGGATTTTAGGTTTACGAGCATCACATTTCATGCGATTTTCATTCACAAGCTTTCGATTCAATATCAATGATTGTGGATAGGCTATATATCAGATACAGTAGATGGTGAATTTTCTAATGAGGAAAAAATCTAATGCTGTAAACTATACATGGTAGTCAGCTGGCACTACATTACTATAATATTGAAGGTTAAAATGAACTGATTTACATACAAACATAAATTGCACTCAAGGATGTTTAAAAAAAAAAATAGTAAAGTTATAATACTAACTTTACAATTACATAATCATATTTCTACTCCAATTAGTTTTTTGAGAGAATGAGAAAAAAAATATGAAAACATATGCTTTTATTTTAGTGCAATTTTATCAATTAACAAAATCTCCATTCTCCATTCTGCATCTCAAAGATTGTGTTTAACTGTGAGTGTGAAGTGTTTTGCCTAGAGCGGCAGTTCAGCTTGTGCCGGCCCTGTCCATGGATAACTCTGGTGCATAAACAGTTGTCAACGTAAAGCCCTGTCCACACCTGGAGGGATTTCACTGTTCTATACGATTTATCTGTAACCACATACATGTATATAATAAAACGTTGCGTGAAAAGCAGCTGTCTGCTGAGTTTGATTCATACATGTATACTAATTACATATTAGCACAGCATCAGTTCAAATAAAAACATTTCCACAGCATAATGTTTATTATTAGGGACAAGTTTATTTGAGAAAAGGGAATGATGTTTTAGAAATGTTTGGCAGTATGAGTGAGTTTAATTTGTAGATTGATAGACCTGGTTAATGCACTGAGCAGTAATAACAAAACTCTGACTTTATGGTGACTAGAAAACAAATTACTTGTATAATTACAATTATATCTTGGTTTTTACTAGAAACATATATCATCTGTGATTAGATTTTTTTAAAAAGATGTTGTCCATACGTGCAGTCTACCAATAATATTAGAGCAACAACACTAGGAACTTCACAGTATACAGAGACTAGCGAGGCGGTGGTAAAGATTATCCCACTTAATGGTTTGATTGTGATTAATTTGACTCATTTGTTACATTCAAATGCCTTGACTGGCTCTAACCAAGCAGTTCTTTCACAATTTGAGTTGTATGTTTGTTATTGCATACAGCTAGCAATATAATGCATATTGGGTTAAGGACAAATGAAACGGACAAAAACAGCAACAAATATTGTGTGTCATCTAAACCAGTGGTTCCCTGCCTCCATTCTCGAAACCCAAACACCCCCCACCCCCCGACCCCCTTTATTGTCTAACATTCGTTTCAAAGGACCTCCCATAAAATAACACACATTTCCTCCAGTATATCTGTAAAAACAAATGGGAGAAAATGTAAATAATGAAGATATTTGAATCATTTTATATCAACCTGCTTCCTCCTGGTTGAGGACTATCACTCTATACTATTTTGTGGCTCTTCAGTTTGGCTGACAGACAGCCCAGTCTAAGATGTCCTGTCAAATCTATTGTCCGTGGTCTCAGTCAGGGGATTTTTGCAGACACACGATGTCCTGAATTCACTAGCATTGCAGTGTGGGTGGATTCCACATATAAGAGCCTAACCGAGTGATCTAGATCTGTTATTGGACTGGAGATGTTAGATCTCTCTAATAATTTCTGTAGGGAGGCTGAACTGTGCTACATGAATGATAGTCATATAGACACTTTAGGCTCTGTTAAAATTGCGACAGACAGTGCTCTGACACCTCAAACAGTGTGGCGGTTAAACCCCGAGTGAGCAGTTGAGTGATAGAAGTGCTTACATGGAAGGATGTTTTTCTGGTCCTCTTGGTAGAGGCAGAAGATTAAATGCTTGTTGTTACATTTAAAGGTTAAATAATATATTTACATTTATACTTATGATTTGCATACTTTGCAGTTCTATAAATATCATAATATATACAAAGATTGGGGTAGAACAGCATTTGTTTGAAATATACATCTTTTGTAACATTATAAATGCCTTTGCTGTCACTTTTGATCGGTTTATTGTATCCTTGCTGAATAAAATTATTTATTTATGTTTTGGTAGATGTATAGAATTTTAATGACATCATTATAATATCATTTAAATATTTCAACAATATTATAATTATTATAATTATAAACCTGCATGACATTCTTCTCTGGAACACAAAATAATGTAGAAAACAATTCTGTCCATGCAATGAAGGTCAGCGGGGTCCAGTGTTCTTTAGGACCCCAATGACTTTCATTATATAGACAAATACAGTTAAAATATTCTTCAAAATGTTTTTTTTATGTTCCACTGAAGAAATTCATACAGGTTTAAAACGACATGACAGTGAGTAAATGATCCCATTTCCACTATCCCTTTAACTTTATATTTTCATATATTAATACCCGAAACCTCTGTTGAAGATTGTTTAGATAGAAGACTTGAACTTGTTGCTTGTGTGTTCGTGCGAGTGTTTTGTTGGTTGCCTGTGTCTTTCCCACCCGTTCCAGTTCCAGATCAGATTGTGACAGCAGTGGTGGGTGCTGTGATGTGCTCTTAATGATCTACATCACGCTTGGCTCTAGAGTTACCGCCTGAAGTACTGGCAGCTGAAACCTTGACTGCTGCTGTCCTCACCAGAGAGAGATGTGCGCATCCGACATGCAGGTTCTCACCCTCTGAGCTCCTCATTTGACCTTCTGTACCGCGTGACTCGAGTGTTAATGGTCTCGATCATGGATCATCTGCTGACGACTCTCACGACTCATTTACGCTGCTAATTATCACAACTGTTCAAGAATGTCTGGAACAAGCCACATGTCTTTTTCTCTTGATTTTGCCTTTTGCACATGTAAACAGGGGGGAAAAAAACAGCTTGTCGAATGCATCTCCCAAATGCTCACACAAATAGACAATGTAAACGTCTACTAAAAAGCCATCAGTAGACATCTAAAGTGGGACATTTTGAGTGATTCTGAGCTGATGGTTACTCCCTAAGGTAACTCAAATTATCATCAAACTACATCATTTGATGAAGGGTGAAAGCAGCAATTGCAGACAGACTTTTTTCATCGCCTTAGTGCACATGTCGGGCATTCAGGGGGGCACTTCACTCAACGCTGTGGATGCGCAGCTCTCTCTAGTGGCCAACTACCACCCTCCCCTGAGTTTCTAATCCTTCTTTTGTGTAAGGAGTCACTTTTCAGGACACTATTTCTTTTGGTCAGACTGATCCGCAGCTCTTCAGTGGAGACGGGGTGTTTTGTTGCATGTTGAAAGAAGCCAGTTGTAATAAACCTACTGTATAGCACAATGACTGTGCCTGTTGCCCTGGGATTATTAGTGGAGCTGGTTGTAGCAAGCGTCACCCAACATCCTAACAACCACCTATCAACACTGTATCAACCACCCAGAACATCCTAAAAACCACCTAACAATGTTCTGTAAACCAGCTACCTAGTAGCAATATCAACCACACAGAAAACCCTAGCAAAGTTTAGCATGCTAGTATCAGCCACTCAGGACATTTTAACAACCACCTTAAAATGGCATATCAATCACCCAAAATAGCATTGCAACCTCTCAGAAGACATTAGGAACCAAATAATACAGTACATTTACATGAAGATCAAGTACAAATGCATCATACAATAATGCTGTTTTGTAGGTTTGTTACAAAACTTCTTAACGTTGTAGTTTCATTGTCATATTTTTTAATGGGAACAGTCTGTTCTTTTCCCCCTAGACCACAATGACTTTTTTTAGGGACTGAACAATGAAGCAAGAAATATGTAGGGCAACAACAGGGGAAGCTCTCCTTCAAGGGATGCCTTTATTTTGTGTCCCACTTATGACATCTTAGGTGATCAGCGCTCTAGTGCAGTTACATATTGCAATGCAGAAGCCTACTAGTACTGAACCCTCAATTTCAGCCCTGATAAAGGTGCACGGAGACAATTCATTTATTTATGCAGTAAGGTCAGAAAACTGGTTATATGAATGGATGCTTCTGTATGCAGCTCTTAGGTGGAGCTGTATTGACCTGGCAACGTTTTAGGACACTATGCTGTGAAAGGGCAGGGAAATACACGGCCTGTTCACTGAGAAGCCACTGAAATAAATATCCTGGCACTGCATTGCAGGGATGAATAATCCAACCAGTTTAATTCTAGTGCAGCGGCCCTACGCTTTGAAAATCTCCCACACACCAGCAGCTTGTTCTTTATAGAAAGAGAGGAGGAGAAAGAGAGACATTGGCAGGTCATGTTCTCCAAGATTGTGATGCATGCCTGTGTCTGATATTCAGGATCATGTTTTAGTATCATATAGACGTCTAATAATGCATTACAACAGCTGAGGAAATATTAAAGGGTTAGTTCACCCAAAAATGTAAATTCTATCAATAATTACCCCTCATATTGTTCCAAACCCATAAGACTTTCATTCATCTTCGAAACACAAATGAAGATCTTTTGAGGAAATCTGAGAGCTTTCTGTCAGCTATGCAACTACCACTTTGACGCTTCAAAAAGTTAATAACGAGATCGTAAAACGAATCCTAATGAATGGAGCGGTTTAGTAAAAGTTTTTCTGAAGAGACACGATTGCTTTATATGATGAACAGATTGAATTTAGGCTTTTATTCACATTTAAACATTGATTAGCGGACAGAAACAGAAGATCAACTGTACTTGCTTGACGTGCGAGAACAAACCTCATTGGTTCTTGAGGTTCTCTTGATCTGTTCATCATATAAAGCGATGGAGTCTCTTCAGAAAATGTTGGACTTAAACCACTCAACTCATATGGATTAGTTTTATGATCTCTTTATGAACTTTTTGAAGATCAAAGTGTTAGTTGCATAGTTCTCAACAGAGGGAATGAAATCTCTCAAATCATCAAAAAGATCTTCATTTGTGTTTTGAAAAGTCTTACTGGTTTTGAACAACATGAAAGATAGTAATTAATGACATGCTTTTCATTTTTGGGTGAAACTACCCCTTTAACTAATTAACTAATCAGGCCTCAGCTGTAATAACTTAATTTGATATCGCAATAATTGCAAGGTAGCCTGGATGCCTGCCGAACATAGCCCCGCCCACAACATTTGAGGTCGGGAAGTTTGGTCTGGACTTGATCTGAAAACTCCTTTGAAACTACTTGAAACTCCTCTTCTTCTTCTTCTACTTTTTCCAGCGTGCGTGCCGCCCCATAATCACAGCTCAATGGAGCAGTATCAGACTCAGACTATGATGATTTTGTGGTGCTATTAAATTAAACAAAATTGTGCATGATGATTTGAAAGCGTTTTTTTTTTTTTTTGCTAGTGTTTCATTAGACTAAACAATCCTTGTAAGTATGAGAATGTTAAGACGGATGTTTCAGTGTTGATCAGTAGCAAAAACGGTATTAGAACTGATTTAAATGAGTTCTATGAATCAGATTAAACTCTAAATAATTGTCTAAGCTATATCTCTCTGTCCTGCTATGGAGTAGAACATTAATGACATTCATTCTTCAAGATTTCTTTCCCTGCTTATGGTGGCAACATTGTCAATGTCATTCCTTTACATAAGGGATGGAAGTTTTGCTCTGCCCTGTTATGACTCTTTTTTCAGTAATAGGGTCTTATCACTGAAAGGAAAGCCTTGATGGGGTCTGTTTTCCAGAGGTCTCGTAGAGGGCAGGAAAGTACTTTAAAATGCTTAGTGTGACCTCTTTTGAGGGGGCTTAATCAATAAGTAGATAAGAGATGGCGTTTCAATTCGCATGCCTCTCTTTATCTTCCCATTCGTTTTTGTGAGAATTGAGTTCTGTATGTGGGAGGCTGGCTTTGCAGTGCCGTTTGCTCCATGCATGTATTTGTATTTGGTAGAACCGGATGGAAATTCTCAAAAAATATTCAGTGTGATTCTTTGAAGATTAGCTAGTCCTCTGAGCATTTCTCCTGCTTGAACAGAGAATTGTTTGAACACGCAGCCATGACTATCGCTGCAAATATCAACTGCAGCTCCTAAACAAATTTTAGTCTCTCATCTTCCTTGCTTAGAGCTTTCACTTCCTCCTGTTTTCATTAAGAGGAAGAAAACACAGAGGCATTGCTTAGTGTGTTTTCCTATTTTAGAAGCACATGCAGAGAGCACCTCAGGGAGGAATTAAAACAGAAAGGCTATTTTTAGACCCTGACTGAGGTTTTAGCTGTTCGCTGCCCTTGCAGGTGCTAAATCACTCTTATTTTAGAAATGGTGCCTTGGCCTAAATCAGTTACTGTTGTATTAACCTAGACCTGCTGTGTGCCACACCATCGCCGACTAAGATGGCACACCCTGACCAAACTGTCCCCTTTGTTCTTTTGCCATCTCCTTAATTTTTGTCATTTTTGGCTCTGTTTAAGCAGAGCTCTAGTGTGCACTGATAGTGATTGATGGTACGGATTGTTTATCACATAATGGGACATATGAGCATACAGGACGTTTTTCAGGATATACATTCTCATTTCTGAATGAGTGCCAAAGTGCCACATCTTTGTAAAAGAAGATGATGAAGATACATTGCTAGCCTGAAATAGCCCACTGCGTGAGTTCCTCAGGGTGGCATAGCTCTGTGCGCACTGACATTGCTGTGCGTCCTCTGCAGGCACTCGGATTAGAAACTGAGGCCACCTAGTGTTGGTTAGAAGCTCAGGAGTGCCTGAGCACTGTTTACCCCACTCTTAGTTGGCATAGCATGCTTTCAGCTGACCTCAGAGCAGCCCACATCTCTATAAGGCCCTAGGAAAGTGTCATCTTATGGCCCAGGCAGTCAAGAATGACATTCAGGTCTTAAGATGTGTGAGCAGGGATACTTTCTGCATGGATGCCACATGGCAGGGGATCTCTTGTAATTGCAGAGTGTGAAGTGACATTGAGCTCAAGGATTAGGCGCTTTGTGTTTCACAGCGTACATGTGTTGACGTTCGTGCATTTTGAGACTCTGCTAATTGTAACTTGATAGAAAGCTCTTCCTAACCATTAAAGGGATAGATGTTTGAAAAAGACATTTGCTGTTAATTTACTCACCCTCAGGCCATCCAAGATGTAGGTGCCTTTTTTTCAGTAGAAGATTTTTTGCTGAAACTGTTGTCTTTGGGGATTCATATAATGCAAGTCAATGGTTACCATCGCTTTGAGAGTCAAAGAAACGCATGCAGGCAAAGCAAAATGAATACCCATGGCTCCTGACGATACATTGAGGTGTTATATAGCAAAACAACTGGTCTGTGCAAGAAACTGAACATCATTTACAACATTATTACCTGTAATCCACAGCCTCTGCAAATGGCCCTGAGTGCATTCAGGAGCGACGAGCACGGGAGCTCAGACATTGTGAATCTCTGAAAAGTCAATCTTAATTTGTTATATAGCTTGTGGCATCCAGGATGAGCACAAGTACGTACCACGAATAATACAACAGATGTGTCCTCCCTCTCAAAAACAGTGTCAACTCACATGTGAGTTTGCTCCCATGCATACGTCATAATGCGACAGGAAGCTTGTGCTTCTGACTGTCGGTCCTGAACACACTCTGGGCCATTTTCATAGGCTGTGGATTACAGGTAATAATAATTTTATACATTTTAATACATGTACATAATTTTTAGTTTCTTTCACAGACCTATCATTTTGCTTCATAAGACTTCACTGTATCGCCAGGAGCCACAGGTATTAATTTTGTTTTGCCTGTATGTTTTTTTTTTTTTTTACTTGCATTATATGAATTACCAAGGCTAAAAATCTTCTTTACTGTAATACTGAGGGAAAAATATACCTACATCTTGGATGGCTTGAGGGTGAGTAAATGAATAGCAAATTTTCATTTAGTGAACTATCCCTTTAAGGCCAAAAGTAACTACTAAGCATGCATTATGGGCCCCCTTTCCTTATTTTATTCCTTAATCTTTTTAAGTTTTATATTATTTATGTCTAGTGAATTTCAGGGCTGGTCTCTAAATAACTTCCTTACATGAGATCAATGATAATGTCAGTGAAAGGGCAGCTCCACATTAACCTCAGCTCAAAGGCTCCTGGCTTGTTATGAAATGAAGCCTTTTAATTAATTGAATCATTCAACAGTTGATTTAACCATCCCAGTTGTACAGAATAAATCAGAAATGCTGTTATATGTGACCCGTGCTGGCAAAATGAGTCACAATGAGCAAATTAGTTAGTCATTCTCTATTAAAAAAAACGTCAAACTGATGTACGATTCATTGGATTTAGACAAAAAAAAATTACTGAGCTACACCTATTTAAGGTTGATAGAGTCAGCAAAGTTAATTTTGAGAAACATCTAGTTTTCTAAAGGTTCCAAAACAAAATCACCTAGCAACCATACCTTAAAATCCCTGGTACCACCAAATTTGGTACACAACAAATCGAAACCCATATCTTTAGGAAAATGTATATATTCATATTTTTTTCCCCCAAGATAATGTAATTGTTTGATTAACATTGAGACAGACAGCCTATATATTAAGACCTACTGTAATGCACGGATCTAATATGTTACACATCAGATGTTTTTCCCCAACAGTTAACCAACTGTTCACTTAAGACATAACAGATGATGTTTGCGTGAATATTCGTCAAGACGGATATTTTGAAATACTGTAATTCTGTGTTTATGTGTAATTCGGGGTTGCACGCTTGCTGAGTGCATGCTTTGGATGTGTCAGTCAGCGTGAGTAAGATCGTTTTGTTTACATCAGCATGAGTTAGAAATTCACATTTCATTGGTTCAGACTCATGCCATCGAAAATTCGCTACGAATATTCACAAAGTTGAAATGCTGGGTTTTTCAACGATACTAAACTTGTGCTGAGGGGAAGCACCAGTCCTCGAGAAGTGAGCAGAGGAAAAAGGATTATTAAAACAAATGAAATATTTAGGAAGGTACACCTCTCATAAAATGCACAAATAAAGATCATTTTAGATTTTTAATTACTATTTGGTGCATTGGGATCGCTAGACGAGGGCTTAATTAACCTCAAATTTGACCAAAACTGATATTTTTCACTTGTTTTGCCTGTAGCTCATAATTAGCCAGTGTTTATTCCAACTCATTTTGCCAGCACGGATCAGATATATTTTAAGATTTAAGGCACCTGGTGCTTTAAAACAGTCCTGAATAATATCAATGTCTTTCTACTTTTCCCAATGTCTTGACTGTCATAATTTTAGAGATTGTGTGATGCATTGATATATAATGTACTAAAAAAGGTATTATAATGCATTCATGGTACATTATATCACAAAAAGTTGTATTTTCCTGTGAATAATTGTCATAAACTATTAATGTTTGTGTTTTCAAGGCATCCTGATTTAAAACACGATTAACTCCTATTAACTCCAACTTCAACTAGTACAGAACCAATGCATATAGATATTACCAAAAGTGAAAATAAGTATGTACTTATTGTATGTAAGGTATGAATATCATTATTGTGCAAATGAATATTGTGTTATTTATGTGAACTTTTAAGTAGGTTGTATAATAGTATAAATAAATATACAATATAGTCCAGACAAAAAGGCAAGTTTGATAATTTTACAGGGTGTGTTTTATATTATATGTGCATATTTATGATCAGATTATGTATTTATAATCAGAAAGAAAAGAAAATATAGTTTGCTTTAAAATTTGTTCCATGGCATTAAAATCAATGTTTGAAACTGAATTAACATTTATTCATTTTCTTCCTCCATAGCCCTATAGAATCCTGTCAGAATTTCTACAAAGACTTCACATTACAAATTGACATGGCATTCAATGTGTTCTTCTTACTCTACTTTGGCCTGCGTGTAAGTACATATTTTATTACATTCTGCACATCCAGTAATATGTTTTGGCCCAATAACTTTTAATGTTTGACCTTTTGACTTTTTCCATTCTAATGTTACTAAAATATGATTCCCTTTAAAATGATGTAATAATGACCTGTTTTTCCTTTTCATCTTCTTCCAGTTCATAGCAGCCAATGATAAGCTGTGGTTCTGGTTGGAGGTGAACTCAGTGGTGGACTTCTTCACCGTACCGCCCGTGTTTGTGTCAGTTTATCTGAACAGGAGCTGGCTAGGTAAGTCTCCAAACACTCTCCTTTCCTCCTGTCAGTCCCTGAACCACAGGGCAGCAGTCACAGAAACAGCTCAAACTATAGATAGATGAGATAAAGGCCAAACTGACGATGAGACCAGGGAAAATGTTTGAACAGGAGATTTTTTTTAATTATTAAGCCAAGCTGCCATGGTTTGTTGTCACTCTCTGTCGTGGGGAAACCCAAGAATAGCTACAAAATGTCATGGCTTGGAAACTAGGCAAACTGCAATGATGATAGTGTTGCTTAGGTGAAGAAATGCTGGGACGAACATGAGATGACTTGGAGCTTTAATAATGCTGAGATATTAGCATCACCAGGCTTAGACACACACTGACCAGTCTGGACTAGTGTTTTAAGTATTGTTTCTCTAAACTGGTCATGCATAAAGGTAAGGAAAGTGTACGTTCCTGTATAAGGCTTACTTTTGAGTAGCCAGTGGGGCGTGTAAGCACCCTCAGTCAGATGTTAATGATTTCCCATCGCAATATGTTTGTGTCAAAGTTGGGGTGAGTGACAGGTGAGACACGCCTGCGGTGTAAAGTGACTGGTGTGTGCCTGTGTATCTTGTTTCCAAACAGGAGGTTAGTCTCTGCTTTAGACTACTGAATGTACAGTCAATGTAAACACACTCGCTCATAACCGTTACACCACCTGTGTCATTAGTGCTTTCCAAAACAACGGTGAAAACTTCATTAAAAACATTAGTTAATAATTAAGTACTTTGGTAGGCAGCTTTAGAGAACTGTCATTTTCTGCCATGGTGTTGTTTGAATAATGCATTAGAAAAGCAGAAGTTCTGCAATATCTGTAATATGTAATAGTGTTCCCCCCTACCTAGCCAGTAAATGAAAATCAAATAAAAGCTGCTATCAACATCTACCTAATAACAGCTGTTTGGCTGAGCTGCGTATGTAAACAATTGCTGACTTGCCCGTGCAGTCCAAATGCTGAGGAAGTTTGAACACTGAACTCATTAAAAGTTCTAAACCATCAGGAGCATAATGGTTGGAGGCAGACCAATTTTGTAATCAGAGTGTGTTTCCTAACTTCACAGATGTCATTGTCGTCTGTGTACACAACAGCCTTGTGACTCACCTGATGCTTGTAGAAGCTTCATGATTAAAACATTGACGGGATGTAGAATTTTAATTTGAAGAAACTAGGGCCCCGTCCACACAGAGAAGCATTTAGCCGTATACGTAAACATTTTGTATCGTGTCAGCGTTCCATCCAGATGGATCCGGCGTTTTGGGAGCCTGAAACCGGTATTTTTTTAAACCGGGTCCCAGAGTGGATAAATCTGAAACCGACACCCTTGCGTTTTCGTGTGTACAGCCAATCCATATCTTTTGTGAAACGGTGATGTCATCACACCACGTCCCGCACGGTAAAGACTAGAAGGGATACAGCTACGGGCACTGGGCATACGCACATCAATATTGTGTCATTTAATTACTGTATTTGCATTATTGTAGGTAAGTTTAGGGTTGGGGTAGGTGTAGGCGTTAATAAAACACAATCTGGTTGGTAGCAAATTTATTTATTGTTATATTATCGTGAGATTTTGCCTCACTTCCTACTATTGCTGTACCCCTTCTAGCCACAACTCTTCTTCTCTGTTTTTAGTGTACTTCTGTGGCAGAATTACAGTGCCACATATTGGTCTGGAATGTATACTACACCGTTTTGAGTGAGTTTAAGTGGTTTCGTGTGTACGCAGATATTTCTTGAGAAAGGGGGAAAAAGAAAGGATAGGGAAATCTCTGGCTTCGTGTGGATGTGGCCTAGACTTTAGCTTTCCCCTTTCAGTTTTCCCTTTTTTTCAACTGACAAAACCAAATGAATGAGTGGTGAAACATCAAATTAATTTTTTATATATTATAAATAATTGAGATTTGGACATGTCTTGGACAAAGCTTGTTAAACTCAGCTGTAGCCCTCCTGTTGATAAAACACACTCTGTACCATAGCAAACATGTGAAGTATTGATGTGAGAAACATTGTATGGGCCTGTCATGCAGAATATAGCCGTCTCAAAGACCAAAGAGCGCTCTCACAGAACAGAGAGACACATTCTCAGACATGATGAAAGTCTGGAGCAACATCAGCCACGTGCCCTACACCATCCCCACCAACTCTGAATGGAGGGAACTACAGTGGTCATATGTTACGTAATGATGATATACAGCAGATCAGAGGTATATTAATCTCAGCAAAAAGAGCTTTAGAGAACAAACAGCATAATAAACATTGAGGAATTGTCAGGCCCTCGGGAGCAAGCCTGTGATCCTGGACTAAGGATAAATATCCTGCTCTACATTTCCACCAGGACTCCTAATCAGACTCTTTTATAACATGTTTGGTACATTGAGACTTCTGAATCCCCCATGAGAAATACTTCTTTAATATAAATTGGATCGATAAAAATGGTAGAAAACAACTAAAGGAGATTACTCAAAAATGTAATCTTACACAAATGATTGAAAAAGCAACTCGGATTACTAAGACATCTCAAACACTTATTGATCTAGTCTTTACTAACAAAGCTGACCATATCGGTAAAGTCTATAATTTAATAACAGGTCTTTCTGATCATAATTTAACATTAGTTGCAAGGAAACTTTCAAAAGCGTGTTACCGAAATTTAAATAAAATTGATATTAATGAATCTGTACTCTATATCCCCAGGAAAGATGTTGAGAATTTTGATAATGAAATATGAAAGGTAAATTGGTTTGAAATGGTAAATGATAAAGACGGTGATGCAGCTTCTAGTGAGTTGATAAAGATGTTTCAACAGCTTGTTTTTAAATATTCTAAAGGAAAAAAGGTAAAGCCTAAAGTCAAAATCCCTTTACCTTGGTTAAATGATAATCTTTGGAAATTGATGAAAACTCGAGATTCAGCATTAAAAAAGTCGGGAACTCATAACTGATCACCTGATCTATAATGGACTTCGAAATAAAGTCACTCAACAGCGAAGACAAGCAAAAGCAATATTTTATCTGAATATAATTAAACAAGCAAAGGGCAATTCAAAACAACTTTGGCAAACTATAGACAAATTAACTGGAAAGATGCAAACTAAGAGTGGTTTGATTGTAATCACTTAGATTGTAATAATTTGTTGCACTCCATGCAGTTCGGTTTTAGACGTAACCATTCCACCGACGCAGCATGCTGCTATCTGATCGAAAACATAAAGGCCAACTTGGACAGAGGGGACATGGTGGGTGCCGTGTTTCTGAACTTGCGAAAAGCCTTTGACACAGTAAACCACAGTGTCCTCCTGTCTAAGCTCTCTAAGTATAATCTGTCTATGGAGACATTGCATTGGATACAATCATATCCTTCAAATCGGACGCAATGTGTGAGGGTAAAAAATGCATTGTCTTCTCTGAAGTCCTGCACAACTGGGGTCCCGCAAGGATCAATTCTGCGACTCTTGTTGTTCAGTATTTACATCAATGATCTACCAGCTGTGTGCAAGGGCGTAGAGATCATCATGTACGCAGGTGATGCGGTCATCTATGTACATGAGCGGGATATGGAGCAAGTAGCCACTAAATTGTCCTCAACCATGGACGAAATAAGTAATTGGCTGAAATCTTCTTGCTTAACACTAAATATTGAAAAAACTGTTGGAATGTATTTCACTAAGTCCAATAAAGTTAAAGATATGCCTAACATTTATTTTAATGGACAAAAAAATTTACATCGTGACAGAGATAAAATATCTAGGTGTCAATTTGGACCAAACTCTAAGTTTTAAAAAACATATTAAAAGAATGTGCAATTCTATTAAATATAATATCTCTATTTTTAGACATATTAGGAATAGTTTGACAATTGAAGCATCTTTTATGTATTTTAATGCCATGATCTCTCCACACATCACCTACTGTTTGTCCTGTTGGTCTCAAGCCAACGAGACTACACTCAAACTGCTCAGATCGGTCATCTCGCTCCACTGCTCACAGAAATTGTGCTATCCCGAAAAGATCCTCTGCCTTTGCACAGATAGCTTTTTCATTTAAAACCATTAAACAATGGAATCAACTCCCAGACAGTCTAAAGTTGTTTGTAGATCATAATAATTTCTCTCAAAACTTAAAGAAACACATCCTCGATAACCAGCTGTGTCAGCATCAGCACATTTCAATTTTATAAGTGTAAAATGTTTTTGACTATGTAGTATATATTTTAGGTTGTGATGGTTTTTTGATTAGTGTTTCCCTAATATTGCATGTTTTTTTTAGTGCTACTGAAAGTTATTTGTAGTAATGTTTTAATATTGTGTGCACGTCACAGACGAATTGGGATCACTTCTGGAAGCCCCTATCAGCTTCGAGCTATATAGAACCGGCCAATGAACATTGGCGTGCGAGATTTGCATCTCACGCTCCGCCCGCGTCTTGGGTATAAACAGGAAGCGAGAGCAATGCGCGCTTGTTTTTCACTGAGGAGCCGAACTTAGTGACTCGGCCCTGCAGTGATGGTACAGCAACTGTGGCGACGGGACGTACGTCTCCGTTCCCTCCTTCAGGGAACGAGGTTTACCATACATAACCGAGACGTTCCCATTCAGTAGGTCACGTTTGACGTAAGTCGGACGTCACCGACGAATTGGGATCCCTTTTGAAAACGCCATAGTTACTACCACTCCCAGCGCCCAGCGATGAGCCCCTCAGACCCCGTCTGTAGCGGGAGGGAAATTCACGCAGGGAGAGTCAAAAGCTGCTGTTCCGCATGACTCATTCAGCTGACTTTATTGGATAACGCTGGTAAAGCCGCTGCGGAAGTCACATCATGCCCAGAGGGAGTTACCATGTGGAGATTACACGTATGGGCTGGCCGTGGGCAGCACAACATACGGAAGTCCCAGGGGTGGCCCTGGCCGTTTAGAGGCGGGGGAACAACACCTTTACTGAGACGGCAGAGCGAACTCTACCAAGGGAAAGACACAGGCTCGCCGTAGGGAGCCGTACCGTGGAAGAATACACATATGAGACCGCCGTGGGGGTCACAACATATGGAACCCAGCCTAACACCCGTTCCACCAATGCATACGAATGTTAGACCTGGCGTCGGACGCTCCGCCACATCCAACTGCCATGGGTAACAGAGGACTCAACAGGGTTCGCCGTTCTGGGGAACTCAACTGGAGCGGTTAGCGCATGCATCCGGTCCATAAAGAGGGGAATGGCGCAGCAAGCCGACACAAGAACGGGCATTTCGGTGTTACTGACTATGGGAAGTGAGCGCACAGGAAGATAAAATATATCTGTATATCTGCAAATATCTGTCAGCGAGGCGCCGCGAGCCAGCGCCCAGGAAAAAGCGACACCCCTGGTGGAGTGGGCTCTTAACCCGAGCGGGCAGGGCACGTCTTGGGATTCATACGCCAAGACGATGGCATCCACTATCAAGTGGGCCATCCTCTGCTTGGAGACCGCCTTTCCCTTCTGCTGTCCTCCGTAACAGACGAAGAGCTGCTCTGAGGTCCTGAAGCTTTGCGTTCTAACCACGTAAGTCCGGAGAGCACGGACGGGACAGAGAAAAGCGCAGCTCTTGCAGGCTCACCACTTGGTCCCGGAAGGGAGTAGTGGGAACCTTGGGCACACATCCAGACCGGGGTCTCATGATCACATGAGAGTTACCAGGCCCGAATTCCAGGCACGATTTGTCGACTGAAAATGCCTGCAGGTCGCCTGACCGATGGAACTGGCGGTGACTTTAATCGCCCGGAGCGTGAGCTCCCGGAGGAGCTCTGGGTCAGTCCTAACCTCGTGCATGTCCATGAGTGCCTGGGCCTGGTGGACCTGAAGCAACGCCATGGCATGCAAGGCGGACGCAGCCTGTCCACAGGCCTTGTAAGCCTTCCCAGTCAGACTGGAGGAGAACTTACAGGCCCGGGACGGGAGACGCGGGTCACCGAGCCAGTTGGAGGTGGTCGTCGGACACAGTTGCATCACGACGGCCCGCTCCACTGGCGGGATTCCCACGTAGGCCTTGGCTGGCCCGCCGTCAAGGGTAGTGAGGGGGGAGGAGTCACTCGGTCGGTTTTTGGCAGAAAAAGGTGCCGTCCACGACCTTGTGAGCTCCTCATGCACCTCCGGGAAGAAAGGCACCAGGGCGGGACGCTGAGAACCAGCGCAACCCTCCCCGAGAAACCAATCATCCAACCTAGAGGGTTCGGGACATGGTGGAGGGTTCCACACAAGCCCGACCCTTTTGGCGGCCCGGGAAAGCGTAGTCGTCATCTCGGGGTCCGGTGCGGCCGTTGCTACTCTCCCAGAGGGAGGCAGTACAGCCGAACCTTCATCCTCCGAGGACTGAAACTCCCCCTCCGATGCAGCGATTGACATCTGTTCGTCCACTGGAGCTCCGAAAGTCACAGCCGGTCGCCCGTGTGTACCGTCTCTCCAACACCACGTCTCCTTCTCTGGTTCTTCCTCTTGCTGTAGGCAGCTTTAAACTCAGGAACAATTTTTGAGTCCTCTTCATACGTCGTTCGGCTCCGAAGTGAATGACAAGCGCGCATTGCTCTCGCTTCCTGTTTATACCCGCGACGCAGGGCGGAGCGCGAGATGCAAATCTCGCACGCCAATGTTCATTGGCCGGTTCTATATAGCTCGAAGCTGATAGGGGCTCCCAGAAGTGATCCCAATTCGTCGTGACGTCCGACGTACGTCGAACGTGATCGACTGAAAGGGAACTAGCCTTAGCTTATTCTGGTCTTTTCGTAAGATTAATTTATTTTGTACATTGTCCCTGACAAATAAACTAATTAAAATTAAATTTTTAATTAAAATCCAAATTAACTGTTGTATTCTGGACCCCCTGGTCCCACCCTGTAAAGGAAACTATGATGGATCATAATTAAATCTGCTGTAGGGACTGCCAAAGACCCTGGCACTTCAGTGAACCTTTGCTATACCTTTCCCTCTCTTAAAATTGGACCTTGATTAAAGCAATGGAGAATGTGCTATTAATTTGAAGCGAATGCAGAGACACTCTTTTGGGAAATAGAAATTAATCTTCTCAAAGCATCGCAAGAGAATGTTGTTAAACACAAGTGTTGTATATGGATTAGCGTGAGGCTGTTTATACCACACTAGCTTCCTTCATCTTTGCAATCAATCAACAACAGGTACTTGACTCTGAAATAGAGACGTTTTGTGATTTAGTCCTCTTCCAAAAGCTGTATCAGTCTGTGGAGAGAAGGCATTAATCACAGTGTCTTATGTGAGGAGATCTTGTGCATTAATGGAGGGTACGTTTATAGAGGGAGATTCCTAGGTTCACTCTAGATTTGATTGTTATTTTCAGGGCCATTAAAATGCTGTGCTTCAAAGATGTACTGTAGTGTTTTCTGTGCTTTGTTTCTGAAAGGGGTTTGCCTGAATGTCATGTGATATAGCGTTAAAGGGTTACTTCACCAATTAGCATTAAGCTTTGTATCAGTAGAAAACCCGGTAGTATATTCGAATGACCGTGCCCCTGAGACGAGAGATTTATGTATTTTTTTGTCTGTAAAAAAACTTCAGATGACGCAAAAAATCGTCATTTAGCATCAGCAGAGGCTTTTTTGGCCAGAGGCTAGAGACTACAGCCAGTAGTAGGAGCTAGTTCCGCTTGTTTTCAATCCGCCCATAGGAGGTGGGAATTCACTCAAAAGCTGTCTCATTTCAAAAGGCTGCGTCCTCCAGAGGTTGCATTCAAAGGCTGCATGCGTCATCAAGGCTGTCTCATTTCAGAAAAGTAAGTAGGACACTCCGAATGCGACCTTCAAATGTGCATGAGGTGTATCCTTCGCTGCTGCAAATAACCCACAATTCTTTGCGTCGCCATTAACAACCATCATGTTTTTAAAATATTATTTGAAAAAATGGCGATGCCGGCAGATATAAATGCAAGCAAAGATGTGGTGTTTAAATGTAAGTAGTTTCAAGCTTGTTTTTTTTTTTAAGCTGTATTACCTCAAATAGATAGTTGTGGTATATACAGGATTACAAGTGTTTAGTGATTTTTAAACAGTTAGAACAGTAGCCTATTAGCCTATTATTCTTAATGAAAAACACAACAACAAAACGGTACAATGACAAACTCACTTAAGTCGGTGCATTTCACTTTGAAACAAAATCTTCCGCGATCATCTGGTCTGTCAGCTCCTCACTCTCTGATGAGTGAAATCTGACTTCTGCTTCGCTGGTGCTGCAACTCTCGTTCGGCTCATGCTGTATTAGTCAGATACGTTCAGGTTTTAATTGCAGTGTCTGTTCTCTAACTGAAGTTAATGATTTTCTTACTATAAAAATGAAAACGAGGGTGGAGGCGGTACTGCGGTGGGCAAGTGATGTATCCAGTAGGCGTGGCTTTAGAAGTCGCCTCGGGCAGCGAAGCGCAATTAGTGCATTCTGCAGTTGTCTTTCATCCACATGAGCCAAAAATACATTTTCTGGCTTTTCTCAGTCTAGAAGGCACCAACTTCTAAAATAATTTCCCATTTCTACTACATAAATGACCCAATTTAAATACACATTTAGAATGTCTCATTCTTACCAAAGCTGCATTTATTTGAGCGTAAAAACACTAATATAGTGAAATATAATAATAATAATAATAATAATAATAATAATAAATATTATTAATAAATTACAATTTAACAATTTAAATAATTCTGATATGCTGGTTTGGTGCTCAATAAACATTTTGTATTATTATCAGTGTTAAAAACAGTTTGTTTCCACGATTATTTGATGAATAGAAAGTTCAGAAGTTTTCTCTTTGTAGGTGGACAGAATGTGCATAACTTTGTTTTTGTTTGCCCCATGCTAAATATCTCAAATGACACATTTATAACAGGGTTTAAGCAAACAACTAAGTTGAAGCTGCAATGTACCAAATTTTTGTATGAGTCTGTTTGTGATTAATTAGCTAATGATTAAGACTACGAATTTTGCCTAAATAAACTCCAATTTTAATGTTTATTCATTTTTGGTGGTTGATCAGTGGTCCCAGTCCATCCCTTAGTGTGGATATTAAGCACTACTGCCATCTGGTGGTTTGAAGCGGTATTGTGCCACACTACTGGAACTAGAAGATTCTCAGTTAAGAATATGAGTCACATGACCAAAAGAAAAATCAGTGAAGGAAACTAATTAGTGCTTTAAGCCTCTTTCATATATAGAGCCCTTTCTCACGTGGCAGGCTTCAGTACATGTCCGCACGGATGCATTCTGGGAGAAACGAACGGCGAGTAATCCCGGCAGCCCTTTATCCTCTTTTACACATGTTCAGTATTCCCTGATTGAGAAAAAGAACCAGTGGTTTGTGACTGTAACACACGTGAGATTCTGTGAGCCTGCAGATGTGAATGAAATGGTCTGAATGAGCATCTGTCCATACTACACATGTCCATTAAGCCTGCTTCAGTGCACAGCACTGGCCTACTCTCCTGGATCCTGTGCCACAGGCCTTTCAGCTGCTGAGATAGAAACATGCTATGAGGTTCACCAAAGGTTCATGGGAAATTACTGATGTGCAACGTAGATACTGAAAATGTGTCTGAATGTAGTGTTAAATCAAGTGTCCTGCTCCGTTGTCTGCTGCCACCTTAGGTCTTTTCTTTTATTTAGACGAATCTCAAAGAAGCAGCCCCAAGCAGATTAAACAGAAATACAGTGAGAAAAATTAAAATAGTCTTATTCTAAGCACAAGGAAGCACATATATAAATATATAGCTATATACACTACTGTTCAAAAGTTTGGGATCACTAAGAATTTGTTAATGTTTTTGAAAGATAATTAAAAAAAATTATAAATGTATTATAAATGTCACTTTTGCTTTAGTATGGGAAATACATTCACTACTATGACTTTTGCCTCAATAAACTCCTAATTTACTGCTTATTGATAGTTAGCATTTACGTTTAGGAATTGGGTAGGATTTAAGGGATGTAGAATATGGTCATGCAGAATAAGGCATTAATATGTGATGTATAAGTACTAATAAACAGCCGGTATCCCAGTAATATGCATTCTAATAATGAACTAGTTAATAGTGACAATTGAACCCTAAAATAAAGGGTTACCTTAATTTCTCTCCCTTCAAAAAATCTTACTGACCCCAAACTTCTGAACAGTAGAGTGTTGTTGTTTTTTGTGTTTTTTAAACTTTTCTAAACATTTCAATACATGACAATTCCAGTTGAAAATTAAAATTCATTTGGAATTGATTCACAAAAGCTATTTGAACTTATCAGTTCTAACATTGATTTTGTTACTGAATGCTATGTCCTCTTTTTGAATGTCTGAGAGTATTAGAAGCTATATCAGAAAAATAAAAAGATTTTAAATAAAATATGAAACTTAAATTGATACAGTTGCCAAATATCAGCACAAAGAAAAATTGCAGAAACAATTGAAAGTAAACAACACTGGAAGAGAGACTTTCAGGAGCACACGTATTTGGCACATCCTTTTGATCCAAAAATGTTTCCTTCACATAAAGTACAGATACCGTAGGTCACCGAAGGTCTCGGTTTTTAAGTCTCGTTAAAAACTGTTCACACATTGGCATTAAAATAGTGATTAATACATGAAAAATCATACATATAGCCCTTTAAGTGACTTTGAACAGATAGGAAAGACATGGTAGACTTTCATAATTGATTCCAATAGAGATTGACATATGTTGCTCTGCTAGTATAAAATGACTTGGCACACACATATTGTGTAAAATGGTTAGTTTGTAAAAAATATTTTTAACTATTAAATTGATATTTGGTGGTATTAAATAAACTTAGTGATGTCAGTAATGACATTTTTTGCCTGCCATCTTGGATTCATTGTTATCACTGAGCTTGCCATAGTACATTATTGGATTGTCTTCTCTTGGAAGGATTCGTGTGAAGCTGGCGTAGAATGTTGTCAAAATGAGTTCTATGAGATCTTAGAAGGCAACATAATGTTCATAACAGCCTAACATTTGAAAAGGCCTTTGTAGCAGGAGAGCTTCTGATGCCTTAAAAATTCAGCCATCATTTATCTGCTCTCATGTCATTTTAGACCTATGAGTTACTTTCTTCTGCTGAACAACAACAACAAAATATATTTCGAGAAATTAGTGTTTTAGTGATCTTCCATGCAATGTAAGTCATTGGTCACCAAAACTGTTTGGTTATTAACATATCAAAATATCTCTTCTTTGATGACACCTTTGAAGTACAGTGAATACAGATTACAGCACTTCATTTAGAAAGCAATTATTGCTATGAAATGTATTATCTTTCTAGTATAACAATCCCACTGCACAGCATTACAGTTTTCAGTAAAAAAAAAAAAAAACTTGTTTTTTTTCTACTTTTTTCATTTGAACAAATCTAAATCTCTAGAAGGGTTCAGTGTATGCAAAAGCTAGTCACCTCGCTTAAACAGAGAGGGGATCAAAGGAAAGTTACTTGCGTGGGAGTTTAATATTGAAAAGATCAGGCCGAATACGTCAGAGATTGTGGCTGCAATCAGATTTTCATCCAATGACAGGTGTCACAGTCTAAGCTTGAAGGGTTTTTAGCATTGTTAAACCATATTTTAGACACATTCTGGCATTCACGCTCTACGAGAATGTTATCTCTTTTTCTCTAATTCAAAATTGAATTTGTTTTATCAAGTACCTCTGCGGTTTGACATCATAGAAATTCTGAGGAAACATCACATTCTACATTTCTGAATTTATAAAGGAGTGGGATCTCAGAATCATGATCTCCAGCAAGCTGCTAGTGTTTCGGGGCCCGCGGGGTGCTCTGGTCACGGAAACCGTTCAAGAGAGCCTACGGCGCAAAAAGTCGTGTGGTGACCTGTTTCAGAACGGTTACCGTGTGAAGTTGGGCCCAGGCCAGACAGGAGATGGCAAAGAGAGTGACAGTCAGAGCTCTCTTTTTTACTGCCTCCATGTGCTGTCTAACTGGGGTAAGACATCCTTTCTGGGGAGCTTCTATTTAGTTTAAGACTATATGTGCTGTAACTGTGCTGTTTTAAATTTTCAGGAAGTTTTATTGAAGTGTGTTTGTTTCCTGTTGCTGAAGATAACCTCAAACTTGAAATCAAATATTCTGCACAGATAAATTGTGAATCCTGTCAGGACTTTATTAACCTGTTGACGCACCTGATCACGCTCTCCGGCCCGGCGTCACTTTGTTCACATTCACTTTATAGACAATTGTTATAGACAAATAATAAAAAAAAAATATTACAAATCTTGACAAATAATGTATCTTTTGAAAGGTCAATTTAGCGTCAGTATCTGGTCTCAGTTTTATGATAGAAATGCTTCAGCAACAGTAATGTAGTCATTTGTATCATTTGTGTCATTTGTACGGAAATACAAATTAAAACATGCAGAATCAAAACAGGACTTTATTATAAAACAGTGATCTCAAGATGAATGCAATCCATTACACTTTGAGTAAATTGTTTAAGTCAAGTGTCCATTGAAAAACATTCAGTAGCACTTTTTGTCCAAAAGCATTAAATCCTTGAAATGTAGATATATCGTCCGTTGTTTACGTCAGATTTCGCCTGAACGATCATTGTACTTCAACATTATCATGGTTTTGGCTCTAAAAGGGGGGAGCTTCAACAAGTTAAAGAACATTGAGTCATTTTTGTTCAATTTCGGCATGAGCAAAGCTAAGACGTTGCGATGTGCATCTAAATAGATGATGTTTTGAGGCTGAAAGCAGGGGGAAAAAATGCTGTTTATGTAAGAAGTCTGCTAAAGCAGGTGATATTTTTCTCTAATCTGCTTCCTGACACACACACACGCGCTCACACAAGTGTGATTGTTCCATGGCTCTTCTTACTCTACTCTAAGCCCTAAATAAATTGGTAAAATAATACATGCTTAACAACTGATTGCAGTACATGACAACAACCAAAACATGTCAGGGACGTGCCCAGGTCATATTTCAGATATTTTCAACACATTATTGCTTAAAATCTTGCCTAAAGTAGTTTTGCTTAAAATAAACGGTAATGTAGTGTGTCAGTAGACCATACTACTCTTACTAGGAATGCAGTATTTGCACACTATGCAGAAAATGTCTGAACAAACTACTATATTAGTTTATTATATAAACTACCAGAATATACACTGCATGGATTATTGTATCTCACAATGCAATGTGCTTGACCTTCCCTTTCCAGAAAAATAAATAGTTTTATTTGACTAATTGTTTGACTGAGCTATAACATAACATTGAAATTTGTGTGATGATGATTGTGTAATATGACAATTACGATTGAATCAGTATACTGCTGTTTGACATGTTCATTACTTTATACTTTGTGTTGTTTCATCTAAAAGTTGGGGGGGATAATAAACATGACATTTCTCAAGAGCAATTTTTGAAGGGGACACAAATAATACAGCCAAAATCGTGCTTGTAAGGATATGTGTAACAAAAAAACATTTCGTACTCATTTGGCGTTTTGGTGTACTGAAAAATTATCTAATGTCCGTTTTTCTTTTCTCACACACACACAGGCCATCTCACAAAAAGCTTGCGAGTACAAATTGCGCTGAAATGGTCAAATACACACAAATGTATGTACTACATTGACGTTAGATGAACGCAAACGCACTAGGGTTCAAGTTGAGTGTGAAACCAGACCAACACTGCGGAGGTGGAGGGAAGAATCAGCTCGGACCGCAGCAAACTTGCCCAGTATAAACACCCTGAGAGCTGACTGACAGCTTTAGGTGCGTTATTGGCAGCGTCTCCCTCTGGTCACATGAACGCGTCACCACCACACCGAAAACATGGGGATTTTTTTGAGGACGATAATCGCACAAACTATTCGATATTCTATAATTAAATCAACTATCGAATATTCGAAAATCGCAACCCATCCCTAAATCAAACATAAAGCCCCAGGGCCCGAGCACGGAGGGGGCCCATGATTGGCAGAGGAAATGATTGACAGCCGATCTGGAGCACCTGAGCTTTTCCTGGTGGGCCACTCGGCAAACGCCACCACGCGCCCCCACATATTAAGCATTGTTATTTACTGGAGTGCTGCAAGTGCATGGGAAACAAACATCAAAAACCAGGTGATGAAACAGCGCATCCAGCAGTCGCAGCGCGAGAGCAGCTGAATCATCT
Organism: Romanogobio albipinnatus; assembly: GCA_023566225.1. Classification (NCBI taxonomy): domain Eukaryota; kingdom Metazoa; phylum Chordata; class Actinopteri; order Cypriniformes; family Gobionidae; genus Romanogobio; species Romanogobio albipinnatus. The sequence continues at coordinate 11,943,807 of CM042258.1, forward strand.
CATGCACAGCGCTGACAAAGGGTCACCAAAGTCTGTACATAATAAATGTTGTGGAATAATTGAATAATAGAGTATTAACACTACTTTAGTGCTGCGAGGATATCTTCTTATCTGAGCTGCCTGCGGTGTCTCATTGCTCGTCAGTGTCAAAATATTTGAGATGACCAATCAAATTAAAGCAGACGGGATTTATGTTCACAGAAGCTGCTTTGCGAGTCGCGCAACGCTTCAGTAAACGGTGCGAGATGTAAGTAGCTAAACTAAACATTTCGGCTGCGTCCGAAATCACGTACTATGTGAGTAGGTACTACATTTGAATTTGAACGAACTTTGTGCCTGTTTAAAAAGTACGTTCTATATAGTATGAATGAATGTAATCTGTGATGTTGTCATGATCATGTGACCTACCAGCGTCAGTTGCGTCCCTTCACCTCCATTCATAAAGTGTCCATTGTATGCACACTTCAGAATCTCGCCGGAAGTAGTAGGTCATTCGGGTACTTTTCGCCTACTGTATTTCGAATACTATGAATTCGGACATACTACTCTGTTGGCGTACTGTTTTTCACATACTATATGGTAGAGAAGTATTCGATTTCGGACGCAGCTTTCATGTTTGACAGCTTTCTAGTTTTAGGATAGAAATGTTAAACAACCGACAAAAATAATCAGGCAAACTAATAAAAATGTGTCTAATTTTGCCATTTTGATTTAAAAAAGGACATTAATAAAGCAGATTTCATCAGATTAGGCATAAGATAATGAATGTGTGTACATATTGTGAATTCATTTATTAAACTTATTTACCTAGCGTTCGTAGCCTCCAGTAAATTAACTTGTCTAAGAAAATGCTTAATAAAATATAGGCTAAACATCAGTCAAAGCTCGGCTTTAGGAGGCAGGGCAAGAGAAGGAGGCTGGGAGAAAAACAAAGAGTGAAAGAGTGATGGAAATGAGGAGAGAGGGATGAAATGAGGAGAGAGCAGGTATGACAGATAATCTAATGCCCACAAACATGGTTTTGAGAGTTATTTATTATTTATTTTTCTAGCCTTCAAACATTTTAAAATGTGCATATGTAGATCAGAGAAATCAACATTTTCCCAGGGAGCCATGACCCCCATACCCCAAAATGTGGGACCTCACTGGTTTAAAGACAGTTGTATGCTCAAAAGTTGTTGCTGTTTCTGGAAACCTGTTTGCTTTGACCTCATATCTGGAGTTAATGTATTGCAGCATGGAATATTTATATACAGTATAGGCCTAATTAATATTAAAATTGAATATTCAGACAGTATATACTCATTGTATCGCTGTGCTTTGCATATTTTGTTGCTATAATGGGGGCCCTTGGGTTTGATATAGCCCCAGGGCCCTACTTGTTCTTAATCCAGGCCTGTTTACAATAACACTTTTTCTTCATTCTTTTCTGCTTTTCTCTTCTCTTGCAGGTCTGAGGTTTCTAAGAGCCTTGAGATTGATACAGTTCTCAGAAATTTTACAGTTTTTGAATATCTTAAAAACAAGGTAAGGCCGTCAACATATCACGCACCTCTCTCACTCAGTTTCAAAAGCTCCACTCCACTGGCATCAACACACAGTCTGTACGGTCTCTGGTGTCCCTTCCATCACTTACCACGCTCTGCAGCTTTGACCCAGAAGTCTCCGCAGAATGTTTTACGTTAATCCCCCACTGTGTGCGCATTTAGCGTGCTGTAGGTAAGAGAACAGGGCCGCCATCCAGCCTGATGAATGCAAGAGTATGAAGCAGACAGGCCCCTGATTGATTCCTCCTCCGGCAGGCTGTCACACACATGACAGATGAGCGCCTCCTGACATCTCGTGGTATTTCGTAAAAAAATGTCAATGAATCAGAAAGGAAGTGGGGGAAAGCAGTCAGCACCCAACTCAGTGGTTGTAAAACCGCTGGACGTTTCATTTATTTTAGCTGCTATCTCGTTTTTTCAGTCGGCGGAAATTGCTTGGTTATATCACACTGAACTGACACGGCTGTCAACAGGACGTTACATTTCCACCACCACAAGCTTTTCTCTCATTGGCTGCTAAAGAAGGGGCGTTCACATTGGCTGCGATTTGCAATGACCTGAAACCTATTGTTTTTAGTGAGAGTGGCAATTTGAGGTGACATGAGCGTTAGGACCGTTGCCAAGGCAACAAAGTTGAGGTAATTTTGACACAAAACGCAATCCACCTCCTGACACGCTGTAGAGTAGAAACCAACAGTGTGAACGCCTCTTTAGATATGCGCTGGTCATCCTCGGGATCCCACTGTCTTCTGATTTGTTTGCTGATAACTTGTGTGTTCACTCCCAGTGAGCAGCGTTACGGCAAGGCGTGGCTGGAAGCGGCCCGCTCGTGTGTGTGTTGAGCTCAGTAGATGACTGACTGATCTGTACGTCAGTGTGATGCGTTTCACTTTGAGAGGTTTGATGTAACTCTCGTCTCTCACAGTAATTCCATCAAGCTGGTGAACCTGTGTTCCATCTTCATAAGCACATGGCTCACTGCTGCAGGATTCATTCATCTGGTGAGTGAAAAACACACACACGCCCCCCCTTTCCCTATGCCCCAGGAGAAAGAAAGGAGTGCACGTGCAGATTCGTGGGAGGAAAGGGTTCCTAAACGAGCACCACGTCTGTCCCTTTGTGCCGTATATGGTTTGTGTTGTAGTTCATCTAAAGGTTTGGTGTTTTGCTGTTCCTTTTTCGTGTTTTTTTTATTTATTTATATATTTTAATTTTTATCAGGATGTGCCAGAGGACATCTGTGCCACTAGATGGCAGCAGAGACTCTGATCCTCAGCCACTAAATCCTCAGTTTGGTTCCTTTCACAATTCATTTTTGTGATTTTCTCTATGGACAATAGATGGCTGTAGAGGATCGTGTATTAATCCGTCAGTAATTCTCTCTTCGTTCTCCTCTCCACTGCAGGTGGAAAACTCAGGGGATCCATGGGAAAACTTTCAAAACTCTCAACCGCTCTCATATTGGGAATGTGTGTACTTATTAATGGTCACTATGTCCACTGTGGGATATGGAGACGTCTATGCAAGAACCACTCTTGGACGCCTTTTCATGGTCTTCTTCATTCTTGGTGGTCTGGTAAAAACGCTTTTCCTCTTGTTGGCACTCGATGCACCCCTCCTGCACCCCTTCCCCTACCCCATGCAAATGCCTTGCTCCAACTACCATGTAAAAATAAGACAACTCCCGTGATATGACTCTCATAACTGTCGTCTTTCCACAGTCTTCATAATGGCCCAAATTATAACGCTGTTTTTACCATATTGTATACGTCCACTGTCTTTGTAACGTTTGCACCCCTGCCTTTAAAATCCATTACCTTGTTTTAACATTACAGTCTAAGTTAAGATGAAATGTACATGTATTGTGTCAATTCTTGTAGATGCTGTATGACACTACCACTCATGTTTATTACATTTAAAATAGCCTTTAAAGAATGTATTTTTACGATAATGTTGTTGCTATTCTCTTAAAACAGTTTTGCGGTTTCAGGAGATCCCATCCTTCTGTTTCCCTCCCCGAATTCCAACAAACACAGTGGCAGGCGGATGGCCCATAGTCCTGCTTGAGCGTCTCCATAGCAACAGCAGCCACAAACACTCAAAGAGTGCATTTACACCAGAGCAACTTCAGATGGTGATACAGAAAAATATACATAGCAATAATACAGATAAAGGCTAGATGTGTATGTTTTGCACAACGTTTTTGATAAAATGATTCAGAAGAGGAGAACGGCAAATAAATGAGAGATAAGCAACTGGAGTTAGTAGATTTAATTAGCTGATTTTTTGCTGTACATTTGATCAGTTAAAAGTTTCAAACTGCAATATCAGTTTTCTTAAAGCTGCAGTCCGTAACTTTTTGCGCTCTAGCGGTTAATAAACAGAACTGCATACGTCTTGCGGAAGAACATTGCAGCCAGAGATACTTCTCTCTGTTTATGTCCATGGCGAGTCACGCAGGGACTGTGCTCCTCCGCAGCGGTTCCTACCAGACAGGTCTGAAATAGTCCCAATATAAACATTTATTATAAGTGTACCATAATGTTTCAGGGTAAGACAAAAACACAGTTTGGAAAATGGATTCAGGTTGTACATTCACTCCAAAAAAATTACTTGTTGAATTAACTCAAAAAAGCAGCGTCAAGTGGTTCCACACAACTATACAAAGTAATTTTTACAAATAACAATTTAGTTATATGAACAAAAGAAAGTCAAGTAAAGCTGACAAAATTTCTTCTTAAGTAAATACAAACCATTTGAATTAGTCACTGTTACATAATACTTATATGTGCAGTTTACTTAAAGGTCCCGTTCTTCATGTTTTTTTGAAGCTTTGATTGTGTTTACAGTGTGCAATATAACGTGTTCATGTTTCGCGTGTAAAAAAAAACAGTATTTTGAACACAATTTACTTATCTGTATACCGCTGTTTTCACTGTCCTAAAAACGGGTTGATGAGTTCCTTGTTCTATGAAGTCCCTCCTTCAGAAATACGTAACGAGTTCTGATTGTGCCAGCGGTTCCCATGTTGGGATTTGACCGCAGCTTAGCGAACGTGTCACGGTTCCTGTGTTGTGATTCGACAGCAGCTTAGCGCACGTGGAAAGGTCACGCCTCTTAACGGGAGATATATGCGCGCTTAATGATCTCTACAGCGTCCCTGGGAAAGCCAAACAAAGGTGATTTGACTCCGGGATGAAAATAACAGCGTCTCGACGACATGGCGACAAACACACTCAAACGCAGCACTTCCTTTTCTCCACGCGACACGTCCTCTTCTCCACGTGGGACAGCAACAAGACCACGGCCCCTTTTTTCGCGTATTCTTGTGGGCGGAGGTTAGTCTGTTCTACTGTTCTACTGACGTCATTTATGAAGGAAGTACCAGGATGTAGTCCAAGCCAGCCGTTCGCTGTAGGCTTTGAAAGGGAACTTCTGTTAAATAAAATATCTCGCTTGGCATTGAACTTTGAGCTTTATAATTTTACAGGTATTATTTATGCTCTAACAGCAACATTACACACTAACTAAAGTTTGAACAGTGGGATCACGAAGAACGGGACCTTTAATAATGTTATGAAAAGGTTATTATGTTAGGTGAACACATTTATCGATTTAATTTACCTTATTAAATTAACTACTTGCTTTACAAATGTAAGTGGAAAACTTACTTTTAAGAAACAAAATGCAAAGATAACTTAATGGAGGGCCGGAAGTCCATCCAATAAATGTGTGTATGTGAGTGCCCACAGCCTAAACACAGGCACCACTCTTCTGCATGGTAACCACAAAATTACAGAAACTCCTCTAAATGTCCAACATAACTGAACATTAAACACTAGCATAAACTAACAACATCTTTCACTTTACTGAAAAACATAAAATAACACTTTAATCCCTAAATTGACTCTCCTAATGCAGTCCCTTGCAAAGCATGCTGGGAACTACAGATCCACTGCCCAGTTTGTTCGTTTCACTCAGCAATGTTACGCTGACCGAACAAACACTTAAGTAAAGCTGACAATACTCATTTTTAGTAGAAACAACTCAGTAAATTTAAGTAAATTTAGTTACATGAGTTTTTTAAGTAATGTGAACAAGGATGATTTGAGTGCAACTAACAACAGTTAAAGTTAATTTTTTGGAGTGTTCTCATTATATCATTTTCGTAAATCTAGAACACAAAAAAAGTTACGGACAGCAGCTTTAAGTTAAGTTTGAAAGAGTGTGGTTAAAAAAAAATATATATATATATACAATAAAGAATATTATTCAGATAGGCCTGTTCTCTTTATATTTATATTTTATAGTTATATTTATATATATATATATATAAAAGGACAACTTGTTGGAAAACTGTAAATTAACAGAATAATATAAATAATGGATTTTTTTTTTTATTTGTATAAAATTATAAAACTTTCACTATTATATAGTATCTTATTTTAAAAATGTAAACTAACCTAAAATATTCTTGTGTAAATTTCTGAGTCAAATAAATAGTTTAGTCATATTACTGTGGGAACATGAGTACATTTGGTGACGCTAGTGAAAATAATGGGTCAGATCAGGTAGAAATAGCTCTTAAAGGGAACTCATATTCACTTTTTATAGCTATTTTGAACAGTTTAAAAGAAAAGATTCATGGAAAGATTCATGGAAAGATTCATCTGAGTCAAATAAATAGTTTAGTCATATTACTGTGGGAACATGAGTACATTTGGTGACGCTAGTGAAAATAATGGGCCAGATCAGGTAGAAATAGCTCTTAAAGGGAACTCATATTCACTTTTTATAGCCATTTTGAACAGTTTAAAAGAAAAGATTCATGGAAATTATACAAATTCTAAAATATTTCGTCCAGCCTTAGGGTCTAGACGGTTAACAGACTCAAGATCAGGGTATAGATCATCCACAGGCATTCAGAATCTCTCATGTGAAATTCATATAGACATAACGCAGGACAGATGCGCTTCATTTCTATCACTGGACAGAAAGTTCCAGCTGTCCAGGAGTTTCCATAGCAATCTGCTATTTCTTTTTGTTTTTGAGGATGGCTGGAAATAATCATTGCTCTGCTTTATATCAGCTGTTCAATTAATGATTTCAGTATGGAAATGTTGTAAACCGTCAGGTCTGATCAAGCAGATGTCATAATTCATTAGGGCCCTAGAGAGAGGTGAAGAACCGCTCACAACTCTTTTCGGAAGGTCAGGCTGACAACTCTGGGATTAAGATCCCTAGTAACATGCTACGTGGAGATATAACAGAACTTTGTCAAGGCTGCACTCTTGCAAAGCGCATCCAGCTCATTTAAAGCACCACTAATGAGTCTTAATGTGCTTTGCAGCTGTGGGCGATCAGGCTGGACTATTCAAATACACTTGCCACTGCAATAGTGTTTGTTGGACTAAACATGGCATGTAGGTTTTTTTCCTTCTTTCTCACAAGATATTTTTTGTGCTGTCAGAGAAAACAGATGGGCAGCACCAAAAAAAACAAAACTTTTTTATTTGTCTCCAAACCAGTGGAGTGTCTCCAAAATGTTCTCCTCAATTAAAACAAAAGAGATCCTTTCAGATCTTTTCACAAACACAATGGACGTTTTTTAAATTACTTAATGAAACATTTTAATGACATTTTATCAAGCTACACCGCTTTTTTCCAGACAAAACACGTGTCCCTATCAATTTCAGCACCTCAGAGGTTGGGAGATATAAATCCAGACTCGGACGGGTCTCTCCGCTCTCTTTTTTAGCCTCTGCTTCTGTCTCCTATCTTCTCCTTAGGCCATGTTTGCCAGCTACGTCCCTGAAATCATAGAGTTAATAGGAAACCGCAAGAAATATGGTGGTTCCTATAGTGCGGTAAATGGCAGAAAGTAAGTATTCCAGGTGCCTCTGTGGCCTCGGTCACAGCAGAACCCCTCTTTGCATGCCCTTTTCTTTTTCTGTTTCATGCATGTAGGCCATGTTTGCTCGCTACGTGCCAGAAATTGCTGCTCTCATCCTTAATCGGAAGAAATACGGAGGGAGTTATAACTCGACACGAGGCAGAAAGTAAGTCAAAATCCAGAACCAGGTGTGGTTGTGACTCGCACTCCTCCGTCTCAGATAGAGAGGGGGTTAGTGCAGACTAAAATGATAGGACAAATGAATGTCACACTGTGACTGGAGACCTTGGCCATCGAAGCCACATGTCCATGCTCTTTGCTCTGTGTCCGTGGCTTCTTTTCCGTAACACATCTGCTGCATTTTAATTTCATTACAGTGACTGCTGTTGTTTTTCCATCCGTTTTGTTCTGCCGTAGAATCGGTGTTTGTTTCGTATTTGTAATAGAAATGAACACAATGAATGATAAAGAGATCATAGAACTAGTTTTGTGATGCTCAGATAAAAGACGCTTAGTGTCATCATTGTCTTGTGTTTGTTTCAATTTTCTTTTCTTTGAGTTCTGCTTGTCATGCTTGATCCATCTCTCGCATGCTCTCAGTGAATGGATTTTTTTGTTTGTTTGTTTGTTTGTGCATGCTGCAGTGAGAAAAGCCTCTCTGGCTGTGTGTCACTGCTGGCCCATTACCTCATCTCTGTGTGACATGACTCTGGCCCTGATCTTCAGTCAGCGCACACCCTGAATGCTTGGATGCCTCAGCTCTTGCACCGGAGCTGCTCCATTGCAATTGGCTTGCTTTTATGCCCTGCTTGGTACTTTTACCATGTCCCGGTTTTTCTTTTCCTTTTCAAAGATAACCCCTGAATGTGAATGTGGATATTTTGAAACCCCCCCAAACCCCACCCACTCGTTTTCTGGCTCAAACACGGCCCTGTCATCAGCACAGCGATTCTCCCAAATGCTCGAGTCTAAGTTCCAGAGCCCCCCCCCCCCCCCCTCTCTCTCTCTCTCTCTCTCTCTCTCTCTCTCTCTCTCTCTTCTCTCTCTCTCTCTTCTCGCTCTCTCTCTCTTTCTCTCTCTCTCTCTCTCTCTCTCTCGCGTGCGCACTATTTCCCAACCCATTTCGCAGCGTGAAACAGGCCCACGGTCACGTCCGGCTTTCATCATCTGAATTTGAGGGCAAATACTAAGCCGGGAGAAAGCCATTAGGAGCCCCTTTGTTTGATGCCGTTTTGCTGTCAGTGAAACAAGATTGATGAAATGTTATGTTTGGCCTCGGCCCCACGTTTGGATTCGCTGTCTGGTGTTGAGAGAAGGCCTTGTCAAAAGAGCTGAGCCTCTCTCTTTCTCTCACTTTCTTTCTCTCTGGCTATGCATGCATCTGGTTGCAATTACAGTAGGCTCCAGCTCTCTGGCCGAGCAGAAAGACAGGCACCAGGCTTGGCCTTATTGTTTAAATATGCATGGGACTGTGTGCTCATGAACGGACACATCACGACACCTCGAAATAAATGTGTCGAGATATTTATTTCCACTGTCAGCACATTTCCGACAACCTCGGGCTGGTGCAAAATACATACGCTTTTTTTTTAAATAAAGTCCATGAGTTAGTTGTTTATGAATAAGCGTTGGAGGCTGCATAAATGTTATATAAACACTGATTATACTAATGTTAAGTGTAAAGTTTTAGCTCGACTTAAAGACCAAGGATGATGGATCATTTTAAATTGTTATTATTATTATTATTATTATTAATAATAAACAGTATTATCATCTTTGTTGGAACAACCTGGAAGCAGTGAAACCAGGTCCTGTCTTTTTTTTTATTCCATTTTGCTTTTCTGCAAAAATATTTAATATGCAAATCCCTCTGTTAGCTTACTAACTGGGTTCCAGATTGACTAAAATGGTCACAGATGTGACGGTAAAATTATAATAATAGTGTAGTGTGCAAAACTTTGTGCTTCCATATGCGATTATCAGATAGATAGTAACTGAACTGTAAGTAGTTTTTTGTTTATGTCTGATTCAAATTGAACCATAATCACAATATGATTGGTTGTTTAGCATAGTGAAGTGACAAAACTTTGGGAGTAAAGACTAGTTGATGGGGTTGTTTTATATGTTAAGACTAGTTGATGTGGTTTGTGATGGACAAATTACTTGAGTCACAGCATCGTTATATACACCACTACAGTTCAAAAGTTTGGGGTCAGTTAGATTATAAAAAAATAGGATGCATTCAATTGATGCAAGTGACAGTATATATTGTGTTAGCCTCATAGCATAATTGCCCGGATCAGATTGGCCAAAAAAAGCCTTTATTTTAGCATGCAATTATGCTATGAGGCTAACGATTAACAGTTACAAAACATTTCTACATATTTCAAATAAATGCTGTTCTTTTTAACTTTTTGTTCAGCAAAGAATCCTAAAAAAACATTGATAATATTAAGAAATGTATCTTGAGCACCAGATCTGCATATTAGAATGATTTATGAAAGATCATGTGACACTGAAGACTGGAGTAATGATGCTGAAAATTCAGCTTTGCCATCACAAGAATAAATTACATTTTAAAATTTATGAAATAGAAAAGTTATTTTAAATTGTAATATCAAATAATTATCACACTGTTTTTACTGTATTTTTGGTCAAATATGTAGCCTTGGTGAGCATAAGTGACTTCTTACTGACCCAAAACTTTTGAAAAACTAGTGTATAACTCATAATCATAGTCCTTTTAACACAGCACATGACTTTTGTTAAAAACTAAAGATGCTGTGCACTCAGTGAACTGAAGTGAAATATCTTTATTTCGTGATTTTGTAATTTGTCAACTACGAAAGTAATTTTACTTTTGCTTAAAAGTTTCCAGTTAGAGGCCAATAGCTCTTTAGTAATTTAATAAAAAAATTAAATAATTTTTTATTGAATTGCTTTGTCTTGAGCCCTGACGCTACAGTCATGGAGGTATTAAGCCTAGCAGTAGTTTGAAGTGAAATCTCTGCTATTGAAACCATGCCATAGCCAGGTTTGTGATGGCTGTTAGTGTCAGCGTGTGTTTAGCATAGTGTTTAACCATCAGAACGGGAACATAGATCTGGATCTATCTATGACTGTAATATAGAGCAGTGTTCTGTTGGATCAGGCCGGGGTCTCTGTGGTTTCCATTAGAAAGCTGCTGAAACTGACATAAACCCTGAGTGAACTCTGAGCTCATGCGCTGCCTCTGAGCTTCTCTCCAGAATCGAAGCCACACCAAGTATGTGGAGCCGGCACCGCTTGCCCCAGCAGACCAGGTCTGTGTTGGCATGCGCAAGCATGGAGTAAGAGTTGAAAAGAGGGTGAAATGGCATATAGAAATGCCATTACTGATATGCCTCTCACAACACATTAAAATGAGTGAGATCAATGGAGGTTCAGTCATCTGGTTTCCTGACTTCTGCTTAGGTGTGTAGAGGAACTGTCCATGCATAGCTGACAGTCTGATGTATAGTCTGTGATGTTGGACAGCTTACTGCATCGAACATTCTCCTGCTAGTTATAAGGCTGAGATTTAACAGAATTTTGTATTTATGTATAACCTGCTGGGACCCAGAAAAAAAAAGTGTGCTGCATGAAAAACATATGACAAAAACATATTTTTGGGAGAAAAAGTATGTAATAAATCAAGGCACAATAAAATGAAAATATCTTTATAAAATAATGTTTGTCGTGTCTTTGAATGTTCAATAGTGTAAATATGAATTAGCAATACCTGCATTTAATAGCTGTTTAATGTAAATTAGTGTTTTCCAGAACTTTGACAGAAATCTCCACTTGGACTAAATGTACATGATCCAGACTTTGCATTTAAAAGGATAGTCACCCAAAAATGTAAAATGTCATAATTTACTTTTCATTTGAAACTCACATCATTCAAAATTTCTTTCTTCTGTGGAGCACAAAAAGAAGAAAATAATGTGTACAAAATGTCTCAGTGGTTTTTGTCCATTTAATGAAAGTCATATGGGGTCCAATGTTGTTAGGATTTTAGTGACTATCAAAATATCCCTTTTTGTGTCACGCAGAAGAAAGCTATGTGTCAGTGTTGTGTTTTTTGTTAACTAAAACTATTAAAAATAATTCATTAATTAAAATAAAGCTTAAATAATATAAATATAAATATTAGATGGAATTAGAAATACTGCCTTGACAACTAATTGGCAATAAGTTATTGTAAAATTGAAATGCGTGTACTGAAACTAAAACTGAAATAGAATATACAAATAATAGCATATACTGTATACAGTAAATAATATTAGACCAACACTAATAATGATGAGAGATTTTCGGTGAACTACCCATTTAAGTTCTCAAATATGTTATAAAATGTTTCAGAATTATTTGTTTATATAATGTTCACTTTCTGATTCATTACACAATTTTTATAAACATGGTCAAAAATGGGTGTCCCCAACTGTGTCCAATTATGATTGATAATAACAAAATATGGCAGTAGCTATTTGCACTATATTTTTGCACTGTATAAATAGTTTCAGGTAGTATTTGTACCTTAGTGTATTGTAGTATTTTATAAAGGTAGTGTAAATAGGCAGGCTATTTGCACTTGGTGTAAATAGACGCTCTCAATTAATAAACCTAATGCTCCTTATGCCATAAATGTATTTTGAATTGTCAGCCATTTTTTGCCATGGCCAAAACCCTAAACATTTGGTATCACTGTATAGCCTAGAATGTATCTTTACACTTGGGAAACCAGTTTGGGAAATTAGGAAACCAATTGTCTTGGAAAAACGCGAGTTGCTGGGTCCCAGAAATATAGTTTAACTTAGAATTCATATGCAAACATTTGTGCCCATCACAAACCACATTGCCTGGCCAGGACACTTGGAATATTGCATTGATTCGTATTTATTTGTACATTGATGTTTCCAGTTTAATTAATGAAAAAGCAGGTAGTCTATGCAAACACTCTGACGCAAACATCCACTCTTGTGATGTGTAACAATTAATCACCATGATAACTCCCACCCCATTTAGATTACAGGTCAACCAATGTAGGCTTCAGTATAGGGCCAGTGTTGAATATCTGGTTGTCATTGAGCGATACCCAGCCTTACAGCATATGCAGGGAAATTGCAGTCAGAAATGACATAATGAAGTGTTTTTGAATAATTACAGTACTGTAAAGAGGTGTTACTGGCTAAAGAGTTGCCAAATTAAATTCATTATTGTTCCCCTGCATCAAGTCATAATGATGCTGAAGCCCTGGCTCCATATGGACTGCACATGTGGTGCATCTCAAGCTCTGTTCTCTCTTGGTTTGAAGAGAAGGGCAGGCGTTCACCCCTTTCATCAGGTGACATTCTCCTCACAGATATCTGTTTCTAAAACGTTGATTTATAAAAGCCGCGCGGAAACAGACTTTTCGTTCAGCTCTGAAATGATTGATCGGTTTAAGGATTAGAGCAGTATCAATGGTTTCGCTGCTGAGGCTGATGTTCGAGCTTGTTGGTTTTAATTTTCTTCAGATTTTGGTTATGATTTCCGTGTTTTTGGTGCTTTTATTTATTTATTTATTTTATTTGGCTTGTTTCACAGTGCATGCTGGGTAACTGCCCTTCTGCGTTTGCTTGCTCTGTTTGTGCACATTTTTTTTATTTCACCTTATCGTGCGTAACTGTGTTGTAACCCAAGTGTTCTCTTCACTGTGTGTTGTTCACAGTGTAGTGTTAGTGTGTATTTTAAGTTGAAGACATTATTAAGTTTTTACAGTAGTATTACATTTTTTTAAACATTTTATATTTTAAATGTACAGTTTGTATCTTGTTAAAATGCTCTGGTGTTTTTTCATGGTGATTTATTAATATTATTTGTAATCAGTGATTTAAAAAAAATAAAAAAAATAAACTACTTTAATCTTAAACTTAAAATTTGTGAACAGTATTATGGTTATAGGGAATAAGGAAGTTTAAAATTGTACAAAAAATACCAACAGACAAATAATGTAGAAAGTGCTATTTGAAGTCTTTAAAGGTGCACTCAGTAACTTACACGAATACTCTGACTATATTTAGTCTAGTCAGATCACATGACTAGTTAAATATCTATCTTTAGTACTGTCCTGCTATTCTTAAAACAACAACAAATCGACCTCTGATAAAACCTACTATATTATGAATAATGTACATTTAAAAAAAAGCACAATTATTCTGTCTGAATTATATCTGATCAATTCAACACCTGTGTGTGTGTGTGTGTGTGTGTGTGTGTGTGTGTGTGTGTGTGTGTGTGTGTGTGTGTGTGTGTGTGTGTGTGTGTGTGTGTGTGTGTGTGTGTGTGTGTGTAAAAACAGTAATAGGGCCCTATTTTAACGATCTGAAACGCAAGTGTCAAAGCGCAAAGCGCAAGTAACTTTGTGGGCGGGTCTCGGCGCTGTTGCTATTTTCCCGGCGGGATAAATGGCTCTTGCGCCCGGCGCAAATCTAAAATGGGTTGGTCTGAAGTAGCTTCATTATTCATAGGTGTGGTTTGGGCGTAACGTGAATAAACCAATCAGAGCGTCATCCAACATTCCCTTTAAAAGCAGGTGCGCAAGTTCCATTATGGATTACTATTATTATGGCGTATTTACCAGGCGCACGCCAGGAGCGGTTCACAGCCGAGGAGACTTCTTGTAAGAGCAGTGAAAGACAGAGAAGTTGTGTTGTATGGGGATGGGAGAAACCCACCCAAAATAGCGTCGGTTAAATAAATAATTAGCCTGAATAATTTGTAAGCTAGATTTATGCCTATTTTTTCACATCTTCGTGGCACACCACAATGATTTCCGTCATCTCATGTGTTAATATTTTTTTAGTGTAACAATTTATGATTTGCAAAAATAACTGTTGCATCTGTGTAGATTACATGAGCAAAGTGTATGCGCGTTGTGCACGCTATGGTCAAGCATGCGCCCTTAAAATAGCATAATGAACAACGCGCAACGCGCCACTGACTTTAGACTAGGTTTTTTCTGGTCAGTGGCGCAATTGTTTAATGGAACAGCAAAATAGCACCAGGGATTGTTTGCGCCGGAACACGCCTCCTTTTTTGCGCTGAACCGCCCAGGGAGCGCAAGTTCATTCACTAGTTTAGCGACGTGCTTCTGTGGAGGGAAAAGCGCGCTTTGCGCGGGTGCAAAATAGGAATGACACATGCGTCGGTGTACAAAGTCAATTGCGCTGGGTGCAAGATAGGGCCCATAATGTTAAATTAATAGTATTTTTTGTTCTACAATTTTAAATAATTGTTTTCTATTTTTATATATTTTAAAACATAATTTATTCCTGAGATGGCAAAGCAAAATTTTCAACAGCAATTCATTCTAATATTCTGATTTGGTGCTCAAGAAACATTTCTTGTTATTACGATGTTGAAAACAGTTGCTTAATATTTTTGTGGAAACCGTGATGCAGTCAGGATTCTTTTTAAATAGACAATTCATTATACTTTTATACTTTTGAACTGTAATGTGTATGTATTACTGAGTGCACTTTAACTCAAGCACAGAAATAGTAATGATGGTTTTGGCAGCCCATAATGACATTAGTCTTACCTAATAGTCTTTTGCACAGTTTTATTTCTTGTATTGCTTTCATTGGCGATACCATAAATATAAAGAAAAAACAAAACAAAACTCCCCCACAGTGGTGAAACACAATCAGTAGCACAGTCACGCACCACTGATAGCTCATCCAAACATGGAGACAAGATGTCTGACATAAGCCGAGACAGAGTGTGTTTGTATCCTTGCCAGAGACTGCTCTGCTGTTCTAGAGTAAAAAAGAGTGAGAGCATTGTCATACAAAACCCACCGATTTAGCTAAAGCTCACAAACGGGCATTTTTGGAAATAGGAAAACATGAATAATGCGTCTCTCATCAAGCCACCCCTTTGCCAGACGCTGTTGGCTTTACACCAAGCCATCAACTCAACAGAGTCTTCTCATCCCAGGACAGTAAAGCATGCAATTACTACCACTCATTAAATACAAGAGGCCAGATCTGTGAAGATCATTATGTGTGATAGCATCCAGACACTGCACCCATAAAGCTTCATCAGGTCCCTCCGGCAAACAGAGATCCGCTTAATGTTTACCCTGTTGTTTCGGCACAAATAAGCACATCTCTCCAGCGTCTGAGAGAGCACAGGCCCATACACCCAGTTACAATTAAGGTCAGAAGCCCCTGTTCTTTGTACACATTGTGTCTGCTGAAGGGAGAAAGTTAGTTTGGACAGATTTAGATTGATGACCATGCACGGTTAAAGCTCTTGAGACTTTGACCACAGCAGTATTGGAGTCATCCAGCATGGGAAGTGAAGTGATCCGCAAAACCCCATAGCTACAGCTCAACTCTTTAACCTCCTGTTGCATAGAAGCCCTGCTTGACAAGTAAAGCATTGTTTTTGTTCTGCAACAGTAATAGAAGTGGCCATTAAGTTGTTAGGATAGTAATGATGGGCCGTAATCTTTTATACAAGTCAGATCATTGCAGACATGTAAAACTCTTGAGGACAACTTTGGTGTGTAATTTAAAGTGCATTAGTGTATAGTTTGTTATATAGTTTAAAGGCTTGAAAACAACCTTCAATTGAGGGATTTTTCAGTGACTCTTTTTGCTGGTTACATCGCTGTGCCAGTTGGTGGCGACAACTGACTTTCTTTGAGTCATTGAATCATTGACTAAACTGTTACTCAGATTAATTCAGAAATTAATCAAGTGTCTTTTATGATTGAGTTACTTAATCATTGACTAAACTAATTTGAGAAAACAGTAACTCATTCAGAAGTCGCTGCGTCCAAAATCGAATACTTCCCTACTATATAGTATGCGAATAAAGTCAAATCAAATTCAAATGTAGTACCTACTCAGACAGTATGCGGTTTCAGACACACTTAGGGACCTATCATACACCTGACACAATGTGACACCAGGCGCGATGCAAGTGTTTTTTTGCTAGTTTCGGCCCAACACAGTTATCATTTTCACATCCAGCGCCACGCTGTTTAAATAGCAAATGCACTCATGCCCATCTTTTAGCCCATGAGCGAGCTGATCTGAAAACGAGTGATTTTCAGGCGCATTGTTGGTGCGCTGCTATTTTGAGGCAACTGAAAACTACTGCGCCATTGACCAACAAAAACCTGGTCTAAAGTCAACAGCGCAGTATTTTTTGTATTTAATAGTAATATGCGCCTATAGGCGGGAGCACAATGCGCGTACACTCTGCTGGTTACACACACAGGGCAGCAGCACTCAGAAACATTTTTAAATATTAAAAATAAAATAAATAAAAGGATTCCTCTCCTCGTCTTTCCGTTCGCAAATTCCGTCATGTAAATAGTGAATCCGCCATGGTGCAAGTGCAACTGGCTTTTAAAGGGAATGGGAGATGAGACACTGATTGGTTTATTGCACGTTACAGCCAAAACACACCCATGACTCATTAAGAGACTAAATACAACCCTTTTGGACCATGCGCCTGGCGTACCGACCATTTTTTCCATAGTTAAACTATGCAAAAGTGGATTTGGACTTCAGACCATGCACTCAGATCGTTAAAATAGGGCCCTTAGTGTCTTCATTACTAAATCACTGAATTATTTACTCTATGCATTTGTTTAAAAACACTGATTCATTCAGAGATGAAATAAGTGAGTGTTTATGAGCGAGTCACTGAATCAATTTCTCAACCAATTTGATCAAAAACACTGACACATTCTGGACTGAAACAACATTATTGTATATTCCTCTCAGATTAAACAGTTGATCCTGTTTAGATTGTATTTTCATTGGTGGAACAAAAATAGATAACTGACAATGTTGTGTCTGAAATGTAAGCTGCTCAATATTAAATATTCTGTATATTGGACTGATGTAATGTACAGTATGAATAACAGCACTGTGCGATTTGTGTGATTATTGCTTCTTAACTTTGGCTAATACTGCACATAAGTGCTATTTGAGTGCTGCCTATATAGCCAGTAGATGTCAAGGCAGCTCACTACTAGGTTTTGGAACAGCTCTAGAGTATGAAACTAGATCTTACTATAGAGGCAGAATAAATGAGCCCCAGAAGACCGTGACCTCTGGAACAATCCATTTGAGTCTGTTTGTTTGTTCCATCTGATGTATCACAAGTTTTTCATTCGGTGCCTGTCCGGAGAAGTCACGGTTAGAGTTCACGGCAGCCACAGATCCAAAAACAATATAACCGCTTTTGACAGTGGGTCCGATACATGTCAGTTAGTACTGATGTACATGTCAACATGCGTCTTAGCACAGGGGTGGTTTGGCTACAGAGACACGGCCTATTAAGAACATTTGACAATCCAACATTAAAACGTAAGATTCAATTCTGCTTGTCCTGAAAAGTTCAAAGCACTTAATTTAGTGTTTAAACCATGTTTATAAATATGAGGTAAAACAACATGTGCTGTTATGACTATAACAGACAGCAAATGTTTGAAAGCCACAGCATTTAATGTTTTCAAGACATTTTTGGTTATTATGACTTTATGCTCCTTTTTAGGATATGCCAGAGTTTAGTTTTATTTTATGATGCACTCTTCAGCTGAATTTTCCCCCTTACAGGCACATTGTGGTCTGTGGTCATATCACGCTCGAAAGTGTTTCCAACTTCCTTAAAGACTTCCTACACAAGGACAGGGATGATGTCAATGTAGAAATAGTTTTTCTTCATAAGTAAGTATAATTCCCTTTGGAATACATTTTATGAGATTGATGGAGCCTTTGCACACTGTTAAGAATATAATGACTGTGTGTTACTAAGAAAAACAAATAAATCACGTATAGTTGCCTGTTTTTATATAACAAGGAGATCAGCCAGTATTTTTTTTTGGCACACAAATGAAAAATTGTTCCTATAAATTTTAAAACATTCTCCAAATTACAGAGCTTTACATCACTTGGTTCATAACATACTTTCTATTTTTGCCATACTCCAGTATTTCCCCTAATCTTGAGCTGGAAGCCTTGTTCAAACGTCACTTCACTCAGGTGGAATTCTATCAAGGATCTGTCCTTAACCCACATGATCTAGCAAGAGTGAAGGTAACGTCATAAAAACGTAGCGTTTCTTCCATTTTGGTCTAATAATGGTGTCATATACTTGAGATGCATATACAGAGTCATAGAGAATAATGAGACAGGTTGTATGTGTCCATTTTTGATGCTGTTCTGAACACTGCAGCCTCACCTCTTCTTTTCCATCTTGTACAGATCGAGTCAGCTGATGCCTGCTTGATTCTTGCAAACAAATACTGTGGTGACCCTGATGCTGAAGATGCTTCTAATATCATGAGGTCAGTTCGATGAAGGGTTGCAGTTTGCGATCAACTAGACGCATTTCAAAACATCACATCACACTCACTAGAGACGTCCTCCTGTAAAACAGATGTATTGAGAGCTGATGTCTTTCACCCTCCTGTGCTGTTAAAGAAAGGTGTGAATGGGATACTCGGCGTCTCAGGTCAGATTCACACATGTTATATACCTGGACACAGTTGAAAAGAGCCAGGAGGAATTTCCTTTGGGATGGAGTCAGCTAATATTGCTCTGAAAGACTGTGTGAAGGGAGGGCAAACAGCTCCTCTTTTCATGCTGAAGATGTTCTTTAGCCATGATGAGTAACGTACAGAATTGCACCCAGTCTGGCCTATTTGGAAAATGAAATATTAATTTTGGCAGGTCTTGGAATGCTCTTTTGAACTAATGTGTTATGGAGCAGCTTAATATGGAAATAAATTCTGCACCTCTCTTACGAGACCGGAGAGAAATCCCGATTTCACAGGGAAGTCACACTGTTCTGCCACATATCACAGGCTTCTCTATGGAAATGAAAGATTAATTGGTTTTTTATTCATTCAGCAGATGCTTGTTTTTAATCCAAAGTGACTTAACGCTGGTGAATACTGGGACACTCCTGGAGGTTAAAGGTGCACTCAATAAGTTTTTGTTTACATGAGGGAGCATCCATGCAGAATAAAACAGATTTTACTAAAAGATTAATGTCTAGAGTTTTCTCATGTGAGTGTAAATCATGTTGATGATATTTCTCAAAAGTGCTGTTCATATACTACCTTTCAAAAGTTTGAGGTCATTTTTAAACGCAAGATGGTACCCAGATTTCTACAATACTTCAATACGATTTCACTTCTACTGTTTATGAAATTTTATGGTTGAGATGGATAGCCTAATTGTCATATAATTCAGATGGGCTACAGGCTGTTTTTATGTTATAACAAAAAGTGTTTATTTTTAAATGTGATTGTTTGTACATTTTACCAGTATTTACCATACTCACAATACAAAAATATGCAATATGAAAACAATTTTCAAATAAAAGCATTTTCTTTATAATTTTTCTTTTAATAAAATACAAGATTTGGTTTTCAAAAAGCCTTTTTCCAAAAGGTACATGGGGGTCATCAGTAATTCATAGTTTTCAGGTGATGTCACATACTTATAGGAACGCCCACCTGGAGGGCAAAACAAAGCTTTCCTCCATTGCCCGCCAGTCATTTTTACCAGGTTTGTAGTCAGTATTAAGGCAGTAAGACAGCAATATTAAAAGACCAAATTCAATATACACCTTATTGTTAATGCATACTTTATACAGGAAAGCAAGAACACAGAATATTAGCGCAACAAAAGGTTTCTCGTTAAGCGTTTTTTTCCAACAAAACCCATTATAAACAAAACATATTCTTGGCTCATCTACTCGTCTCTGTATAGTATGCATCATCAAAAAGGTGTAAACTGAATTTGATATTTTAATATCACTCTTTTAGTACATTACGGCACTTTAAGGGTGGGTTGCACAAGGATTCTTTAGCCTGGCATTGGTTCACCCTCCGCCTGTGGTGCTTGATCAGGTTTATAATTTGGTTTTACTGCGTAATTTATCTGTTTAGAATTAAGTGGTGCAACAACTCAATTGAAAATAAAACCTGTATCAAAAAATATGGTTTAGATTAGTGTTAAACCTTACTTAATTGAAACCTTATTGGTGCAACTCACCCTAAAGTGTTTTTCATGTTAAATGTTTTAGAACATCCCGTTGTTTTTAGTGATTGAAATACTGCAGCAGATGCTGTGTATAGATCACAAGTGCCCAAAACGTGCGTCTTGTTCACACATTTTTGTTTTAAGATGGAAATTTGACAGGCTTGTGCTGCAGTTCAATGACGTTCTATGGCGGTTTTGCCCTCCAAGGCTGACTGAAAACTATGAATACGTCTTTCATTTAGCAAGAATGTTTCAAACTGATTCAAAGTGACAGTAAAGATTTTTTAAAAATGGTTACAAAATGCTATTTTTTTTTAACCTTCTAATTATCAAAGAATCCTGAAAAAAATGTATCGGTACTCCCACAAAAATATTGAGCACAACTTTTTGTCAACATTGATAATAAAAAAACGTTTCTTGAGAACTAAATCAGCATATTAGAATGATCTCTGAAGGATCATGTGACACTGAAGCTGAATCAGCTTTGCATCACAAGAAAAAATGACACTTTAAAATAGAAATGCTATTTTAAATTGTAATAATATTT
Source organism: Romanogobio albipinnatus (assembly GCA_023566225.1). NCBI lineage: Eukaryota > Metazoa > Chordata > Actinopteri > Cypriniformes > Gobionidae > Romanogobio > Romanogobio albipinnatus. The sequence goes on from CM042258.1 coordinate 11,964,873, forward strand.
CACAATATTACTGTTTTTATTGTATTACATAAAATAAAATCAGCCTTAGTGAGCCATGTTTTGATAGAGACTTCTTTACCGATGAGAAATCTTCATTATGAGAAATCTTACCGACCCAAAACTTTTGAATGGCTGCGTATATTAGAAGTTATTGAATGCACCTTTAATCAAAATTCTCACCTCTAGTAGAGCAACAAACCAAGTAGAACGTTTGAAAAATGTACTGTTTATTTTTTATTGCACATTTTCGGTCTTATTTTGTGCATGATTTATTTTGATTTATTTGAAAACAATTACCCTAAAAACAAAAAATGTTACCCTAGAAATATATTTGCTGTCCTGCATTTTTCCCCTGAATATTCTATTTCAGGCAGAACAACTTTTATTGCCTTGCTGCAAAAATGGTGTTTCATGTTGACTTCTCTCTTTTTTTGCAGAGTAATATCTATCAAAAACTATCATCCAAAGATCAGAATAATCACTCAAATGTTGCAGTACCACAATAAGGTAGGAAGTGTATCTTTTTTGTTGCTGTGTTAAGTCAAATCGATAATAAAATGATGACGACCTAAACAAAAGAATACATATATGTACAAAGAGGCTATAAAAGTGATCAAAAACGTGACTTGCGTCAAATAAATGTGCCTTATGAGAACAGTCCATGACAATGGGAAATGTACAAGTTTAGTGTTTATGTCCTATTACACCAACATGAACACAGCTTTGTATTCATCAGGGAGAGCTGGAACAGGAAATGGATGTTAATGACTTGATGGATGTTTTTTGTTCATGGGACAGTTCACGCGAGAGCAATTGAATGTCAACTGTAGACATCTGTTTTAGAGGACTGTCAGAGAACACGCTGTTTTAGCAATGAGATATGATAGTGACGTGCTACTGTTATGAGATTTGCGTTATCAGTTTGACAGATTTATATAATCTAACAAGGTAGGGGAGACCAGGGGCTATTGTAACACATTGTGTTTTGACAGTGTTTTGTACGGTGTGTTTCAAACCACAATATAATACAGTATATAATAAATTCATATTTATTTGCTACAAGTTTGTATAGAAAACTACAACTTCTCCCTAAACTAAGAAATGTATTGATTATTCATTGATTTTGCTGGTGTTTTTCATTACTACACTTGTTAGACATCTCAGCTGGGGACGTTGTTAACTTCCCCTTGTCTCGTCCCATATGTGTCCTCAGGCCCATCTGCTAAACATTCCCAGCTGGAACTGGAAGGAGGGTGATGATGCGATCTGCTTGGCTGAGTTGAAGGCTGGCTTCATAGCCCAGAGTTGCCTGGCACAGGGCCTGTCCACTATGCTCGCCAATCTCTTCTCCATGAGGTCATACATCAAGGTACTGTCAGCCCGTCTTGGGCTTTGATAAAACCCGTAGAGTAGAATCAGCCTCCATCCCCACTTCAGCTCAATCACCAGAGCCATTATGGTATTGAGTAAATCATCTTCTGAGCCTGGCGGTCTCATTTGGGACGTACTCGGGACGGCAACACAGCAATGCTGCTGCCATTATGAGGTAATTTATATGAGTCAATGGCATGGTGGAAGTGAGGATGTAAATTAGTGGTTTTCCCTCTTTCAGAATTTACTGTCCTCCTGCGTGCCGATAGAGCTGGGAAATGCGAACCATGTGCCTGTTTCATAGTCAATGAACGGGACCCCAAAGCCATCTTTATTTATCGTCCAACTGAACCAGACTGCTTAGAGATGTATGGATTGCTCTTTTTAAGAAAACACTAAATAAAACGGTCTGAGGCCTGAATGGCTGCAGTGAGGTGGTAGGTTATTATCAGGTGGTTCAGATTTGGATGGAGCCCTTTGGAAAATCGGAGAGATCAAGAGAGAGCATGAGTGAGCGATCAGACTAAAGAATTTCACAGAGATTGTAAAACGTATTCTGAAATCCGCAAAGGGCTATATTTTACTCTCTTTGATATTTTTCTTGACTGCGCAGGCTTTCAACATGGAGAGCAACATTCTTGTGTCATAAAGAGATGAGGAATGACTTTATAATGACTGTTTAAATGTGGCATGTGTGGAAACATCTGCAGGGCACATCACTCTTCTCATAAAAACACAGAGGAGAGACAGCCCAGACCACCCATGCCAGAGTGCAGCGTACGAATACACATTTCTAACTTCTCTGACCCCTGTCCATACTCACAAAAGACAACACCAAAACACTTTCTTTAACTGTCAAAAAGGAAAGTGATTCAATATTGTTGCTGATTATTTCGTAATGGGTCCAATGGCAACACGCTGTAATAGCAGTGAGATCATTAAATGTATAGAGATGCTGGAATGCTTCCATTATTTCCATCAACAGTGCATTGCTGTTTGAGCTGCGCGTGCTGAAGCTGAAGATGATCATGGGCACGCTTTACTACAGCTCTAATTCTTAACCAAATGCATCCAATATGAGATAAATCAGATATAGATAGGCCTACACAATATATAAACACAATATTACAACTTGCATTTGCACAAAACAAAAGGCTGCAAATGCACATGCAAACTCATAGTCATGATGAAGTTGTAACTCCAGCTGTAAAATGGTCCCAAACATAACTCTGGCGTGCTCGCTTCATTTTTCCTCGTGTCTGTTTCGACGGTTGAGCAGCATGCATATTTTATGTATTATCGTCAAATAATCGATCGCCGATTAATCGTTAACATCCCTAGTAGTTGGCTTTTATTTTATTTTATTCCACAACTAATGTTAGATGTATATCTTTTTTAATTCAGTTCATTTTTCTCTCATATTTCTCATAGACCCCCAGTTTGAAAAACCTGCTTAATAAAACAGAAATATATACACTAAAGCCCTATTCGGACGGTCATTGCTTCTCGTGGGGTCATAAGGTTTTTTCATAATTTACAGGGGCTAGTCTGTGATTTTATTGCTGTCCGAATTCAGAATATCAGTGTTTTTCTCCCACCACCCGTGTAAAAATAATTTTTTAGACAAACACCATGGACGTGTGGTAATTGAATTGCCATCCACAATGTCCAAATCCACATCTCTTGAGTTTTCAAAAAGAGATTGCTTCAAAATTCACTGTTTATATCCTTTTTGATCACTGCGGAGCACTGTATTGTTGCGCTTCGCTGTAATTTGGATGCATTTTAAAGATCTAGCCTACGCTTTTATTACTGAAATGCTGGAAATTATTTACAAGAATAGTCTTTGGTAACACTTTAGAATAATGGTCATTAGTTAACATTAGTTAATGTATTAACTAACATGAATTAACCATGAGCAGTACATTTGTTACTGTATTTGTTCATCTTTGTTAACGTTAGTTAATATAAATACAGCTGTTCATGGTTTGTTCATGTTAGTTCACAGTGCATTAACTAATATTAACAAGATTTTAATAATGCATTAGTAAATGTTGAAATGAACAATAACAAAGATTAATAAACGCTTTATAAGTGCAGTTCATTATTAGTTAATGTTAACTAATGTAGTTAACTAATGACCATTATTCTAAAGTGTTACCTAGTCTTGTATTACTGCTCAAAAGAGAAAGAGAAGAATAACAAGTAAACATTTGAAATGGGCAGTTATTACGGCAGTAATTAACATAACATAATATACGTTAAATCAGCAGCTTTATTTTTACATCATGTAAATATGAGGCTGTATTAACTTATTTCATTAAATGACATCCTATCTTCCTATTTTTTAAACAGGAGAATTAAATAATTAATAATTTCCTATTATTAAATTAAAGCCAACATTTTATTTACAGCAGACAATCATTCGACTGACCACGTAAGCAGTGCGTTCCCAGGTTCGTATGATCACAAAACTCACTCCTCCACCATGTGAATAAATCGCCATCCGAATGCACAAGTTTTATCACTGAGGTGGCATGCAAATTTATTTTTACGGACGTCCACATGAGAAACATTTACCCTCCGAATAGGACTGAAACCATGTGATGTCAGCATTCTTCAAATCATGATGTTATTTTTGAATAAAATAAATGTTTATTAAATTGAATAAAATAAAGTGATGTTATTTCCCTATGATATATTGATAGAGGCACTGGGAAGGTACAATTTTCAGTCCTGAAGTGCCAACACACAATTTCCTTGTCTTCTATATTATTATCTGTTTTAAATTAATGTTCAATAATCATAAAGTATCAGGATTGATTCTTTAACTTTGATTGCAAACCATAACAACGCATATCTAGTGGTATTAAAAATGTCTAGCTAATGTTTCTTGTTGTGCTTAATGTGTTTTGTTGGCTCTCATATGAAATATTTTCAGTCCATTTCTGTCAGCAACTTCACATAAGGCACAGTGAAACAACAAGACAACATAGACAATGTGTGAGAGTGTAAGGCCCAGTCTGTCTGCTGATGGAGCGGGGTTAGAGAGGGCCGCTTGTGTAGATGGCAACATGACTGATTTGAGTGGGCATTCAGGAAGCAGAGCAGAAGGGTGTTACCGGGAGGTGTTAATGAGACCCACACCCCAGAGATGCACACATTCACACAGCCACAAACACATTTGCATTATGTCTGTTGTCCTTAGTATAAATCTCTGATGTGTTGTGTCGTTCACTAAGAATAATACCACTAGAATGTACATTATGAATCCTTTATCTGGTCTCTTCAGGTTTAACAAAAAAGAAATAAGCAAAGGGTATTCGGATCAGGCTCTCTGGAGGGACTGGAGGAAATAATTGTTCAGTCGGTGCGAGAGAACACGCCTGTAACACTTACATCAGCTCTGACAGACAGGGCACAAACGCGCAGGGTAATTTAGGGAGCCTATGGTAAATGGCTGCCATCTCTTTAGGACTAAATGACAAAACTCTACCCATTACTGCCATCCTAAAAGATGCCTGCACCAGAATGTGAGTGCTCTTAGCCTGGCAGAGGGAAAGAGAGTTGGGCCTGGCTTTGAAAGCATCTCTCTTGACTGTCTGTCAGATAGACGTTGGCTTGGCGAGATGGCTGACTAATGGCAGAGGGTTTGCCTAATAGCCCCGCTGCTTATCACAGCCCCACCCACCCCACATCCTGAGACGCATGTAATGAGAGGATGATGAAGAGACTAGCTGTGAGTTCAGACACCGGAATATGCCTGGACTTTATTCTCAATCTCAAAGTCTGAAAAATGTTGAAGTGTTACACAAGTGAAATGATTAAATTGAGGCAGAACGTGCGTATGCTGTGTTCTGGTATGAGACTGTACACAATGGCTCTTTGCCGTTATCCAACTTAGTCAGAGTTGATGCCTTATTTTATTTTATGTGCATGAAAACAACATGGCTTTGAGGGACATAATTATATACTATATGTTCAGTAGTATGTAATATTCACAACCAACAGATTTTTGCATTTACATTTACATGTATGCATTTAGCAGACGCTTTAATCCAAAGCGACTTACAACTTGGGGGTACACGAAGCGATTGGTCATGAAGAGTCGAGTTAGGGCAACAAGTGCCTGAAATACTGAGACCAACAGTTTTGTCCACTGAATTTTTTTGGAATGACACATGTAAAATCGTAGTTCACCCAAAATGAAACTCACCCTGTTATTACTCACCCTCATGTTGTTCCAAAACCCATAAGGCTTGTGTTGGTCTTTGAAACACAAATTAAGATATTTTTAATGAAACCTGAGATTTCTGTACCTCCATTGAATATCCATGTAACCAACTTTCACACTTCAAAAAATTCATTAAGATGGTAAAACGAATCCAGAAATGTAATCCAAGTCTGCTGAAGAGAGACTATTTCTTTATAAGATGAAGATTTATTTTAGGCACATTGATAAACACACATGAGGTGCTCAAATATGGTAAACAGAAGCTCATTAGTTTCAAGAACAAACCACCTTGGTTGTTGTGTGTCAAGCAAACATGGTTGACTCTGTCAATTTATATTCAACATATTTGATGAGCTCTGTTTATTTATCAACATTTCTATGTAAATAAAAGCCTAAATTAAATATGTTCGTCATATTCACCTTATTTTTAACGAAAGAGCAGGTGTGGCTATTTGAAATGTGAACATGTCTGGCTTCCGTTGTCATTTGCTTCCAAGCGGCAACCTCAAGTTTCTCTTGAAGCCAATACGGAATTGACTTAAACTGCAGTTCATCGACTGGCTGCTAGGGACAGGCTCCAGAAGGGAGCAGAATCTCATTGAGCCCCATGTTAAAATGCCCAACTTTACAGCAGAAAAAAAAACATGTTTACAGCCTGGTACAAATTGTGGTTTTGGTCTATATATCTAATTTTTCCCTTCATGACAACTGTGAGGGGGGTGAATATTTTTTATAACTCATCCGTTTAAGTTATATTAAGCCTTAAAGTTCTGCATAATTAAGGGCGTGGCCACTTGAGTGACAGGTGGATTGCCATTTGTCTGCTGTCTGTTAGTCATCATGTCACCTCAGCTCCACCCACGTCCCACCTCTTTGCCCATTTTCATTTATCCGGGAGTGACGAGCAGTGACACGCTGCCAAGATGGCGACGGCCGACTTTACGCTGATCTATCCATTCACCTCAAATTAAATATGATGTCTTTCCTGACTGTGTTTATCTGAATCCAACTATTTTTGCCTTTCAGATAGAGGAAGATACGTGGCAGAAGTATTATCTGGAGGGAGTTGCTAATGAAATGTACACCGAATACCTGTCCAGTGCCTTTGTGGGGCTTTCATTTCCTACAATTTGTGAGTAAGTATGCTTCTGCTCTAAAGCATGGGAGCTTTACAACACATTGTTAAAAGCACAATAGTAAGTATCATAAATATTTTTGCCTTTTAATATACTGCAAATTGACTGCAGGTGTCCTCACGTGATGTGATACATTTTCAACAACAAATAATTTGTCTGTCCACACTGAATGTGAAACTGCTGCTTGACACAATCACAGAACACATTTGATGTTTGTACTGTTATGTGGGACAGGATTTTGTACCAATGGGATTTCATGGTGATAAACTGTTCTGATTGCAATAGATCAACTTGAAATTGTTTTTACGGTCTAATTGAATGGGTCTTGTGAATTTAAATAGCTTCTTCTGGACACTAAATGTCTGTTCTCTTTTTTCAGGCTGTGCTATGTGAAGCTCAAGTTGTTGTTGATCGCTATTGAGTACAAGTCAGAGCAAAGGGAAAGCAGGTTTGTCCCCTTTTGGTTTTCAACTCCACCATGCACAATACACTGACCAAAGAGGGGCAAAGCAGTTGTGTCCCTCATTGGTCTCACAGACCCTTTACAGTTCAGTTCTCCTATTTAACTTGCTAGAAATTGTTGTAAGAAAAGGCTGGTATCATTTAAATCTCTCTGCAAATGATCTAATCTGGTTTCAAGTTGAAATCGCTCTCATTGAGACAGCAGCATGTTACGTTCTATCACTGGAGGAAGTTCGCCTCAGCTTGACTCTCACAGCATCACAGTTGCCAATCACTGTCTGTAAGAGTCACCGTGGAGCCAAAGAGCCATGACATCTGCTCAGACTCACTGTGCTGTATTGATGAGGGTTTACTCTCTGAGTAAAGAGCCTTCTATCAATAGCACTCCTGTGGCATTCTGTTAAGTGACCCATTGGAACTAATAACATGAAGTACTCTGTCTCAGTAACTTCGACTTTGCCAAATCCCACCACCCCTTCCTACATCCACAACCTGTGTTCCAATGTTTCTGTACACTGTAACTCTTACTAATACATTTTATGTACACAGTAAGTACTAATGAGTGTGGTTTAGAACACAAGATGGCCTGAAAACACACACATGCAGCGCAAATACCAACCAGAAGATCTAGTACTGTTTGTTCTCTATTAACGCATGACATGAAGCTCATGCTTCATGTCATGCGTTAATAGATGGGCGGTATGACAATATATTATGGGACACTAGAAATGTGCCTGTGAGCATTCTGCTTCTCCATTTATTCCACTGTAGATGGATGTACTGAATTGGCTAGGACTACTTCATGTTATTTACACCTCACAGAGGATTCCATGGAGGAATGATAAATGAAGTGTTTAAAAAAAGTGTAGGATTTGTTGATATTATTACTAGTTGAAATTATTTTTATAATGAAAGTTTTTATTAAGTGGTATTTGTTTGGCAAAAAGCAGAGTTTAGTTGCAACATTGCAAGGTGCTTTTACTATGGAACTCCACTGATGTGCGGTCACAGGTATGTGACTGAATATTGTCCATCTATTTTATAACAGCTTTAAAAACGGCTAATCCAATCAGAATTTATAGTCGTAACTATCCATTTTATAATATTAGTTTTATAATTGGCACATTCAGGTGTTAAATAATAGAAATATATATACATTGATGACAGAGTTGTTAAATTGTTATGAATAAGCTGATCTTTTTGTTTATTTTCCAGTTCAAAGTTAAAAAGACAAAATAATAAAAATAAGATTAATAGTATTTATTTTGTAAAGTAATTTTCTGTATTATCCCCAAATATTATTTAATATATATATATATATTTTTTTTTTTGAATTTCCAACAGGAATAACTATGTTGTGATTTTATTTATATTTATATATATATATGTATATATGTATATATATATATATATATATATATATATATATATATATATATATATATATATATATATATATATATATATATATATATATATATATATATATATATATATATATATATATATATAATATATATATATATATATATATATATAATATATATATATACACACTCACCTAAAGGATTATTAGGAACACCATACTAATATTGTGTTTGACCACCTTTCACCATCAGAACTGCCTTAATTCTACGTGGCATTGATTCAACAAGGTGTTGAAAGCATTCTTTAGAAATGTTGGCCCATATTGATAGGATAGCATCTTGCAGTTGATGGAGATTTGTGGGATGCACTTCCAGGGCACGAAGCTCCCATTCCACCACATCCCAAAGATGCTCTATTGGGTTGAGATCTGGTGACTGTGGGGGCCATTTTAGTACAGTGAACTCATTGTCATGTTCAAGAAACCAATTTGAAATGATTCTAGCTTTGTGACATTGTGCATTATCCTGCTGGAAGTAGCCATCAGAGGATTGGGTACATGGTGGTCATAAAGGGATGGACATGGTCAGAAACAATACTCAGGTAGGCCGTGGCATTTAAACAATGCACAGTGGTAACAAGGCATGATGGATCCATGTTCTCATTCTGTTTACGCCAAATTCTGACTCTACCATCTGAATGTCTCAACAGAAATCGAGACTCATCAGACCAGGCAACATTTTTACAGTCTTCAACTGTCCAATTTTGGTGAGCTCCTGCAAATTGTAGCCTCTTTTTCCTATTTGTAGTGGAGATGATTGGTACCCGGTGGGGTCTCCTGCTGTTGTAGCCCATCCGCTTCAAGGTTGTGCGTGTTGTGGCTTCACAAATGCTTTGCTGCATACCTCGGTTGTAACGAGTGGTTATTTGAGTCAAAGTTGCTCTTCTATCAGCTTGAATCAGTCGGCCCATTCTCCTCTGACCTCTAGCATCAACAAGGCATTTTCGCCCACAGGACTGCCGCATACTGGATGTTTTTCCCTTTTCACACCATTCTTTGTAAACCCTAGAAATGGTTGTGCGTGAAAATCCCAGTAACTGAGCAGATTGTCTCAGACCGGCCCGTCTGGCACCAACAACCATGCCACGCTCAAAATTGCTTAAATCACCTTTCTTTCCCATTCTGACATTCAGTTTGGAGTTCAAGAGATTGTCTTGACCAGGACCACACCCCTAAATGCATTGAAGCAACTGCCATGTGATTGGTTGATTAGATAATTGCATTCATGAGAAATTGAACAGGTGTTCCTAATAATCCTTTGATGAGTGTGAGTGTGTATATATATTATATGTGTTACCATATAATAAAATGACTCACACTGTGATATAAGAGTTTGCTCATACCGCCCACCAGTACAGTAGGTACAGCTATGAACATTTTTTTTTTGTCTTTTTGATTCGCCTGCTAAAAATCTAAAACAGAAGCTTATTTTTTCCCCCGATATCACATAAAAGTGCCACTCATGTCCAGTATTCTCCGTGCCAACACAATTTTTTTTTGCATAATTCTTTTGTCACTCTTTGTGATACAGTTCATATAATTTGATTACTTTCTAATGGATGGCTGTTAAACTTTGGTTCATTACTTTGCCATACCACACATAATGACAAAACCTTTAGAGGGCACAACATTATCCTTTAGTGTAACTCTCAATTTGGTGTTCTAGACTGGTCTAAACTTAGAAGAGCACTTTGGGATTTAGACCATATTTTTCCCTTTGTAGGACAGACGAGTGCACCAATGCGAAGTTTATTTTTTTTAATGGTGAAAGTGACTGTTTTGCCCTCTACTTTAGAGTCCTGATCTTAATGTGCAGATACAGATGACTGACACCTCGCCTCCTTTTTTCCCAGTCTATGTTTGATTTATAATGTTTTCTTGTTGTTTGCAGAAGCAGAAAGCGGTATGCCCTCTTCATTATCTCACCCCTCTACACTTTAGATCAACTGTGGGAGAAAAGCTTAAGGATATTGTACCACCTCCCTCTCAAAAATGGCCAAAATCTTTCGCTATCTCTTATATTGTGATTCTCTTTGTGCTTAATGCACTAACTTCTTTGCAGGCAGAGAGAGTAGTTGCTATTGTTCGATTCACTTGTTTCTTTGTCTGTGCTGTTCACATATCAACACACCGTTTATCCACTCCATGTTCGTACATCACTGGTTTTTGTTCTCCACTTCCTCTCCTTTTTTCCCTGTTTGATTACTTTTCAGTATTCATCAGCTGCAAATCATTTCTGCCCTTGTCTTTTTCAGCATTGTGCGCTCCATGCAAACAGTACTTCATGTTTTTTTCACTTATTTAGTAATGCACAGAGAAAAGTGCCCTAATCGGAAAACATCTGTACTCAGTGCATTATATATCAGAAAATACTAGTGTTCGTCCATTAAGAACTGATGTGTCTCAATATGGCAAGTTTTACGTCTTCATGCAGTTTTAAACACTAAACACTGATTGGTTATTAAAGGCCACGCTATTCATGGCACCATCTTTGCCTTTTCTGTCATTACCACTCTAACACTGTATTGCGTTTGTGTGTATTTGTGTGTCGGAGTGAGTGTGATTTATATTTGTATGTGCGTATGAGATGTTGATTCTGTCGTGTGACTGAATGGTCGATCTGTTTGTCAAAGTTTGTCTGGAACTGACTTTCATCATGTCTCCAAATGCCTGTGCGTCTCAGTAGATGTTTATGAAGTGAGGTCACTTCCTGTCAGTTTGGTGTTCTATACAACAATCCAACTGCACAGAAGTTACTGCAACAGTTTGCATCTACGTGCCGCTGTGCGGTGGCTGCACCTGCTCTCTTTTAGCTGTTGTGACGCTCTTGGTAACCGCATGCCCGTACGCTCTGTCACGTGATGTGTGATGCTTGCTTTGTTACCCATAATATGAGGTTTGATCTGAGCGGAAGCCTCCATTTCCATGCAGTCGATCTGTGATCGACCCATTGCATAAGGCTTCTGTATGATTTAGTGTCAAATGTTGTGAAAATCTCAAATTTGGGGAGCAACGTGTGTGAATATGTCAGTGAATGAGTCCGTTTGTGTTCATCTTCTGAACAGCATGTCAAATGTGCTGCTTCTCACTAAGGGGGCTATTTAATCAGATGTAAAGCTCAGCAATAAATTACCCAGCACAATAATTTCAAGCAATACAAAGAGCTTTTGACATTTTCATTAACTGACCAGCCAACATACGCTTTATAATGGATTAAATCCCCCTCTTCTGGCCTTCATTTCCAATGAAGTGGTTATTTGATGAGCCCAGAGGAAAGGATTTTGATAGACTACATGTATCAAACTGTAAATAAGTATATGGATTTTTGAGAGCCAGTGATGCTGGCCACCTTTTTGAATCTATGGAATAATGGGATGTCTGTCATGCACCTTTCCCTTTCGTCTGGGCTCTATGGCCTTGACGCTCTAGTAAGGCTGGGCATTTGTCAAGTGTTGCAGCCACCACTCAATTCATTGATAATTCCTAACAAATGGCAACCATTGATGGCTGTGTTGTGTCATCCTGTCTCTGTCTAATTAATGGGGAATGATACAGTGGTTCAGTAGTGGCTCTGTCTACACTGCTGAACCTATACAGTTACAAACCAAACTCTCCCAAATATCTGGCAGAAGCTGACATTGGATTCATAAACATCAAAATCTTCTCGCCCACCAAGCTTAGGTTTGACTGGTATTTTTCCCCACAATATCCTGGGATTGAACAACCGCTGGTAGCCAAACCTTGAGGCAGAGGTTGCCTTAACCAAAAAAATCCTGTCATTTACTTAATTTGATTCAGAATGCTTTGTCATTTTGACATAAAAAAAAAGTTTAAACCTATCAATTCTCATTTTACAGTTTCCATCTTTACATGTTTTGAATTGATCATTTTTAACCATTCAAAAGTTTATGGGAAGAAAGTAAAATAATTTTTTACGTTTCTATATCTGTTTATACATATTACAATGTTTTCTGAAGGATCATGTGCAGGCCTTGACATTAACTTTTTTGCTCACCAGCCTTGGTTTTCCAAAGTTACTAGCCACTCAGCATTTTCACTGGCTAAAATTTTGGGAAATTTGTTGTTGGCTATAGGTAAATGACCGCTGTACACACCCAAAGTCTACATGAAATGTATAACATGACCGGTCATCAAATAAGCCTATTTAGCTCTGACAAGGTTGTGTGTAAAGCTCCTTAATCTAGATAAAGAAACACTAACAGTTGCTTGTCTAAAAAAAAAAAATTGATAAGAAAAATAAGTAAATATTTAGTAATATCCTCATCAGTGGTTATCAGCTATGACATATTTAAATCTAGCATATTTTTTTGTATGAGGCCATACAGTATACCAATATCATATGTAACTTTACGTATGTAACTGTGTTTAATCTTTTTTGAAAGTTTTTTCGCTGCTGAAATGGAACAAAATGAGTTAATCACTGTATGATGAATGAATCTCTACATGCATCCCATGTACATCTCTGCTTTGTTGTTTGTGATGAGAGTTCAGATTTCAGTGAGCACACTGAGCGTTCTGTCGGGTGTTAATGTTAAGCCTGGATCATGTGACACTGAAGACTAATGGCAGCAGAAAAGACATAACAGTAATAAATTACATTTTGAAAATATATTAAAATTGAAAATAGCTGTTTTAAATTGCAATAATATTTCACAGTATTACTGTTTTACTTTCTTTTTGATCAAACACAACTGTGATGAGCATAAGAGACTTTTCAGACTTTTCAGACTTTTCACGTAGTATAAATTATCTCTCTTAAAGCCTGAATAACACATTATCCCCCGGTGTCATAGACAAGGCTTACTCCTAGTCCTTGACTAAAATGCATGTTTGAGCTGTCTTAGCTGAAAGTAACTTAAAATATCTTAAAATATGTCAGTGTCACTGTTTGGTCTCAAGATGCACACCAGTAATGTTTTTTTCTAAGGCACATTTCTAAAAGTTACTTAAATGTCCTAATTGAATTAAGGCCTAATCCTGGTTTAATCTAAGCCCTGTCTGTGAAACCAGGCCTATAGGCTATGTTTTACATGGTTTTCTGAAGGTCAACTATTCCAAGTTACAATTAACTGCAATTTCAATAATTATAATGGCTATAGCAAGCTGATATTACACACAGTATGTCTGCTATATGTAATTATCAGTAAAGTTAAACATGACGGATAAAGAATATATTCAATGACCGAAACTTTACAGTCCATCTGAGTGACAATGATAATGATTATTGTGCAGCCTCTGCCTCAGTGCTTATTTTTTAATGATTTGGTCTCACAACATCAACAGTAAAAGTAATAACCATGAGCTGAAGCTTCAAATTATATGATATTAGAATGTATTTAACACAATTGCAACCTCAAGTAAAACAGCATGGCATGTATTGGCTTAGTTGTGCTGTTACCGCAGATTCAGAGACCCAGGATGCATCCTGAACTCTTGGTGGGCTGGTCATTCCCTTGCTTTCCACTGAACTAAAGCAGGAATACAATTGCACTGCTGTGTGACGATAGACCTCACACTGTGTTTCTGAAGGCCCGTCAACCAGAACACCTAGATTGTTACCACCCCAATTTTAATTCTTTCTTTTATCTCATCACCCAGACAATTCAATCTAAGACCATCACGAGAAAAGAATTAAAATGGGCAAGTCATGCTGTTGTGTACTGTACTGTATTTGTGTGAAACCAAGTGGCCTAAGCAGTATTTCTTGAATAGGTCCCTTTCCCTGCAGCTTTTTTTGACATAAGTACAATTCCAGTATCAAATTTTGAGGCAATATATGCATGTTTTTCTCATCAGGTCCAAAAACGTGTACCATTCCTCTTGATTAGAGTGTTTAAATGTGCAAGATTGATTTTCTTCATGTTAATGAGAATGACCCTCTTTCTGACTGAACAGTATTCTCATCAATCCCGGAAATCACGTTAAGATGCAAGAGGGGACATTGGGATTCTTTATCGCCAGTGACGCTAAAGAGGTGAAAAGGTAAACATGTCTCCAATCCATCAGAATTTCATTTTTAAATACAAATGAAAACTGAAAAGTGAACGACACCCTTCTTTACTCTCTCTCTTCAGAGCATTTTTCTACTGCAAAGCATGTCATGATGACATCACGGATCCCAAAAGGATTAAAAAGTGTGGCTGCAAGAGAAGTAAGTTCACCCGACCATCCCTCCCTCCCTTCCTGGCTCCTGTCGAGCCCAGTCTGAACGGAAACTGTCCACCGACTCTTTTTCACTTTGTAGGGCACTGCTGCATTGTGCAAAATGTCAGATATTGTTGTTTCTCTTGTATTTTAGCTTCGTTTTTTGGGATGTTAAAATTTGAAAAATTTCGTTACATATTGTAAATAAAATAATAAGCTCGTGTCAGTTTCACTCTTTAAAAGACAAAAAACACTTGCAAGGCAGCAAAATAATACAAAAGTTCCGATTATAGGCTTTGGTTCTGCTACCCTTCTCCCATTTAGGATAGTACATTTTAAATCAGATGTGCACTTCATAATTTCAGTATTTTTTGCTTACTTGTTGAATACTGTACATAGTACTCATTTGATAGCCACCGTGCAGCTATTAATGGTTAACTTTTGACCACCATTCAGTCAGTGAGATTTTAGAAATTAAAACTTTTATTTATAAAGGACACATTAAATTGATCAAAAGTGACAGTAAAGACTTTTGCATTGTTACAAAAAATTCTAATAAATGCTGTTCTTTTGGACATCAAAGAATCCTGGAAAAAAAAATGTTTCCATAAAAATATTAAGCATTCCACAAAAACATTTTCAGCATTGGCAATATTTAGAAATCTTTGTTGAGAAATAAATCAGCATATCAGAATTATTTCTGAAGGATCATGTGACATGTTGGCTGGAGTAAGGGCTGGAATGTCAGCTTTGCTATCACAAGAATAAATAGCATTTTAAAATATGAAAAATCTGTTATTTTAAATTATAATAACAATGAACAATATTTCTGCTTTTACAGTATTTTTATGAAATAAGTGTAGCCTTGTTGAGCGTAAGAGACTTTTCAGAAATCTTTGAACGATAGTATGCACAGAAAATCACACATTTCTTAAGTGTGAAAACATTTGCCACGTCTAACACTACAATTATCTACAAAACACATTGCTCCCTTGCAACCACTTTAAAAATACAAACAATACTTAAATAGTAGAGCGATGAAGTGTAGAAACTAGTGACCATCAAAAACAGACTACCTTCAAATTGGAGGCCTAGAAATAGAGGAAGAAAGATGACAAGGTGAAAGAGGGAGACTCTTGAGAAAAGCCAGTCATCAGCATTCTAATGGTGAAGAGAGATACAGATGTAGAGAGGGAATGACATGATTAGCAGGGCTGAAGAGAGAGGCTGTCAGCTCACGGTGGCATCAGTGGGAGAGAGGCGGAGGTAATGACACCAGTCAGGTGGAAAAACAAAAGGCAAGAGCAGCTTGGCCCACCCTCGCCAGACACACCGAAAACACACTCCTGGCCCAGGATCATTTTACCAATCATATTCACCCTGTTTACCCAGAACGCCCAACGCAACTGCCATTTGGACGCACCACTGTCATGTCCCACTGCCTCAGCCTGGCAAAAACACTTTCTGACAGGAAGTCAGTGAAGTAGAAGAGAGATTAATAGCTCAGAGTGCAGTCCACTGTCAGAGCATTTACATCATTTGATAGAACTGTATTTCCTTAAACACCCTCTTAATTATATATAGATGTGGCAGCACCTAAATGTTTGTTGTCATTTGCTAACGTTGGCTTGGTAGAATGAAGCAATATTTATGTTAAGTAGAGCATACATTAACATTAATGTTGGAATGATGCATTGTTATTACATGACTTATATAAGCATTTGTCCAAACCAGTTAGCCACAAGATGAATAATTCAGCTTCATTCCCAGTGACCTTTCACTGTGCACTTTTAAACAGCTGCCTTTAACTGCAGATCCTTGTTTATTTATGTTTTGTTTGCATTTGTTAATTTCATTATTTAAAACTAAATATGATGTTTCAGAGTGTGTTTGATTACACATGCACTACCCATTTTATGTTTTTGAAAGTGCACAGACAAGGCTGCATTAATTTGATCAAAAATACTGTCCGATATAATTACAATTTAAAATAATAATACGTTTTCTATTGTAATATTTTTTTCAATGTAAATTATTCCTGTGAGGGCAAAGCTGAATTTTCAGCATCATTACTCCAGTCTTCAGTGTCACATGATCCTTCAGAAATCATTCTAATATGCTGATTTGCTGCTCAAGAAACATTTCTTATTTTAACGGTTAAAAACTGTTGTGCTGCTTAATATTTTCGTGGAAACCATGATACGTGATTTTTTTTCAGGATTCTTTAATAATAAAGCAAAAGAACAGCAGTTATTTAAAATATAAATATTTAGTAACATTATAAGAATGTCTTTTCTGTCTCTTCTGATCAATGTTATGCTTCATTGCTGAACAAAAGTATTATTACATTATTATATGAATTACTGACCCCAAACGTTGTCACGATAGTGTAAGTTTGAGCTAAACGTTTTTATTACTTTATTCTCTTTTGTTCTCTTCCCAATCATATGTTTTTGATGATATGCACTCTCCCAAAACTGAATTTCACCTGAGAAGAGGTCAATAGCCTCGCAGTAAGGGAGATGAGGTTTCCATTGCTGTAATGGAAGTTTGTGTTCTTTTATTTGACCCTCTTTATGATCATTGACATACTTTTTGATGTATTTCCTTCCTTGCTGCCTTGGAATACCGCCTCTTTATTTAAACCTCTCACTGATAGTGACATATTGTGAGTAAAAACGGGTTTCCTGTGGCCCAGAGTACATTCTGACTGTCTCACTCTGATAATAGTTCTATATTTATATCTATATATATGTTGCATGTGTCAGTCTAGCTGCTGCATCCCTCCTACACCTCTCATCTCTCCACTGTCCTCAGCCCAAAACAGTAATACAGCAGAATTTACTGGCCTGAAAATGACCCTGTCCGGACCCCTCCAAACCAGTCTCTAATAAGTTCTTGACCAATAACAGTTCCTCCCAAAGATTTACCATTCTGAAATCGGGGATTCATTTCAGAGGTTGTTTGACTCTCCTGAAACTCAATGTAACCTGTCATGACAATCTAAAAAGTCAAACAAGCCGATTGATTTTGCTACTATTAGTCATGGACCTCACCAGTGCCAAGGGGGTTGGTTGAGTCCACTTGAATCCGTCCCCTCGCTGTCCAAGGCAATTTTGCATGCTGCTGTATTTTCAGAGAGCAGAAAGAGTTCTGTGGGAAGTTCTTCAAATTCTTAGACTTAACGAGCATCGTCTCCAAAACACAATCAAAACAATCTGGTCTCCCTCTTGCCTACAGCCTCCCCTTTGTCTCCACCGCCCGGCCCCTGCCCAGCTTCTCTACACGACACAAGAACCATCGGTAGAATTGAAATCTTCTGAATTTCAATTGTTTTCAGTAGTTGGGCACTTTCTCACTGCCCTCACTGATAGGTGTGTTACAACTGATACAACATTAGGCTCACGGAGGTGTTGACCTAGCTGCTGTACACAATGCTGGCCACTAGATGCCACTGTAGTTCTACAAATGAGAACGGAACAGAATGGGAACACTGAGGTCCTCATAAACCTATTTAGCAAGATTGCTTTCAGCCAATGTGCACTGTAGGGTCTTCTCACTTGTCACCTAGGTTTCTTTATGTAGGTCTTCCCAAGGAGCCAGGGTGTTGTTCGCTTTATATCGGTACGGATAGAGGTGTGTTTGTTTAAGAACAGTATTTTAAGAACATATTGTAAGGCTTCACTGTATCTAATATCACTCTAAATGACCATATTATAATTCCTTCAGATATATTCCTTTCCATTTAGTTTTTTAACACATGACACAGCCTGCTTTGAATTACGAGACGTTGTAGGGCGAGGAAAAACGATAGGGGTGCTGAGAGCATTCTTGCTAAATCGGGTTGTTCTGTTAAAGAGGCTTCAGTAATTAGGCTCTCTGTGTAGTCGTGTTCAGTCACTCACATCATCATGTTGTCTTGTGTCTCTTCCGCCCTCCATGTCTCACTGACTAACATAACCGCATACTATGTGCTCCGATGAATGTCAACCCTCAAACTCTGAAGCGATAGATTTCAGCATGAAATTAAGTCGAAACCCCGCTGCTGCATGTTTCCACATTGCCTTAATCTGTTTCAGCCCAGTAAACAGTCGACCGGGCTGCCGTTTCAAGAGATACGACCGCGGTCGCCTCCCACTGCATGCCTGTTCTCCTTAATTTCAGCCATTCTGCATGGTTCTATAAGAATAACAGTCCCTGAGGTTATGGCTTTAAAGGCCAAGTCATTTACCATATTATCTCTCCAGCATACAACAGAAATTGGCCTCTTAATTCGGGCTCATAACCTCAGATGGAAGTCAAAAGCAGGCTTTTCCCTGTGGATTGTTTGCTCTTTTGAGGGTGCCAGACTTGATTACGGTCCGTTAGCGAGGTGGCACCGGGAGAATGTGTACCAGGGACTGTTTTTAGACCGATTCACAGCAATCAAATGCTGCTATAGTCTCTTGCCACAGCTCCTTTGAGAACCCCAAAAAATGCATACACACATACATACACTACATGTAATGTATGTTTGAATAAAATGTGCAGTGCATGCGAATGCATCTTCTAATCGTGGAATGAAGAAGTAGCCTATTGGCATGTTTACCATATGAACCGCCCAACCGATCCCTGATTGAGTCTAGTGGTGAGCAGAGTTTGACGAACAGAATAGGGCACCCACGTTAGAGCCTGTAGCACGTTGTGATGCCGATAACCTGCTGCTGCATGATGGGATACAGGTACGTGATCCTCTCCTTTAGATACAGAGGATGTTATCCAAAGAGGTTTTGCTGCTGAACACATTCACCCATTCCTCTCTGCCTGAGTGTCCCTTGCCCCAACCTCTGATCATAATGTCATATCTGACCTTTTAACCTTTTATGACATGATCAGCCTTAGGGCACGGCTTGACCCCAATGAGACTACTGCTTCCTGCCTAAACAAGCCCTCTATTGGATGTTTTCAAAGTCTGATTTGGCATTAACCTTCAAATTTGGATCGAACTTCACATGTGCAGTGGGAACTCAATCGGAAGCTTATCCGAAGCGTACTTCAAGCGGGAGCGCAGTGGTCCATCTGCGGGTCAAACCTGTCATTGCACTTTTTGTTCCTGTTTGAAAAAGTTTCCTTCAGACTTCCCTGGTTGAAAAACTCTTTTGATCCTTGCCATTAACCTGCTGCTTTCCTCTCCTCTCATCCAACACATGACTGTAGCCAAGATGTCCGTCTACAAGCGAATGAAACTGGCATGTTGTTTTGATTGCGGGCGCTCTGAGCGCGACTGCTCGTGCATGACAGGCAGTGTACATAGTAACATGGACAGTCTTCAGAGGGCCTTCCCACTTTCTTCTGTCTCTGTTCATGATTGCTCAACCAGTTTACGTGCCTGTAAGTTCGATCGCCAAACCACATGCCGTTCGATGTCCGTGACCTGTGAGCGTGAGTGTGCGTGTCTGTGCCGTGTTTCATATGCTGTGTTTTACGTCTGTTTCGTTCCTCCATTATTTCCGTATCTGTGGCTTATTGGATGGTACACTAGTACATATTATTTTTCGTTTGGTGAATTGGTGGTAGTTGAAGTGACGTGGCTTCTCTGTGTTAGTGCTGCAGTAGGTGCAGTAGGACTGTGTTGGCGCATGCTGTGTCAGTGGAGCACTTGTGCGGTGCTGGTGACATTTTTAGTCACTGTCTTGGTGTTTACACTTTTACATGGCAGGTGTACATGTATCT
The DNA here is from genome assembly GCA_023566225.1 of Romanogobio albipinnatus. Lineage (NCBI taxonomy): Eukaryota > Metazoa > Chordata > Actinopteri > Cypriniformes > Gobionidae > Romanogobio > Romanogobio albipinnatus. The sequence continues at coordinate 11,985,379 of CM042258.1, forward strand.
GTTAAATTAACTATATGATGTGCTTTTAATCGAATCCATGGGCTAATTGTGTACAATGACACTGATGATGTTTTCATAATATTTTCATGTTCATGCGACTTTTGAAGACCCATCTACAGGTTAGGAAACATGCAAACGAATGGCTAACTGTTTTTTCCCCCACAGGTTCAAACACTGGGTACCCACAATCTTTTGGTCTTTGAATTTTGAGTGTGTTTGGTTATTACATGCCGTCTTGTCCTATTTAAAATTTTAGAAACAAGCAAATGTAACTCACATGTCCATCTCACTGGTCAAGATCCCTTTTGACTCTATTTGCTAATTGAGCAAAATTGGAAGGATATCAGTAAATGAAAAACTGTCAGAACTATACATGTCTGTTATTTATTAAAATCATCTTTAATTCACATGCCAAACGCTAGATTGTGATTGAAAGGGATCTTTAGTGAGATTCTGCTGTTCATAAAGAGTAAGTATATACTGGCAATGTCTTTTCTGCTATTCTTGGACAATCATGTTTTACAACCGCAAGCCATTAATGCCTCCACCATTTCCACTGGCTGAAATAAAACCTCTTCCTTTAATAAAGTCCACATTTAGGTGCAATTGAAAAAACACGTCAAACTCTCCCCCTTTCCACAGGATCTGATCCTCCTCGATGATTTTCTCTTAGCCAGCAATCAGGGGAGAAAAAGTCAATGTGCTTTATTTAATGCCTTGTATACCACAGTGGGACTGTCAGGCTCAATGAGAAAGTTAAAAAGAGATCTCCTGACAGGAACTCAATTGAGATGGCGGTGACTCAGGATATTGGATAAGGTCAGATGACTGAAGCATTTAGTTGTGTAGAGGACAGCGCTGAACAGGGGTCTTCTCATTAAGCCTTAGCAGATGTGAAATACTAAAGCGTCTGTCAATTAGGAATGGCAGCGGTGCGACCTACTATAAAAGCAGGGGTCAGTTCAGGCGATCGCATTTCCTCTACAACTGCCTTCCGACTGTTCGCCACATCAGCTTAGATTAGCATCAAACGCTATGATGAGGTTGACTTTGTGTCTTGTGTTTTGGTCTGTGGTGATATCCCTGGATACCAGTTACTGGTCATTACATAGTTACTGATCTCTTCATGTAGCGTCATCCTTCATTGGTTTCACTGCTGCCGTTTTCTTTCTGAATTGAGTGCGTTTTCGGCAAGGCTGACAGCGAATGCCAGCTGCGGCTTTGTTTGACTCTCTCCCATCGGTTCTGCCTCAGATCTAGCATTACATCTCAATGATGAGGAATTCACAGAGTTCCTCCATCTGACTTTGATTTTGCTCAATCAGTAATGATTTTCTGATTAAATTCTTTGAACACATCATCATCATGTTATTTAAAAGTTTAATTTAATCACGTTATTTATTATTTAATTAGTAGAGTTTAATTTAAAAGAAAGAAATAATATAATAATAGAAATTATATATATATATATATATATATATATATATATATATATATATATATATATATATATATATATATATATATATATATATAAAAGCATGTGGGGCTGAAGTACTACCTTATTTATTTATTTATTCATTCATTCTACATTTATTTATAAATTACATTCACAACTTGAATGGAAAGATAGATATTGGCACTCACCACTTAATGTGTTCCCATACCCCAAATGGGTCAGAAAGCATAAACATCACCACATCCCTGCACTAAGCATGATATGGTGGTTTTATACCTGCACATTATAGTAGCTCAGTTATTACTGAAATAAATACTACTCCCCTGGATGTAATAATTTAGCTGAATGCATGAAACACGTGACAGTAAATGCGCTCTGTCTTACAGAAGTAATGTTCCCTGATGGGCGCTTTCTCAAACAGCCCTCATACACTTTTTGTTCTGATTCTGTGCATGCATCACTCAGGATGGTAATGCTTCTTTCTTCCAAAGGCAGACGAAGAGTTATTAGTATGAAAATGAGATGTGTGCACTCTTTTGGCTGCGGTCAAAGCCCAGAGAGTCATTGACAAGGAGTAGGGAGCAATGGAACACTCATTATAGCTCTAGTGCACTGCGCACTATTAAGAAGAGTTTGTTATCTCTGCAAGTGCAGGCTTTAGGGAGCAAATATACTGTACGAGTGAGTTAGCTGCCTCCGCTCTATGTTACAATGACAATAACAGTCCCTCCGCTCCACCTGCCGAGACTTATCCCCTCATTACACGAGCTTTAAAGACTCTCAAGGTGCTCAGCATTGCAAAGGGTATTAATTCCTGTTTTGAACTTATGAGCCTTCAAAAGGAAGTTTCCAGCAGGGCAATCCTAGACATGCCTGTTTTGTAAACAACAATCGCCTGGCATACTGAGAGGGAAGGGGAGAGAGGTCGCTGCTTTTTTTAAGTCTTCAGGGCATTTTTTTCTCTCCCTTTTTCCTCTTCTCTTGCCTGCTCTGGTTGGTTATGGAGTTTGCAGAGGATGTGCAGAGCGTGGCAGGGCGGGGCGGCACGGCGCAGCCCAGAGAGTGGATCTTGTCCGCTCCTTGCAGGGTGGAACTCAGCACCGTTGGCTCTTATGCAGCCTGACATGAAAATTATGTTTGCATTTTCATTTCCCCAGCTCAGCTGGTGTGTCATTAAACTCAACCTGACAGTTCCTTACCACCAGGCAGGAGCAGGGCTGGTCATCCCCTCCGCCGTGTAGGACAGATGCTAGCCAAAGAGTCGGCCGACTCTTCCTGCGCTCGCAGATCGCAAGCGACATATGCCAGGACTGGCGCGGGGCCCCTGCTTGAGTGCTTGTGTCACCGCCCCGCCCTGGGCCTGCGCTGTGACCTTTATGGCATCGGATACAGTACTTGTAACGAAAGATGAGGCTTTGAAAATGGGGATGAAGATGGGGCTGCAGTATAGAACAGCCTACATGCATCTGAACATTATGATTGACTCCGAAACTCATATGTTTCGTATGCAACATATAACTTAAAGTCAACATGAAATCAAAATGTATACAATTTACTTGTATTACACTTTCCTGGTGTTATTTGTCTAATGATGCAGCATGTTTTAAGGGGCGGTCACACTGCACTTTTTGTTCCAATGACTTCCATTCAAACATTAGAATGCATCAGACCGGAAACGTCAGCTCATGTGAAAAGTTTCGCATTTCGCTGCGTTCCAAAGTTCAAGTTTGGTGAACCCTGCGCTACGAATTTGTATAATGTGAAGACATGTGACCTGTAGAAAATCGATGCATCACAGTGTGACCTCTTGGCTAAATTAAAACAGCTATATTTTTGCAGTAAAGTTGAGTAGGTTGTATATTTTTTTACATTTTGAGTATATTACTATTTGTTTATATGTTGAATTCGGTGTCCGAAGAACATTTCCGTGCTTAAAGTCTAGTGTGACTGCAGCATTATTCCAAAGAGAAAAATAGTTTGGCCTCATAATGTTAAATCAAAATGGCCTGATCTACCTCTAAAATGCATTTCCTTTTCTGGGTTATGTCATTTAGGGTGCTTTCACACTAGCACTATTGGTGCACACCTGGTTCGGTTCACTTGGATGATGTGAATGCTGTTTTCCGAACTCAGGTGTGTACCCTCGGGGTACAGTTCTATGTGAACTCGCTGCTGATAAGAAGACAATCATACTAAATCACGGAAGTGAACCGTTATTAATGATGTGTAATTCGGTAAAACCAAAGGTTTAGAAATCAAAATATAAAAGTGAGGTGAGTAATACTATGGATTTTGCAGCTTTCTCCTGCATCGTCACTATCATGCTATGGTTAAAAAGATTATGATTATGCAAACGCACCGCAGTTTGGACCCAAAAATGTAATGTGAACACAATCCAGCGAGGGCAGGGGAGGGGGAGCTATCGAGCTCTGGTTCAGACCAGGCAATCAAACCAAGTGTGAAAACACCCTTCAAAGGCTATTGGATAATGTTAACCCACCCACCTACCTACATATTTTTAATATTCATTTGAAAATGCAATTGTAAATATTTATTAAAGTATTTGTTTATTACTGAAATATTGTGTTATTAATTAAATAAATAAATAGTATTACATTACAATAGTGTCATATTAGTTAATTTAAAAATGTAATATTAAAAATATTGAAATATTTCACTCAGAAATACAAAACATCACGGAAAGAAAATGGCAAGTCATGTATTCAAAACATCAATTCATATTCACTTTAATGACTTGAAGTTTGTTTGCTTTGTCACAAATGTGTGGCATACAGTATCTTGATTCTCCCAGCATGTTATGCCTACAGTTTGGCGTTCATCTGCAGTTGACAAGATAGTAATTACTGATCAAAAATGATCAGCTGGCAGTGTTTAATTTTTACAGAAGCAATTATGTGATGGGAAACATCTGTAATTTGTTGTTTAACTATTTGGTAAAGCCTCAAGATTGCTAACATCTGTTTGATCGGTTTCACTGGTTTTCATCAAATTGAGTGTCAAGGATAAAATGATGACTTATCAAAGCATTCTCTTTTCCCCAGCCAAATTCCAAATACCATAATGATCCTTGTGAGGTTGTTGGGATTTGGGCAGTATGTTCGTCATCGGTCTTGGGACGAGAATCCAACGTTTGACTCTTAAAATGGATCCGTGATGTGGAAACACTGAACAAGCTGCTTGATTTTCATCGCTTCGTTTAAGTCCAGTCCTTCCACCAATCATCTCTTTTGTTTTGTTTCTTTAATCATCTCCTGCTTATATGATTATCTTCTTCATCCTTTTTGCTTCTAACTGCTGTTAACTTGACTTTTCTTCCTTTCTGTCCTTGTGTAAGTGTGATGCACTGTCTTTCTGCTGTCTATCTCACACTCATTCTCTCTCTTTTCCTTTTTGTATCCTCACATTGGTCTCTGCGTTCCCCTCAGCCAAATATAAGTTTAACGGATATGTCAGATCACGTAAGTGTACTTCTCTGTTTTCCTCATTCCCCCATTCGTTCGTGCAACCTGCCTGCTTTGGCTCTTTGCTTTTGATTTTACCCCCACTAGCATTACAGCACAAAAGCTGCCATCCTCAGCTCTCTGCAGATTACTGGGGATTGATGGGAAGGGGGGCTGTGATGACAGTTTCTCAGCACTGGGTTCTGGTCAAATGCATCAGAGGGGCTGCTCGACTTTAAAACATGTGCATGAGAAAGGTCAGGTGCTGAATAGAGGGATCCATATGAAATCCAGATGTTGCATAAAGAACTCCGTGTCCTTGCGAGGGGTGATTGAAGAGATAGAAATGCTATGATGTATTGCACGCATGTGTGGAGTCTTGGAGATGTTTCTGTGTTGTGACGCCATCAACAGCAGATGGCGCTACAACTCCAGGAACATGGGATCACATCCACAGTCTGGGGTTCGGTTCACAGCTAAATGTATTTTAGGTACATCAGACGGCAAACTAATGCTGAGAGAGCTTTAGCTTTATTGCAGTTATTAAGTTTCATTTCATATGTAACCTTTTCAATGTATTTCAGTGTTATAAAGGTATTTGCATAGGCTAACTGTTTATTTTTAAACCGTTTTAAAATGTTACGTTTAATTTTAAAAATGAATAATTAGGAGAATTTAGGTGAAGTGAATGTAGACCGAATTGATTTATTTATTTAGAGCCACCATAAAATTAGACCAAGTTTTCTCACAGATGTGTTTTCTATAATTTAACAATGGCCTTGATAAGAATGCACAATTGTGGCTCGTCACAGGATTTGCATTTCATAAAGGGACAGTTGCCGTCTGGATTACTGTAAATCCACAGTGAAAGTGCCACAGCGGATGTTCTCTGTATAATGCTACTCGTGTTTGACAGGGGCCAGATGAATCCAGGAGTTATCTGTGGCGGCCTTTAAATCTATGCGGCAGCTGACGGCAGAAATAACCATCTATTTATTGCTCTAAGCAAGGTTTGGGGAGCGGGCGGAAACTGCTTTTCCACTTACACCAGATATTGGTTAACCTCTTGCCTTTTATGTAGATAGCATTAGGCTGGAGTCTTATGGCTCGGGTGGCAGGCGGTGAGCTTGATAACTCCCTGCGTGAAACAATTCAGGTCCCCCCTATACACACTGCATACTCCCGTCTGTCAGACAGCAGGTTGTTTGTTATTTTGGTCCTTTTCGCAGCTTAATCCAAGACATTTTCTTGTGTTGTATGGAGTATTGATTTTCACACATTTTAGATATGTTGTTTTAACACTGCTTAGCCGTATATTGAGGCAGGATATAAAGAGATTGCTGTGTTCCCTTGTGCAAGCACATCCCTACCTGCACTGTGACCTGATTCATTGTGACTGTTATCAGGAATAATATGTTCATGCTTTGTTCTGTCTTGTCGCGGAGCAGGCAGGGAAGAAAGTGCTTCTAATTAATTAATGTTTATTAGCAATGGAAAAGCAAATGTCATATTGAACATTTCACTTAAAGCGCTTGGCAAGTGGTTAAGTAGTGTTTTATAAAACCGAGGGGTCATCTTCAATTATTCAAAAATGCGGCGGTTACCTTTATGGCACACATATTTGTGGGTTCGTCTGTAAATGGTAATCGAAGGGGGAAATAAATGGCTCAACAATGAAAATCATGTCAACTTGTATTTTCATACTTAAATATTTATGTAATTCTCATGCAGTTCAGTGATAAATTATGAATGCTGCAGTGTTTTAATCATAATATATTTAGTTTAGAATCACTAATGGCTTGTGCTTTCAGATTACTTTTATAGCTGTTTTAAATCTTATTTAAAACTATTTTATTATTATTATTACTATTTGACAAGGCACTTGCTGATAGCAGTATATTTACAATACATTTTGTGAGACCCCTGCAGAGCCTCTTGACTGTCTGTTAATAAGTCTCTTAAAATACTAAATCATTTGATTAGGTAAATGTTAGATAATTGCCTTTTCTTGAGTTTAGAAGTTTAGAATTGTGGTTCGACTCCCCAAATACTTAATGATATTTATGTATTATTATTTAATTTTAAAAGTGTATTTAAAATGATTGTTTTAAGTGATTAAGATCGTCACACTGAAGGTATAAGGAAAATATGTTATTACATTTTGTTTGATGGTTACACCACATGACATCGTTATATTTAAAGATTTCTTTAAAAACATATTTTCCCCCAAATCAATGAAACCAACATGTGTAAAAGATTTTTTTCATTTTCTTTTTTTGTGGACCCTGTTAATAGTATATGTCACTGACCCAATCACAGTCATCTCTCATTGTTTTGTCTTCCATTGTTTGACAGTAAAAGAGGAAGTTAGAGCGACTTTTCAAAACCCCTCGATCAAACTGGCCAGCAGCATGACTGTTCCCAACACTCTTCCCAGTGTGCTGCCGGTTGTTGAGTGCTCCACAACTGCTGTACCTCTTGTTAATAACCGCAAAGGAAGTCTGCTCCCTCCAGCACCGCCCTCACAGTCACGCCTCAGCCTGGCTGGACTGAACCGGGCCCGCAGCCTGCCCAGAAAATACCGCTACCGCCCCATGCACTGTAGGTTGCACCATAGGACGCATTAGTCAGTGCTACCGCAAACAACCCCTTCCTCCTGCATGGGTCCCTGCAATCACTGCCGCATGCATGTCGAGCAGCTAGTATGTAATGTACCCCCTGCCCCAGCACTAAATGTGTGGGTGTGTGTGTAATGTGTGTAACTGCCATCAATAGGAGTATAGAAGTTCCAGAATAGCTAGCTTACCCATCATATACTGTGGAATTCAAGACCACTAATTAAAATGTTGTTTAATGCATTTTTTCTTTACATATTTTAAAAAACAATGGATGGATCTTGAATATATAAATATAATATATAACATTAAACTGCCATCAATAGGAGTATAGAAGGTCTATAGTTTACCCATCATATACCATGGGATAATATGCATTTTTTTCCCCCAATGCAATTTTTCTTTACATATTTTGAATATTTTTTGATTAATCCTAAATATATCTGATTCATTTGATGTCAATGTCTGTTTGTTTTTACTACTGTTTTTCTCACTATTTTATTTCTTTTTTCAAAGTCTGGGTTTATTTCCAGGTTTAAATTAGATTTTCAATGCGGTCTCAGACTTTTAGACCTCATTGTAAACTCGTTGTCATAGACAGACACCCCAAGTTGTACAAACAAAGTCTTCAGGACTATAGTAATTCTTATTTCTGTTGTATCTCTGTTGTGCGTTAAAGCTTGCATCAGCCAGTTGTCTGTCTGAAGCAGAGGAGACAGATGTCTAGCTCAATCGTTCTGATCGGGACACGAAAAAGCAAGGGCTTTAGCTGCCCGTGGTATGGAACAGCAATCGCACTTTGGTGGGCTGATCCTATTTTGATTGAGGTTGTAAAAGTGCCGTAATGTAATTTGGAACAAGCAGAGACTTGCTGAAATGGCTGTGTTGCAGGTGGAGTTATTTCATTGTTAAGCCTCTTACTGAAGGGCACCACTGTAGCTCGTAAATCTCCGCCGCCTAATTTGGAGGAGCAAGGGCAGGAGAGAGCGGTCCGGCCCAGCCAGGCCACTTGCTCAACAACCATAGTACAGAACAAAGGGCCACTGCACCGCCGTCTTATCAGTAGTGATATTTTTAAAGTTGATTACTGTCTCACATTGCTCCCTCCACAGTGTAATTTCAAATGTCAAGCACTGGCATTTGGTGAAGACACAGACAGCGTCTTTCTGTTTAATGTGTCTTTTTTCATTAGAACAATTAGATGACAAAGGGAAATCAGAGACATACAAGTATATGTGTTTGTAGTATTTGTCTCTTAATATTTTGCTGTGCGGGTGATGGGTTTCTAACAGAGCCACACTAAAGCAAGTTTGCAGTGTTCAGTGTTCAATGTTGTGTTCAGTATCTTGTATCATACCCCCCCCCCCCCCCCCCCCCCGAATAACAGTATACAGTATAATATAAATATAGCAGTGCAGCATAACACATATTAAATAATTTCCGAAATGAAAAACATTGTGTACTGTGGTATACATGGAAATTGAAAAACATTTATTAGTTTTTATTACAACATATTGAACAGTTTCTCCCCTACTTAAAGGAACAGTTTACCATAAAACGTTTTGTCTCTTTTTCTGTTGAACACAAGATACATTTTTTAAAATGTACATGCTTTTCTGTTTCATGCAATGACAATTCAAAGTGACCACAACTGTGAAGTTAAAGTAAAATAAAGCTTACATTTCATCTTGTTTAATTTTCCTCCACTACACACATATCTCATTTATGCTCATGTTCAATTCAGTTATGATATACCTTATATATGATATACCAGTATATTACCTTTCGATGCATGGGCCAGAATTTGATGCTATTGTCGTATGAAAAAGAGGAGCATGGACATTTTTTTAAATTTCTCTTGGAAGAATAAAAGCCATGTGGAGTGAATGAATGATGACGTTTTCATGCTTAGGGTGAACTATTCCTTTAAGTTAAGCTATCGTTTTTAAAAATAGTTTACATTAGTTTTTCTGAAAATTTGAGGAGCTGAACCTTCAGAGAGCTCACACATGATGTGTTTATAAAACGGAGAGCTTGTGACATTCACAGGCCCTTCAGGAACGTCCTCTTGGAGAGGCGTTTCAGAATGAGAAGGCTCAGTTCAGGGTGCTTGTTCAGCGCTGAGAGTGCTTGTGGTACGGGGGACAGACTCACAGCGGAGCCATCACTCACGGCTCTCTGAGTGATGAGGATTGATTTTGCCATGTAGTCATCCATTAAAAAACACATACCAAATTACTCTTCTTCTTTTTTCTTCCCCTCTGTCATTGTTCGAGCTCATGCCCTCCAAACAATGACAGAGAGGTAAAAGAGAGTTTAATCATATCGATACGGACTGAAATAGATCCGCACAACTCTTTGAAAAGCAGAATTCATGGAAAACAGGGTGTAAAACTTAATGGTTGTCCTTCAGGTCTGTACTTGCTATCTTTAAGTGTACTTTTGTCCACACTAACACTATTATCTTTCTATTTTTGGAGGTCTTCTCAGATTTGAGTGTTTTTTGCAATGATTGATTGAGTGTTGGCTTTTGTGTTCTTTAGTATGTCATCTCCAGCACACTTTACAATCCCAGCTGTCCACAGTCTGACACTCTTTGCATGTGTTTGCAGTCGATGATGAGCATCCGTCAACACTGTCACCCAAAAAGAAGCAACGCAACGGAGGCATGCGAAATTCACCCAACTGCTCACCCAAAATGACGAGGTAAGACATTGATTTCAAGACGCTCCCTCCACCCTTCAAAAGGAAAGAGAGGCAGAGACAGGACGGATGGTGCTGGGATGGTGGGAGTAGGAGGAGTGGAGAAGGAAAAAGAAAGTGTGGAGGGAGAGAGAGAGAGAGGGAGGGGAGAGCAGGCCTTTCAGGCCGAGGCGTTTGAGCTGTCAGCCTGTCAGCGGTTAATGATAGAGCTGAAATATTTCTGTCATGAAAGCAGCTATGAAAAGCTGTTTGAAAAATACTCTTGCTTTAAAGTCTCAGCTGTCATCTCCCCCCAGTCCCGTCCACATGTAGTTCTTAAACAGCGGTGGCACTAATGACGGTGCCAACCAATCAGAGACGCCAGCATGGTTACTTAGCCTCGGGGCTCTTCATCTATTGTGGGAAACCCTGTGAGGAGTGTTTTTCGTACTTAAGGCCATATGTGAAATGTATCATCACAATCAAAAATGAATTCAAATATTACCTTCCTTTTATCCTGTCCGGTGGAATTATAATCTGCTAATTGATTTTGACTGATAAAAGGACTAGCTTTCCGCCCATGTGGCCAGGAGACGTTTATGCAGAGGTTGTAAAAAAATGCAGAGACAATGCCCTCCGTTGCACATCATCATGTGAGAAAGTGTTGCTGAAGGTCTGGAGGAAGGGACAACATTCTGCAAATGTGACATTGTTTGTTTTCACGTTTGTATAATTTAGTGAGTAAGTCACATCTTCTACGTTGTAATATAGTGCCAGATTGATGTTGCAGGCTTATAAAAATATTTGTAACATTTAAATTAATCTTTTTACATGAAACAGCAGTTTTATTTTTATTTATTTTATTTTGTTATTCACATTATTATACATTCAATGTTTTATTTTATATTTAATTGAATTATTCTATTTATGTTTTAAATTGAACATATATTTTTATTTGATTTGATTTAGTTTCTTTTCATTTGTGTGCCACCCACAAGGCATTTCGCTGTAGCGAATAATAAGTACCCCAGACAGAGGTCTCCAACATGAATCTCCCCCCAAAAAGAAGCAATTATGTTGAGTTTTACATACTGTAAACTGTCAGCCCTGCAGAGGATCTCGCCCTTTAGTCTGCTTTCCAAGTGAAAATGATCAATGTTCAATTGTTTCTTTTTGCTCTCAGTTTTAGACAATAAACTGCGAGAGGAATGGAAAAATTGCTTTCAGCGATTGCTTGGAAGGATCTTTTTATTCCTTAACTAACAGCACAAAACTGTTTTTCTGAGCAGATTTGAAGGTCCCCGTTTGCCATGTAATATATGCATCGGCTCTTTGATCTACAAGTGATAATAATTCTTGGGAGTTATTTACCCTGTTTTGAAACGCTTCAAAGCGATGTCAAAGTTTTCTGTGCTTTAGGGTGCCTGTGTGTTCAGCTGGCTCTTGGGTACTGGATGACAGGTCCTCTGTTCTAGGTGTAAGCTTTTTCAAGCCAAAGCCCTGCAGCGAAACATCAAAATTACCAAAGACAGACCCGTGGACTCCCTCAACCTGTGCCCTCCTTGTCAATATATTACAACATACATTAAATACCTCGCCTTTACAAGGTGCGTTTTATGCACAATGAAAAGCGATTGTTTGAGGGAGCCTTGGGGATGCTTTATTCTACAAGCAGGAAAGGGAAAAACAGCCAGAGTATACCATATCAAGTATGGTTTTTACAGGCTTCTGCGCCTCCAGGCCGTCGTAAATAAATAATGATCAACAGATTGGCTGTGGGTTTTTGAAAAGTATGCCTTTGTCAGTTTGCATGATAGGGAAAATTTTCAAAGCGAGGAGCTGCTTTCATAGGCTGCTGGAGAGGGATTCGGGGAGCCAGTGACTGCCGAGTGAGGCACTGGAATAGTTGAACGCTGTTTGAAAAGCAGCTCGCCCGGCTCTCAGGGCAACTTCTGTTCTCTCTCTCGCTCTCTCTTTCCCCAAATGCACGTCTAGGACGCTCCTCTGGACATACCAATTAAATGGGAGAACTTTCTGTCTTGTTTTCCAGTCCTTTTATTTTTTGTTTAAATGTCTGTTTACAATTTAAAATGAAATAAATGTGTTTTTAGTTGCAAACATGAAGTGCAAAAAAGTTGATTACTCGATGACACTATCGTGCTTCAAATGAGACGCAACACGTCTAATTGTGGGAAGTCAAAATGCATTTGTCGGGTTCCCTAGCAGCAGTGAGTAACGTCACATATTTTATTCTGGAGTGGCATGGCGCGTTGGATTGTGCTCGTGACTGGCAGGCAGCTCTGACAGCGGGTGAGAGATAGCTATCTTGGCAGAGGTGCACTTCGCCAGTCAGTATGTTGAGGGGAGATTGAAATGACAGAGGTCCGTAGAGTGAGTGGTGAAACATGCGCCACATAATAAAATATTCAGTCAGGGTGTAAAAGCACTAAATGCTTTCACTGTTATTAGCACCTGCACACAGTCTGATATCATCTCATGCACGCATGCTAATTGACACATTTCTGATGTGATATTTTAGCAATCAAACACAGTCTAAGCGGCGCTTCAGAGGAGCGTTTCACTGAATTAACCTGCTTAGGAAGGTGAGAGAGGAATAGTGGGAAAAAAGTAATTATGAGGTTTGTAATATGACTAGAATTTCCATGTTTTTACTACCACAAATCTTGCATTTTGTCTGTGCAGAAGTTAGTATTTGTGCGTCACATAACAGTGCAGTTATTTTAAGTGTAAATTAATGTTCCACCATATTATCTGACATTATGCAAATATGGAAGGTGAGGCAGAGGTCCCATCATTCATTATTAGAGTGATTAACAAGAGGGTTAATGCAATTTACAAACCTCATTTAGTGCTATGTTAATTACAGGGTGTTACAGAACCAGGCGTAACAGGCATGGTATTATTATGTCAGTTAAATTACATCACATTCATAAGATAAAATAATACACCCTGGTGTTAATAAATAAATAGCTATTCATTGCATTGATAAATCATGTAATTTGTTGGCCGTGCTCTATATATCGAAGATTCAGACAATCAAAACTTATAAAGCTGAGCTGTTTCATGTATTAACATTTTATTTATCAGAGATCTATTATATACATAATCAAATTATATCCTGTCATTATCGGACAGGTCTAGTTAAAAAAAAAAGTTTTTTTTTTTCTTTTGTAAATGGTTATTAATCTAGCGCTGTGGAAAATACTATCACAATAGCTGAGTTGAGCAGACTCTGAGAGAGCATGTTCCCCTGCAGCCGCGTCTTAGAAATGGGGCTTTGTTGTCTGCCCTTAGGCCATTTCCTCAAAGGCAGCCTTTTTGGCCTATGATGGGTTTTAGTTGACAGTTTTATGCATTTACAAGGGTTCTGTGGTTTCTCTCAAAAACTGACCTCAGAAATCATGAGTATCAATTCAAGAGTCACTGAGGGAAAACAAATTGTAATATACCTGGACTAAAATACACCCAAAGCACAAAGAAATGACTCGAGAACTGAATGTACAACTGAACAAAGCATTTCAAAGTCATTAACCAGCTGTTTAAATGGTGTTGTTCCAGCAAATCTTTTTTGTTGTTGCTTGTATATCTGTATATGATATCAGTATATGAATGTTATTATTAATATTTATTATTATACATTTTTATTGTACTTTAATATTCAATTTAAACAGCTTTCACTGGGATTACAAACTAGTCATTGAAATATTCATTAATTTATATTGCAATCTAAATCAGATATTGTGATGTTTTTATATATATATATATATATATATATATATATATATATATATATATATATATATATATATATATATATATATATATATATTGCTAGTAGTTATTTTAATATTTCAAATTGATTGGCTAATTTTAGAACTAGATATATTTTTTTTTATCTGCAGAAAATTCTGCAACAACGGGCTGAATACTTATGCATACAGCAGATTAAATGTTTCTGTTTTAATAATAATAATAATAATAATAATAATATTTAATTATCACATTGTAGTAGTTAATTTTGGGTTTCATTGTTTTTGAATTAATGACAGAAAACAATGGGATTTCAAATTCAGTCAAAAGTGAGAATAGACATTTTTCATATATATGATATTTTTTAAAAACATTTTAGAGATTGGTGATTTTAATATTTTTCTTGTATAAAGTAAATAAAAACGGTGCATGCATGTCTATATTGAATACTACCAATAAATCTGTATTACAGGCAAAGAATGCAACCATAACAAGCTCAAAACAGCACTCCACTATGTTTTTGAGTTGCTATTCACACCAAACATCCTTAGACCAGGCTTTAAATTAACATGGCCGCACATTCGGTTTATGAATTCTGTTTTTCAGTTGTATAGTTCATCTATACTGAGCTGCTTAAAAAGCTTTCAAGGGGGTTCACAAAAATGAATGCGAGCTGTACCCGAGTGCTGGGACTTCTTTCACGGTCAACATGCCCCTCAGATCAGCTTTAGCAGGGCGCGCTGATATAGGTTAGCCTGTTTGGACGTGACATGCTGCTGAAACATTAATGGCCTTCAGTTTGGGGGAACAAAATGTGATTGGGCAAATTCCTAAAATATTTAAAGTGCGCCTCTTTTAAAGCTTTTACCGTTGGACGCATCACGTCAGGAGTGATGCAGAGTAAAAGCCGGTAATTGGCGTTCCATTCTGGTGCCACTCAGTCACTGAAGTGCTCCGGCTCCATCTCTTCCACTCCAGTGCTGTCACCGGCGTGGACGCTTTGATGACTCCGCAGTCTTGGCAGCCCGGAGAGAGCTGCAGTTATGATGGAGTCCAATGCACAAATTCAATCTGACAATGACAAGCCATGTCAGCACAAGGCTGTTTACTGCTTATTTATTGTCGATAGACGTCTATTGAGATGTGCGGAAAGTTTGTCCTTTGACAAATGTCACAATTAAGCCCAGAAGATAAATTCCCACTGTTGCATTTTTTACTAACCTGCATTTGCAAATAGGGCCAGCTCACATGTTTTCTTCTTACACTTTTTCTCCTCCTTATGCTCTGTTTCAGACATGACCCTCTGCTCATCCCAGGAAACGAGCAGATTGAGAACATGGATGCTAATGTGAAAAGATACGACTCTACTGGAATGTTTCACTGGTGTCCATCCAAAGAAATCGAGAAGGTCATTCTGGTAGGTATCTTTCTAACTGCAGTGTGTAGGGTTTATAAATCAAATAGTTATAAATCACCTAGTCACAAGAATTTCCCCACTATTGTTTCAGAATGAAGCACTTTTTGAGTGCAATCCTTAAAAATATGGTATTATTTCACTCACAGTTCTTATCGCATCCTATAATATTCACCTGTGCTATATTCTTGCAGCACTACGATAGGACTGATTCTGTCCAGTTGAAAACAAACAAAAAACACATAAAAAAAAGTCTCATTTCATTATCAATTTCATGCTCAAATTGAATGCTGAATCCAGTATTTTTCAAAGCAGAAGTATTATTAAAGCATGCATTAATGAAATCTTACGTTACTTACTTTAATGGGAAACGGAAAAATATCATCTCCTTTTACACACACGCACAACTACATATCATATAGATCAGGGGCCATATTCACAAAACATTTTATTTTAGCACTTCTAAATATCAGTAAAAGTTCTTAGTTAAGAGTTTTCTCTTAAAACCTATTCACAACGCTGCTGAGACCAACTTTTACAAAGGAACAGAGAGAAGTCTTAAGTTAAGAGTAAGGGCGGGGTTGACCTCATTGCTATAGATGATGTCATCACGCTTAATAACTATACACACAGTGACTGAGTTTCTGTCAGTTATAGAAATATTGTAGAACGGTATTATGTTGCCATATTCGAATGAAGATTTTAAAATAAAAATGTTGCCATATTCAAATAAAGGTTTGAAAAAAAGAATGTTGCCATATTCAAATAAATATTTTAAAAAGTAGGCTAAGTGTCACTAATCAAACAAGTATACGTTCAGCTAATTGTCGGCCTCTCGAGAGAGATTGCAGAATTCTAGCGACAAATGATGTTTTTTAAACAAAGTTCGGGAGGAGCACCATCTAATCAGACATATATACAGTATACACAGCTAACTCACCTAGTTACCTCCACATTTTTCTGCACTTCTCCGCCACCTCGATGACTCACTCTCGTGAAGAGCTTATTTTACTCTTTTACTTTATCCGATAATTTGTAAGTGTGACCTCGTGAAACAACGGCCACAGATAATCAGACATTATTTTCTTTTTTATGTATTTATTTATTAAATAAGTAATATTTATTATTTTTGGCATTTTTACCTTTTTGTTATGATAGGACAGTGAGTAGACAGGAGTTGAAGTGCAAGAGAGAAAGGGGAGAAAGTTCTGCAGCCATTAGAATTGTTTGTGATTTGGTCTTAGTGACTAAGGAGTCCTCTTGACTACTTGTAACTTTTCACAGATTTAAGTGCTAGTTTTAGCGCTACAATGCTTTGTGAAATACTCTTAGAGCAAAAATGTAGGAGTTCTAAAATTAGGACTGATTATTTTTAAGAGTTTCTCCTAAATCGGCAAGTTAGGAGCTGCTTTTTAGCCTTAAGATGTTTTGTGAATACAGCCCCAGAAATAATAATAAGAAACAAATGAATACAATTATTAAATATTAATAAATATATAAAATGTAGTATTGTAAATTTGTCATGTACAACAATTTGAGAGTAATTATAAAGAAATCACTGAAGATTCCTCAAAGTACCCAAGGTCACTCAAGTTCTGAATGTTGGTGTGACATATTTTGCTCAGTCAAATGACGTTTCATATATTTGTACTTTTAGAAACACAATTACTGAATTAAATTAAATGAAATGTGCGTCTATAAAACTAAAGACAGTTATACATTTTAAAATTATGCATATGTATGCTCGTTATTACAATATGCTATGTTGAGCAATATGTTTACCCTGTAATCAAAGCTCTGAAACATTATTTTGCCCATGTTGTGTATTGTTTGCTTTGCGCAAAGTGAAATGAATGTCCATTTTAAGTCTACTTTCTTTTTTTTTTAAATGACCATATTCTTGTGGTAAGATATATATTTGCCTGAACTAAATTAAATTCTAAACAGATGTATTTAAGACATTTAAAACTTCTTGACAATGCTTGATGATGATGTTGTGCTTGAACGGTTTTTCAACGTTCCTCTTTTTGATTATCTGTCTAATGTGCTTTTCCCCACAATTCCATATTGCGACATTCATACTTTATTGCTGTTATGTGTTCAGATTTCAATCAATTAAATACAGTTTTTGCATTTTCTGCCTTTTCCCCCATTTTAAACTACTCTTCCTGCAGCTTGTGTTGTTTTTGTATGAATGGCAGTATATGAGCTCTTATTCCATTCTTGTTGACGAGATTGTAATTGTCTTGTTTGTTTCTGGCTTTTTCACCACAGACACGCAGCGAGGCCTCCATGACGGTTTTAAGTGGACATGTAGTAGTCTGTATATTCGGAGATGTCACGTCAGCTTTAGTGGGGCTTCGAAACTTGGTGATGCCTTTGAGAGCAAGCAACTTCCATTACCACGAGCTAAAGCCCATTGTGTTTGTGGGCTCATTAGAATATCTGAGAAGAGAGTGGGAAACCCTTCACAACTTCCCCAAAGTCTCCATCTTACCTGTGAGTACTCAACATGCATTGAAAATGAGCCTTGAGCTTTTTCACCTTGATAAAACAAGATGTCTGTAAACGTTATGCGTTCATGCGACTCAAGAAGTAATACATTATTTTGCTGTGCATGTTCCCTTTTTACAAGCTTTTTGCATTGAATAGTGCCACCACAAGTTGTTTTCAAGTTTTGATGTTCTGGCGGCAGGTTCCTGTTGGCCGTGTGAATCTCTGGCCTTGCTTCCTGCTGTAGTGCTTGTTAGCATTGCCTTGACTGAGTATGAAAAACAAAGCCAAAAAGCTGCCGTCAGCAAAGGCTAGCCTTTAGATTAGACTACATCTCTTCTTCCCTCAGAGCATAGTTAGATCAGCTGAATGTCACTGCCTTTAGAAAAGTAAATACTTGTTAACTAATTTCCCTGAGCTCTGCGCCGTCTTCAATTTGTTTTTCTCTTGCTTCCTCTTTCCACTCTCTCTCCGCTGAAGGGTACGCCATTAAGTCGAGCTGATTTAAGAGCCGTCAACATCAACCTCTGCGACATGTGCGTTATCCTGTCAGCCAATCAGAACAATATCGACGATGCTTCACTGCAGGACAAGGAATGCATCTTGGCGTCTCTTAACATCAAATCTATGCAGTTTGATGACAGCATTGGGGTCTTGCAGGCTAATTCCCAAGGTAAGGAGTGGCCAAGAATACTTCAGCACAGAGAATACCTCTCAAGAGCTTTAGACTGTGAAACCAGCACTTTACTGTGTGCTTTCAAAGACAACAAGGACCAATTATATGCCAAGATGGTTTAATAAAACAAGGGGAAACATGAATTATCAAAGAATAAAAGCAGGACTGACATTTCAATTTGAAAGACAATAAATCAGCCATTTAGACACTTTATGCAAACATTAAATGTCTATGAAACTAAAGACTGTTATGCATTGAGGAATTTGCATTTCATGCATATGTATGTCCATTATTGGAATATGCATGCAATTCTGAGTAAGTGAATAATATTTTTCCCTGTACTCAAAGCACATCCCTAAAGTTTTTGTGCAGATTGCGTATTTGCCTCCAATTGCTGGACCGCAGCAGATTTGTTTGCCGACAAATTGACTCGAACAGATTGTTTATGCATTCAGATAAACATGTAACCCTCTTGTGCCCATCAGGATTCATCATCATTAAAGAGACTGTACAAATCAGCAGCTTCACTCTCTCAGCTGCTCTTCATTACGTAAATTATACACGCCGCACAAGCTGGCCCACAACAATTAACATTTCAACCATTATTGAGCATCTACTTTTTACACAGAAAGATGGATTTGAAGCTTCAAAATGACAGCTTTCAGATGAAATGTGTCCAATATTGTCCCAAAGGCTCGTGCTGAACAGTGTGTAGTGTTGGGGAAGAGCACATCCCTCTGCGGTAGATGATAATAGATGGTAATCGTACTGTTTGTGCACGTGAAGAGTACGTCGTTACTGAATAAATCTGTTTTAATTGTCTGTGCGGATTTAGAGGATGTATTTAAAGTGGAGTTGAGAGTACTTCAACCTTATTAGTGACTGAAAGCTAAATATTAAGTGTAGAAATTTGAGACTGATGTGCATTTGTAGCTCTGTGAAACTCTGTGCACAGATTCCATGCGTGCCTGGTCATTACTACTCTCAATTAGTTTAACTCAACATCTGGCATAATCAACAGCAGAGCAATGATGTGTAATAAAGATTTATTTCATTAACACAGTGTATTAGAGCATAATTTATCCCGCAATGAACAGTTTTCTTGTACTCCATTTATTCTCAAGTAAACTTTTGCAGCATGAAAATAACAAATGATTTATGTTTTTTTCCCCCAGATTGTAGTTCCAACTTGGCAAACATGTTTTTTTTTTTTATTATTATTATTATTTATGGTACATAATTACACATCATAATTACATTTGATAAGATAGACGAAACTATATAAAAATATAATTAAAAAAAATAAAAATAAATGATCTGAGATACAGGTGTAATAAATTACATCATACCACATCATCTTGGTAAATATTCTTGCCCTCAGCACCTCACCGTTTCAATGCGGCTTGTTAAACTTGCACAGAAGGTGTTATTGAATAAATCAGCAAGCCTTTTGCCAGGAGAAAGTACTACACAGGACACTACTATCAGTGCTTAAGGGGTCTTTGATAAAAGACCAAGCTACATAATGCATTACGGTTGAAAACAACAAACAAAAGCAGAATTTATAGCATGACTTTAAGGTATGTGTGTCTGTTTTTGTGGAGGGCGTATAACTTTATGAAGTGTGATCGCTGTGCAACAATAAACACAAAGTTGCGCAAGATCTAGTGAGTGGTTAGAAAATGTGCTTAATTCAACTTCTATTGACATATTCCTCTATACATATAATCATAAACTATAACATGCACAATATTTATATCTTCTGGAAATATTGGAGATGTTCTTCAGTACTTCACATATCACATAGTATTATATTCGTTTGGACATGCTCGAATATGAATCAATGTTCAGTTTCAGGGGATATTCTAAAAATTGTTGATTAATACAAGACGGCTGTCTTATTCAGTTGTATAGAGATCAGAATATTTACTTAATCTGGTTATGAGAGAATATTACTGTGAGAGAATATGACCATATTATAATGTGAAATATTTGTGCACTTAAAGCCACATTTCAACGAAAAATAAACAATAAAATAATACAATAATTTCTCTTGCGTATCAGCATCCAAATTGCTCTTATTTATAAGCTGATGAAAAAATGTTATTCAGTATGCCAGATGGTTGTCTCTGACTGTCACTGCATATTTGATGTCTTCACAATTCACACAACAGGAGACATGATTATTCTCTGCACATTTAAGACTTAGTTTCTCTCTCTGTTGTCTATTCTTTTGTTTAGAGCTATAGAGAAAGCTAGTCTATTGAACTTCCCCATTGAAAAGGACAACCCCTGTACAGAATTCTGCAGTCCTTTGAAAACTTTGTGACCTGAATCTTTTCCCTGCATTATGTTTGTCACTGTAAAAACTATACGCTTGCATTTTTCTCCAGTCGATGGATGTCAAAACAGGGCCAATGCATTATGCATATAGCATTACTGATTTAAAGTGTTTACTTGTCAAGTTGAGGAAATGCAAAAGTGTCAAGTCATGTGAATTCATACTCTTGTCACTCCTGCTTGTATTTCATGGCATTTCACATAAAAGGTTTTCAGGATCCACTTCACCAGTTTTATGGTAACAAAATGAACAGCATATAAAATTTATACCTGCTGGTTGATGGAAGGCAGCAAATGCTAAATATGCCTGAGCTGACCCTTAGAAGCGGATGATCTATATTTCTCTGTTTTAGACTAGCATGACAGTCCACTCGTATCCTACCACTACAAACTCTACAATATGTTCACTACATTTAGAATTGTACAAAGAAAATCTTATTTGATGGCCTGACTGTTATGCCGATGGTTTGTTCACCATTGTAAACCTCAAATCTTGTATTTATTTTGGCACTGTAAGCAGAGTATAATTTGACAGTCTCTTTCCTCTTTCTCTTCCAGGTTTCACACCTCCAGGGATGGATAGGTCATCTCCAGATAACAGTCCAGTGCACGGCTTAGTGCGGCAGGCATCCGTCACCACGGGATCAAACATCCCGATCATAACTGAACTCGGTGAGACGGGACTGCAGTCAAACTGCTAACATGTCAAAGTCAAGTGTGATTAGAATCTAAACTCCCATATCAAGCCACACTGATATGTTCCTTATGAAGTGTGTGTCTGTGATGTGTGTAATGGCACACCTGAATATTTCACTGACTGGGTCAAAGTCGTGTCCTCATCAGTTGTGCATTTAATGCACTGGAAGAGACCTAGACTTATAGGGAGAGAAAAAACAAGCATGTAGTAGCAAAATGGATTCATTTATAAATAACAATGAGGGTGGCACTATTCCCATGGTGGGGGACTCATGAAAGTTTTAGATCTCAGAGGGCACTAAAGCACCAGAGACCGGCTGCTCCAACTCTCCACTGACCCAATTACAGCATGTTACACCAAAAAGGCTACGAAAGAGAATGGGCCTTACAGACACTTAAAACTTCATGCAAAGCGCGCTCCTCTCTCACACACACACACACGCGTTCTGCTGGGACATACATGAGATCCAGAAGTCCTCCTCCCTGAGGGGTTACAAAGTCCTACATCTGAGACATACAGGGCCTGGTTTACTAAAGGTTTGCTGGCATTCTCATATTGGTAGAGGTGAAACAAATAATAATAAAAAAGCTCTTTATTTTACTCAAGTATAATCATTATATATTATATAAAGGCTCTCTATGTCATGTGTTATTAAAGACATTGACGAATACTTGACATTGACTAATCTAAAAGCTAGAGTTTGACTTTGAGGGGTTTTTTTTGTACAGGGACCATGTACAATTTTTAACATAAATGTTTCTATTCCATGCATTGTACCGGGTTTAGCCAAAGGCAAATTTTCACAAGCAGTCCCCTGGCAGGTCAACATAAATAGATAAAATAACACAACCAATAGCAACATACAATAAAACATACATACACACACATACTATCAGGGCCAAAAAAAACAAAAACAAACAAGAAATCAGTCAAACTGCAACCATGTCGATCTTTGCAGTTTTGGTGCGAGTTTAAGAAAGATTTTAGCTTCAATTTAAAAAGACCAATGGATTTACATCCATTTATATCCTCTGGTAAGGCATTCCAGTGAGTAGTAGCTTTCACAGCAAAAGACAATAAACCAAAAGCAGAATGACGAAAAGGAACAACACAATGATCTAGTAGATCTCACAGTTTTTAGAATGAAAATTAACAAAATCAAAAAGTACAGAAGGAGCCAAGCCATTTAAAATGTTATAAAACATACACAAATTTGAATTAAGTGTAAAAAATTTATTTTTATAAAATCCTACAATGTTTTTTTAAGTCTGTCTATATAGGGATTTAGCTTGACCCGAACATTTATGACAGTATGACATATGAAAATAAGATTGTAGCATGTATAAAAGTCTTAGCTACATTAACAGAAAGACATTGTTGAGATTATATTTTCAGCCTCTTGACAGTGTCCTTCTGTAATTCAAGAAGCAAAAGCTGGATATTCAAGCTAATAATACAATAATTGTAGACATGCTTGAATTGTCACTTGTTTATAGTGATGGGAATTGGTTATTTCTTAAATAAATATTCACATTGTTTTTCCCAAGCTAATCATGGCTATTCAGAAAACTCAAAATAGAGTAAAACAATAAAAGACCCAAGCATTTAGCATTTACATAAGTACTCTGAGTAATGAGTTAGTAACAGAAGTAATGGAATAAAGTGTCCTTGTTACACGTTACATGTAGTTACTATAGTAATTATTATAAATTGTGCAGAATTCGATTCAACTAACTCCAAACAACACCTTAATCCTAAACCTAACCCTATAGTAAGTACAGTTTATTATTACTCAGTATCATTTATAATTACACTGTAATACAGACACCTTAAAATAAAGGGTGTACTTGTTACAGTGTAATTATACATTTAAGTACTAAGAAATATGAATTAACTATGTGTACTTACTATAGGGCTAGGTTTAGGATTAGTTTTGTTCTGGTGTTAGTTGCATGTAATTATGCTTAATTTCTAGTTATTACTATAGTAACTACATGTAATGTGTAATAAGGACACTATAAGATACAGTGTAACCAATATCACATATAAATCCCATATTAAATGGAATCAAAATCAATGGTAAAACTACCATTCAGAAGTTTGGAGATCAGTAAGATTATTTAAGTTTTTAAATAAATGTGCACAGACACATGTGTATGCGTGTAAACACATTTATCCCATTTATTTGTTTTACAATGGAATGATGACAAAAATGTTGTTGTATAATGTGATATGTTGTGTAAAATGTATATCTTTTTGTTATCATTAAATTGTAATATAAATATATGGGCCATCAGCCACCCTCTAGATGTCGGTATCACCATCAGCCATTTAAAGAACTCATATGGATCGACAATTATTAAACTGCGACTGTTTTCATGGAGCATCGCCAAAAGTCCTGGTGTCCTAAAGCTTTTCTTCAATCCATTTCTTTCTCATATTCTCAGTCACACAGCATTGTCTAGAAGTTACTAGAAGTTCTATGCAGTTTGAAAATGGTTTGTCTAAATGTAGCATAAAATTCAGTTAAACATAATTCACCGCTACTTTTTGAAACACATCTTTATCAGCAGATTGCCAGCAAACCGGACACATTCAGTTCTCTAGTCAAGGAAATCTTTGCACGTCAATGGAGCTCTTGGTAAATCAGGCCTGCCGTGTCAGTGCTGCAATATGTGTGATTACACAAGAAACGTGGAAAAACGATTTGTTTTTCTGTTCTAAATGGTCCATAGTAATCTTTCCCCTATTTGCAGTACAGTAGATACCTAAGCTTGCACGACATCCCCGTTATCATGAACAAACACGGCTGAACTGTTCCATGGAGTTCTTTCACTGTTCCATGGAGTTCTTACGCTTCATCCTGACACTGTACCTTTAGATTTCTAATCCCACTCTTGACATGATACTCTCGTTTATGCTTTCTTTTTCTCTGGCTTTGAACTTGTTTCAATAACTGTCTCCCCTCAACACTGTTTTATCATC
The DNA here is from genome assembly GCA_023566225.1 of Romanogobio albipinnatus. NCBI lineage: Eukaryota > Metazoa > Chordata > Actinopteri > Cypriniformes > Gobionidae > Romanogobio > Romanogobio albipinnatus. The sequence continues at coordinate 12,009,972 of CM042258.1, forward strand.
ATTAGCTAAGCCTGGCAAACTACTGCCTTTGGTTTCATTCAGTCAGGAAAAAAACAGTGGAACCAACATACAAATGATAACAGAACTGGGTAAGCTGCGCCTTTGTCCGCCGCTACTCTGATGCACTGCCTCCTTCATCGGCTTGTCTTGATTTCTCTCGCTGCAGCTGAGGCCTGCTCCCATGGCATCACTTTGAACACATTTTTATCCTTAGTTCTGGTTGAAATTGACTGTCTTGTTTTTGGCCTTTTTTTAAGGATTTTTTTTTCTTTCTTTCTCAGAGCATCACTAGGCCTTTGATCATGCGAGTCTGTCCTTGTGGCTGTTTCCATAGCATCTCCCTGCAGTTCAGTTCTCTGGCCCGAGCTCCTTTTCATCAGCGGCCTGTCTGAAAGACTGACATTTCTCTTCCTTAGCTCACAGGAAGTCTGGGAAGAAATCAAATTAGAAAAAAAAACCTCCAGATCAAACCTTGCTTTAAGCTGTTTATTTTTATTTATTTATTTTGGTGCTGGCCCTAATCTCTAAAGCATAGATTTTGAAAGGGGGTGAAACAAAGATTGTGCGAGGCTGTGTTCAAACCGAGCGGGATTTCAGAGCATTGTCTCTATACATTGGCCGCTGAGACCATAAACAAAAGCCTTAAAGCAATGTAACTGCTGCTGCTGTCCGACCAAAGATACACATTTTTAATAGCGTGTTCAATTCTTACATTTTGTCTAATACAAGAGTTCTCTATTACTTTACAATGCCATTTTGGCAATTGTTCATTACTTAAAGTAATAGTTTACCTAAAAATAACAATTCTGTCATCATTTAGAAACCCTCATGTTGTTCCAAACACATATGACTTTCTTTTTATTGGTGCACAAAAGAAGACATTTCAAAGAATTATTCTAGTTACTCTTTTCCATACAATTACAATGAATAGGGATTAAGGATATCAGGTTCCAAAAAGGATACAGAAGCTTAATAAAGTTGTGTCGTAATGTTTGTACACTATATTCCAAATCTTCTGAAGTAATACAATAGATTTGTGTGAGAAACAGAGATACAATTAAGTCATTCTTTACTGATAATCTTCCCCTTTTGGGATCTATTAACTGCTGTGACTAGATCATTGAGTCGGTGAACTATACAGTTTTGTGAAGTGTAACCAAACAACTCATTGATGAGATCTGACTCAAAAGAACGATCCATTTGTAGGTCAAACAGCACTACTACTACATGCAAAGTATAGCTGGGTTGTACGATTTTTTTGGTGATTTAATTCATGATACACATTTGGAATGACATGAGGGTGAGTAATTGATGACAGAATTTTCTTTTCTTTTTTTTGATTCAAGTTGGATTCCACCATTTTTTTGGGGTACTGCATTGTGCAGATATCAATATTTCAATATATATGAATCTCCAGAATGCATGCCCACTGACGTGCATGCAATTTGTTATTTATGCTCATTGTTTATTTGATCTCATGGACCCATTTACCAATGTTTGGTGAGACACACCGCTTCGCCATTTGCAGGACATTGGTTGTCTTCTCTGCACAGATGTAAAACTTCTGTCTCTGTACTGCAGTGAATGACTCCAACGTTCAGTTTTTGGACCAAGACGATGATGACGACCCAGATACGGAGCTTTATCTGACCCAGCCGTTTGCCTGTGGTACCGCGTTCGCCGTCAGCGTGTTGGACTCCCTGATGAGTGCGGTGAGTTAGTGGCTAAACAGCTGCCACGTTGACACCTATTTACTCATTTGAATTCCTTTAAACAGATTAGCATACATAAATCCTTTAAAGAAATTATCCCTCCTGAATAAGTAGATTCAGATCCTTTCATATTATCTACTAGGCTTCAGATGATCTTTCCGTTCATATTCAATAGCAGCCAGTGATTTGGTGAACAAAGCAACCTGTCAAAAGGTGCAGTCATTTCTCTCCCATCATGGCATGTCATATAGAATTACATGAAGGCATGTCTCACTGCTAATCCTCTGAAATAATGTATAGGAAAGAGACATCCTCCGGCTGTGCAGTGCTTTAGATGTAGGGCTCAGACGTTACCAGTAGGCAGAGGTTGGTAAATGAAATGCCACATTGATCAGACAGCACTGTCAGCAGCGGTGACATCAAAAGGAAAGTTGTTGCCAAGACTCCTCATATAATGTGTCATGAAATGAACTTTCAAGAGTCTTATTAGATCTTTTACAAGTAAGTGCTCAAGTTTTTCTTTAATGGCATGCCTTGACACGCAAGGTGGGCTGCTATGGGGTCCAAGAGCTCTAATCTCCTAACAATGTCATCTTGGGTAGATTAGGAAAGATACCTTTTTTCCTTTTCCCCTCGTTCTCTCTCCTTCTTTGCCGCTTTTTTCCCCCTCACCACCTACGACCGCTGCTATCCCCTTATCCATATGATGGCTTAATTCCAGTACCTTTCACTTTGAGTGAAGCTAGAACAAAGCAGCCTTCAAGTGCATTTCACTGTGGACAAAGGTGAAGCCTGCTAATAGACAGCTCTCATCCATCATTCGGCTGAATGCTGCTGTCAGGGGCCCAGAGAGATGTCACTCTAGCGCGAGCTCGCGGCGACACGGCCCTCTGGTGCTCACAAAACGACCTCATGATCCTAGTAGAATCTTTTATTTTTACACGTTAATCATTTGACAACTTTATCATCAGTGACACTGAAGAACATTTGATGGACATGATCCATAAGTCAGAGATCACTTCGAGAGTCTAGATACAAAATCTTATTTAAACCTGCAATCATAACCAACATTTTCAGGATTTAAAACATGTAAAACACGCTACTGTTAAAAATTGTGGGTCAGTGATAATTTTTCAGCAAGGACATATTCAGTTAATTAAAAGAGACAGTAAAGAAATATTTACACGAAAGCTACTAAAAATGTACATTTTTGAAATTTCTGTTCATTGAGAAAATTCTCATGGTTTCCACAAATCCAAAATGGTTTCCAAAATATTAAACAGCACAATTGTTTTCAACATTGATAATTAGAAATGTTTCTTGAGCATCAAATCACCTTATTAGAAGGATTTCTGAAGGATCATGTGACACTGAAGACTGGAGTAATGACAGTGGTGGACAGTAACAAGTATTTTTACTTCATTACTGTAATTAAGTACATTTCTCAAGTATCTGTACTTTACTGGAGTAATTGTATTTTGAGAAACTGTTACTTTGACCTTCACTACAGTCCTAAGCATAATATCGTACTTTATATTCTACTACATTTCATAAAAACATATTGTTACTCGTTATTTTGAACACAAGAAATCTTCACCCTTTCCGAGACACAACAGTAATGTCCAAATCGTGAATGAACCGATTCTTTTCAGTGAACCAGTTAAATTGGTTTGCAAATCGACAAATCATTTGTGAATTGGACTTATCCGACTGCAGCTGTTCTCGATTCAACAACTCACTGATTCACTGATCCAACTCAAAATGAGCCAAGAACCGGGAGGTTAAGCTTTAGGACCTATTAACCTTAATTAGTTATTGTAAATGAAAATCATATTTTTACTTAACAATATAGGGCCTCCTTTATAAAATATTGCATCGAAACCGTCCTACATTTGATCTTACGATCATTTCTCAAATGTGCTTACGTGTGATTCAAAGAACAAAAGCATGTGTGTATGCCTCTCTTCCAGATGTGAAATGTATAAATCGCAAATAATCTTGAAATTGTGCGCAGCTGAATGGTTTCAGATTTCTGTCTTGTAAATGCTGCCTAATTAATGTCATTAACATAAAAGAGCACTAGTCAGCATCCACATGCTTTACTTGAGTATGGCGAGCGGCAATAATTGCTTAGATTTTTAAATACCTGCAGTACTCCGACTCTCTGCTACAAGGAAAAGTGCGTACGTTTTCCATGTCAATAAACGTCTGCTTGGATTATAGCATACTCACATTGACTAAGATCAAATCTGTGCGTTTGCACATTTTATAAATGAGGCCCATGGAGTTTATATCGGCTTGATTGATGTTGTCATTAAACCAAACATTTTCAGTTCAACTTTTCACTTAAACTGTAGAACCACCTTCTGATTTCAGGCCATTAATTCGCTTATACATTACTAACAAATGGCAGAAGGAATGGGACGAATATAAAAATAATAAACTGTATGAAATTATGTTTTCCATAACTTCAAATCAAGACATGACCAGGTTGTCTTCACTAGGTGCCGATAGGGCCACTCTAGACTTACACATAGGTTTCTATTGATAGGTGAAGTTCCTCCTTTAAGTCTCTCGTGTCAAGTTCATTTGACATTCTGTTGGACTGTAATTTTTATGATACTGCTAGAAAACACTTTTATTCAGAAACATGTTTATATGGAATATTTCAGAATGTATTACCCGAACGTATATCTTATGTCAAGTTGAAATGTTTTGTATAATAAATTTTTGGATTTTGATATTGTGTTTGGCATGTAAATAGCCCTGATGCTAACATGGCATTTAATAAACAAACAAACTCAAACTGTTAAAAAAATACACCAGTGGTCTCAGACCTTTGGATTCCACTGTACAAGAAAAATGTCCACAACTTGTTGTGTTATCTATTCTTCATTGTATCTAATCTACAATTAGCTACAATAATGATAATTAAAATGTCTTTGTGTGCAAAACGCTCCCCTGTTAAGCATGGCTGGTGTTACCAAAATGAATGTGCGTGGGGAGGAGACGACGGCAACAACAACAACAACAACAACAACAGCTGGCGTAATTGCATTCCCGTGTCTCTTCCCTTCCCAGGGAGTAAAATGAGAAGAGACAGATCAGGGTCTAGATAGCAGTGTTCAGGACAGCTCCAAAATCCTGACTGTCTTGAGTTGTGACTCTAATGGTGCTCACGTCCAGATCCTCTCCTTTATTTTGGCAGACATACTTCAATGATAATATCCTCACCCTGATCCGGACGCTGGTCACGGGAGGCGCCACTCCGGAGCTGGAGGGCCTGTTGGCTGAGGAGAACGCGCTGAGAGGTGGCTACAGCACGCCGCAGACGCTGGCTAACAGGGACAGGTGTCGGGTCGCCCAGCTGGCCCTATACGATGGGCCCTTCGCAGACTTGGGGGTAAGTGGACGGTTAAGAGGAGCTGACACATTTTGGCACTTTGCCCAACAGGGCTCGTTCCCCGTCCGACGCCTCCTCTGCCCGCTAATGCAAAGCGAACGAGCTGAACATGCAAAGTCTGTGGGTGAAAAATAACGTTGCCTTAAATCATGATATTTCTGTATCCAAGTAAGAATGCCACACATTTCATTATAGCAGTGCAGTCATTGTACTAGGATACAAATGCAGAGGATGAGACAACACCTGCTCTTGCTGAAGTTGCTTTTGTCATGTCTGAAATAAGCATTAGGTGATTTGAATGCTATGAATGAACTCTTAAAGCACTATTTTATGTTCTTTTTCAGGATGGTGGTTGCTACGGAGACTTATTTTGTAAAGCATTAAAAACATACAACATGCTGTGCTTTGGAATCTATAGATTGCGAGATGCACATTTAGGTGCACCAAGCCAGTGCACAAAAAGGTGAGCTGTCCATTTGATCTATTAACCTTGATGTCAGTAGGGTTTTAGTCCTTTATTTTAGTAGGCATGTAATCCAGCTTTAGTACTGAGAAATAACAGTGAAACCTACATTATTCCTATAAACTCAGCTCCAACACCTAGTGAGCTCCCTACCTAGGCAACATAGAGGAACACCCAACATAAAACAGTACAAGTTAATGCTTGCTTATAAGATACACTAACATTTATTTTAAATTAATAATTTTATTTACAATAGCTGCTTTTCCACTGTCGGGCCAAACTGTTCCATTCCGTGCCGATCCAGCCCAGCCGGTACGGATATAGTTTCATTTTCCACTGTGGAGCTGATAACAGAGCTCTTTGGAATGTAATACAAATGCGTCAGTCATTACCTTGGTAACGCAAGAGTTTACGGAGGTATGAGATGTATATAGCAACTAGAGTATCAGATATTTCTATTATTAACTTGTGTTTACTTCACTCAAATAGTGCACTTAGCCAGGTGCAGAGAAACTGGTAGCCGGGAAACAGTGAAGCAACCAATCCTGACTGAGTGGCGACGGCACGAAGCGTATTCTATAAGTTAGCCAACCGTGCCGAGAATTCAGGGCTGTGAATGGTTTGTAATCGTGCCGTGCCGAAACAAGCCCACCATTCTTAGAGCCGTTCGGCCCGACAGTGGAAAAGCAGCTAATGTTACAAAATATTTCAGTTTCAAATAAATGCTGTTATTTTGAACTTATCTATTCATCCAAGAAGCTCTCAAAAATGTATCTCAGTTATATTGAGCAGCACAACTGTTTTTAACATTGATAATAATAGCAAACGTTTCATAAGCACCAATATTAGATGATTTCTGAAGGATGTGACATTGAAGACTGGAGTAATGATGCTGAAAATTTAAATTTGCCATCACAGGAATAAATCACATTATAAAATATATTAAAATAGTCTGATAGTATCTGATAGTCCTGAGGGTGTGCACTTTTTTCTTTCTTTCTTTTTTTTCTTTCTTTCTTTCTTTCTTTCTTATCCACACAAAGCTGAAGTAGGAGAACATTTTTAAAAATACACTCTTTATACTTAAATTTGTTTAATATTATTATAATTGCAAAATGACAAACATCATAAAATAAAAAATTAAAACAAGTGAAGCAAATGCTTTATTTCCTCCTACATAAGATCCCTGAACGGGTCATTTTTCCATGTGCACAGATATGTCATCACAAACCCGCCTTATGAGTTTGAGCTGGTGCCCACGGACCTGATCTTCTGTCTGATGCAGTTCGACCACAACGCGGGCCAGTCCCGAGCAAGCTTGTCCCACTCCTCCCATTCCTCTCATTCATCCAGCAAGAAGAGTTCGTCTGTTCACTCCATCCCTGCCACGAACCGACAGAACCGCAGCAGCAAAGCTCGTGAAGCCCGTGACAAACAGAAGTAAGTTGGCCTTTATTTCTCTTTTTTAACCCAGTAGAGTGAGTGTATGCGTGTTTGTTAACCTCTGTGGTTTTAGCACACTTCAGAAAGGATGCTGTGTGCGTGTGCGTGTGCGTTTGTACTCAGCTTTCGTTGATCTGTTGGTGTGTTTGCTTCATTGTTATGTGCATGTGGCCCTCGCCCACACACTGAGCTCTATGATCATCGCCACATTGCCAGGTCCATGCCAGCATCAGTCTGCATATTGCTGCTGCACATGCACTGTACAAACACAATAAACCTAATTTTGACATTTTAACTGTATGAATGATTAATATGAAATTTGCAAGTCCCATGCAGACCTCTAGAAATGTTTAATGAATATTTATTTAGCTTGTGTATAGTTAAAGGATTAGTTCACTTTTAAATAAACTTTTGCTGATAATTTACTCACCCCCATGTCATCCAAGATGTTCATTTTGAAAAGAAATGAAGGTTTTTGATGAAAACATTCCAGGATTTTTCTCCATATAATGGACTTCAATGGGCTCCAAACGATTCAAGGTCCAAATGACAGTTTCAGTACAGCTTCAAAGGACTTTAAACGATATCAAATGATACCAGACGATGAATAAGGGTCTTATCTAGCGAAACGATCAGTATTTATGCTACGTAAAGACGTAAAATTATAGCATAAATACTGCTCGGTTTCTCACAGAAACGGATCGTTTTGCTAGATAAGACCCTTATTCATCGTCTGGTATCGTTTAAAGCCCTTTGAAGCTGTACTGAAAGTGTAATTTGGACCTTGAATCGTTTGGAGCCCATTGAAGTCCATTATATGGAGAAAAATCCTGGAATGTTTTCATCAAAAACCTTCATTTCTTTTCGACTGCAGAAAGAAAGATATGGACATCTTGGATGACATGGGGGTGAGTAAATTATCAGCAAAAGTTTATTTAAAAGTGAACTAATCCTTTAATATGGATCGTTTTGAGTGAGGAAACAGCATTAATTCATTTCTTGCCTTCATTGTTATATGTCATTGTTATATGTTTGTGTGTGTGAGAACTGCAAATTGCATCATCATGTTTTTAGTCTGTGTTAGTGGCTTATTTTTAGTTATGCTCTAGTGATTTTTTTTTTTTTTTTTTAATGTTCCAGGTAGGGTATAGAGACATTATCATGGCATAAATAGTTTCACACCATCCCTACATGCCTTGCAGGTGCAGAAGCCCTTATGGAGTTTATTTCTTGTGGCATTTGGATAATTTAATTTTGGATCTTTTAAAATGAGCATTTTTGAAATCTTTATCATCTAGATATACAGTCTTCATGAAGCTGTTGTTGAGATTTATCTCTCACCAGAATGGAGGAGCTGCAAGGCATTGTGGGATGCTGTAAAACCCTGCATTGATTTCAGTGCCTGTTACGATGCGTGCCTATAAGTTGCAATTCAACAGGTTTTAGAGTTTGTAAGATATTCCCCCTGTGAGAGAAATAAGTAGGTTATATTAGTTCATATTCGATATTTGAGAAGCAAATATTGTTTTTTTTAAAAGGGTTTTACAGAGTTAGATCCATTGTTTTCTTTAGCTCCAAAAAATTAAGTGTACTTTGAATAGTTTGTAAATCTTAAATACTGAATTTATAGTTGCAGAAGTCAAAAAAAAAAAAAAAATTTTAAAGAAACATTCCCCATTAGTGTAAAATAAAGATGGTTATGATTTTTAATTCACAATATGTTAACCAGACTAAAAATGTAGACATATGATGTCAGTTATTCTGTTTGAGACCTGTTACTTGCCTTAAACACTGTAAAACTTACATAGACCACTTTTTTTTCTAAAGTGCAACAAGGATGAATAGAATGGGCCCAGGTATGCAAGTTAATGATTCTGCATGATACAGCACCTGTTGTGGGATCTTTTAATCATAACTTTGTCCTTTGTGGAGCACTGTTATGAGAGGGGATTTTGATTTTACTTTCCAAGGAAATCATGCCTACTTTTCACCTTTGCTTTCTAACCGAAAGCAAATGGCTGCTGCTACTGCCTAACTCTTGTCATGCTCAGGTCCATCCCAGCATTGCATGCGGTTGACTATCATCCTCTCTCTATACCTCCGTCCATCTGATAGGTTCCAGTGATCTTTCTCTCAGTAGTCCCCTTGACTTATTTCAGTTCCTCTTGTTCATTTACCTCTCATTGGGTTTTCTTTCTTTCTTTTTCTTTCTTTCTTTCTTTCTTTCTTTCTTTCTTTCTTTCTTTCTTTCTTTCTTTCTTTCTTTCTTTCTTTCTTTCTTTCTTTCTTTCTTTCTTTCTTTCTTTCTTTCTTTCTTTCTTTCTTTCTTTCTTTCTTTCTTTCTTTCTTTCTTTCTCTAAGACAAACTGCATTGTGTGAGAGGTCAGTGTGTCTGCACATTGTTCCTGCAGGTAGTTTATCAAAATGTATTTGTTCACGTCATCCAATCCAAAACTGGTATTTGGAAAATGCACATAATCCGATTGGATGAGTCATTTTCAAAGCTGTTCAATTAAACACTATAATGAAATTATTAATAATAGTTACATAAAAAGTTTAAAAATGCAGAACAAATGATTATATTTACATATGTGACCCTGGACCACAAAACCAGTCATAAATCGCGGCAACAGCCAACAATACATTGTATGGGTCAAAATTATCGATTTTTCTTTCATGCCAAAAATCATTAGGACATTAAGTAAAGATCATGTTCCATGAAAATATTTCCTAATGTAAATATATAAAAAAATTATTATTAGTAGTAATATGCGTAGCTAAGGACTTCATTTGGACAACTTTAAAGGCGATTTTCTCAATATTTAGATTTTTTTGCACACTCAGATTCCAGATTTTCAAATAGTTGTATCTCGGCCAAATATTGTCCTATCCTAACAAACCATACATCAATGGAAATATTATTTATTCGGCTGATGTGTAGTTTACATTTTAATGATTTAAAAATGTACCCTTATGACTGTTTTTGTGGTCTAGGGTCACATATATTATTAGATTTTAAATTCAGAATTCTTATTAAAATTCATTGCAAAGATTCACAAATAAAAACATGTATTTTATATAATATTTTATTTTGTACATAATATTTTCATTAAATGTATATAGAATTTTGACAAATTGTCAATCTGCAATCTCCAGATATTGGTTGATTAACCTGTCTGGACAATATTGCTAACTGTTAAAGACGCATTGGTGGCTTTTGCCATATTGTGTCATTCCCAATAACATTTTTCTGAAAGTAATATACTGTACAACCTCAAAAACATAGATTTGGTTAATTAAAAGTTCCCCACTCAAACCAGGCGAAAGTGGTTTCATGTTCCACTCTCTGCCTAAATTCACCCCAAATATCCGTGTGAGAGGGGAACCATGATGAGCGTCCCTGTGCTGCTGAAATTGGCTCTTTTAACCCTTGCAGAGCCACAGGATGTCTCGGGGCGATGTAAGTTCCAGCATCAGTAGTAAACTCAGGGGAATGGAGCGAGGTGGCTGACTCCTTGCACCACCTCAGGCACAGCTCCACTTACATCAAACGACTTCGCCGTGGCACACTTCCCCCCGTGGCTTGTCGCAGCCTGACACTCCAAGGTGTGCAGCACATTTCAAGTTGGAGGAATAGTTGGAAATGTTGGAGTGCTGGAAAATGACACCGCCTAGGAGAATGTGAAAATGATGAGGACGGACGCCGGCCCTGCGCGTGACTTAAGTCCTTGTAGAAGACATTTCAGAATAAAACGTGCTCCGATACACGGCTCGATACAGTCATTCCTTTTGGCTACAATACGCCCTTGTTTGAAGGCTGTAAATGCTTTTACATACCGTACATACGCTGCCTCATGAAATCAGTAATAGGTCCAACAATGTGTGTTTCACCCTGTGTCTTTCTGAATGTGAATGTTATTTCATGTATAGAGAGAGAGAAAGAGAGCCTGGTATTCTTTTTCTTTTTTTAAAGAGAGATGCATGACCCTGCTTTAAAGACCTGATATTAACACTGGTTCTCTCATCCTCTGCTTCTCTCCCGCCCGGCTGTCTCACAGAAAAGAGATGGTTTACAGATGAAGCAGAAAATGCATACCCAAGGAACATTCAAATCAAGCCCATGAGCACTCACATGGCCAACCAAGTCAATCAGTACAAATCCACTAGCAGCCTGATTCCACCTATCCGAGAAGTCGAAGATGAATGCTGAACGAATCCCCGGCCTTTACCATCACGGAGGGACTTGGGTCATCCTGCTGTAAAAGATTAGCGCTAATCGCGAAACGATGACTGATGATGATGATGGAGACACATTGTTCTTCCCTTGTTCGACTCAAGGGTCTAAAGCGATCGAAAAATGGAAGGGACTTCCTATGTGTATACCTTTAATGTTACTTCCATACTTTTATATATGTATACATAGTGATGTACATAATGACAATCAAGTAAGGATTGTACAGCCCCTAGCACTTTTTGAAATTATGTTAACAGGCAAACAAAAGAAGAAGAAAAAAAAAGTACTTCCTGTGATTCTTTGCAATATCTCACCTCTGCCGTGACCTGACTCCATGCAGAGGGTGCTATAATGGAGGATGAGGGTCACCGTCGTTCACACCATCCAAACACTACCCAAAGATTAGCCCCGCCGATTGAGTTGCGTATCCGTCGTCCATTTCATTTTGCACTAGCGCGTAATAACTCGAGCGCTGCTCACGGAAGAGTCAAAGCTTACCCTCGGTTCTCCTCTGAGTTTGAGGCTGAAGTCACAGGCTGAGGCTGTTAAACGAATGGCTTTGTTCAGGGGAACGAGTGTTTGCGTGACTGTATTCATGCATGGTGTGTGCCGAAGGCTGCCTGAACGTTTGGCTCAGGAAAGGATGCCCATTGCCATCCCTACAGACAGGCACGTATACACATGGAAATGTTTGCTGTACCTAATGCAAATGGTCGTCCCCAACGTAGCTCTTCGGAATTGGCAATACATTGAGGATATGCACTACTTCTGTTGATGTCTTTCCATCATACATGACTGTTGATTTGGGAATCGAGGCTTATAACATGTTTGTTTGCGTCTGCGGCTCTGCTATTAATACAACTGAATGAAACACTACTGTCACCTGCTGATAATTCAACAATGATTGAGCTTTTTACACTGAAATTGAAAATGCCACATATTGCGAAAAGTGGGCATCATTGGTTCCTCCTTTGGGTGTAGCCACTGCCTGACACAGAGTTGGCACAGGGGCCGAAAAGTGCTTGGATGTTCCCTGTGACCAACTGTGATGCCTTAAACTCTAGACCGAATGCATAAGCTCAATCATGATGTTCAATTATCAGTCAAAGTTGTACCTTGTGGATGAGTCTTGCTGTGGACTGAATGAATCTGAACGTCACTCACTTATATCAAGGCTACACGACTACGCTGTACCTTTAAAGTGCAACGTATACGGATACATATGCTTCACAGACCTTTGAGCTTTGCTTCAAGTGCTCTGTCAGATTTATACATAAGTACATACTTATTTTTTATCCATGAGCGTAATCATTTTGTACTTATTTTTATACATATCAGAGAACTTTATTTCTAAATGTATCTTAAATATATCTTAATAGCTACAGTGCACAGCAGTTCAGTTTTACCCCTGACAACACAACATATCACACAACATCAAGCGGGACACGTCAAAGATCTGTGAACCCGAGTCAAAACGGTACAATTTCAGCTTTCCACCTGGAGTGCTCTTTGATACTCACACGGGCTGCTTTGAAGGACTTGGAGCTCTACTACTAAAACAGCACATATGCTTTCATTTTCATAAGCTAACAGAGATGAAAACCAATATCGAATGACACTTTTCTGTAATTCCAGGTAAAGTGATGTTGAACTCATGAGAGATGTGCATGAGGAGGGGCTCTGCTCTTTCTGTAATGAGGGTAGAGTTATAGTAAGATTAGCGATGTTTGACCTAAATTAGGTCTGGGTAAAGAGAAGAGCATGCTGAAGTACTTGTGCAAACATAATCCAATCAGATCAGCAGCGAGCTAATAGCCATATGATTGTAGATGCAAGAAGAGACATTAGCACATGTCCATCCATCGAGCAAAAGATATCAATCTGGTGTAAAAATTCTGCCCGTTCTAGTCCACATTAATTTTCTTCAGTAAAAGGATCTCAGCTTTATTGTTTGTCTATTGGACAATTAGGCTTTGTCCTGAAGTGATTTTCTGAATTGTGGTTACATTGGTGTTACACTTTGTAGCAAGTAGATTTCTTAATAAATGAATAAAAAAATAATACTAATGTGAGTAAACTGTATGTATAATTGGATTGTCGACATACTCGCTAGCCTGAAAAAAAGAAATCCATTGGCGTTAAATGTCCAATTTATTTGATATTCTATGTAAGGTCCTTTTCCTGTAATGAAACTACATTACAAAGGCAGATATAAGGCGCGGTAAAGACAGCAGGTTTCATTTGATGAGAAGAGTGTAGATGCACGTCGAGGGAAGCAGGATTATTAACCATCAGGTTTTTACATTCCATTTTGTCATCAGCATTACAATCACACAGTTTGAAAACGTCAAAACCGGTTGTTTGTTTACAGACCTTTTTCTTTCTTTCACATACTCAGGTAGCTATCCTGATGACAAAACTACAAAATAAAGCTGGCTTACATTTTCTCGTGTTACCTTTCGTAGCCCTAATGGCGGTGTGAGGTGATACTGATATTTTCTTCTCCACTGCAACAAATGTGCATGGTTTTAGTATCATGCAATTTATTTGTACATCTTGTGAAGATACTACAGTGTACACATATCAGAGTTTCTACAGTGCCATGAAATGTATCTGTCTACCAGCATCAGTCAGTCATTGGTTGGTACCAGTGGATGAATATTGTGGCATCTAATACTGGCATGGAGAACATCCAAGCCACCCTTGCCTCCATGCCAGGACAGTGCCAGGCAGTGCAGGAAGCCCAAAGGAGGAACGCCGTAAGACCCACTAGAGCGAAAAGTGGCATTCAAACAGGCATGTGACACACGGGCCTATGCAAGCTGCTAAAATCCTAGCAGCTTGGTTATGGGTAGTGAAAAAGTACAACCAAACAAAAAAAACACAGAGGTACAGCAATGGCTGATAGATGCTGGGTAGAACTGACTATGATGTTTAGTTCGATCACCTGTCATTGTATTCAAGAGTGTTTTAATTAAAGTAACATATAAAGCAACCTTACTGATGTGCTATGTAATACACAACTGTCATATTTTGGCTCTTTTATTCTACTGTAAAGGACAGATTTAAGTTTTAGAAACTGTATAAAGAAAATACACTGTAACAGAATAAATACTTGGAGGGGAATTAAGTCTTAACATGCTGAACTTGCATATGGATTACTGTTTTGTTGCTGTCTTTTCTTCCACTTCAATAAATAATCAAAACATCCATATATACATGTAATTATTGGCATATTCATTACAGGATAAAGGAGTTGCTCATAGAGGAATATGACTGATTTGACTACCAGACGTGGAGAAATTGATGGTGCTGAAGCTGATCTACCTGACTCTGTCAAATAGAACCTGCTGATAAACATACTGTCTTGTACAAAAAGTTTGTACATAAATTGTACATGGTTTCTTTTTGTATTTTCTCAATTAAAATTGATGTATTTGTGTTCTACAGGTGACTGTTATATTGCGTCATGATTTTCACTCGACATTTGAACGGAAGCAACACACACTGACAAAATTGGACATTGTTACGGTCCAAAAAAAGAAACTGTGTATTGGATGCAGGGAACACATCTTTTCCCAAACATCTGCTAACATTTAAAAAAGACGCTTAGAATGACAGATAACCCATCTCGCTGTTGAATTACTGCCTACATAAGAATGGGAGGATTTCAATTCCAAGTCATGTTATGTCTACAAAGACATGTTTTTAGAATTACAAAACACATTCTCTGTGTGCCCAACACAGCACTCTTTGGGTTCAGTCTCAAAAAACAAGCTTTTTCGAAATATTAGTCTGCAAAATATTAGCAAAATATTAGTCTGATCTTACGTGCCTTGTTCCTTTCAAAACTAAAGATTTGAGCTCGCCCCACCAAGCCGAAATAAAAGAGGAGGAAGTAGAACAGATGTTGGCTGCGCTCCTGATTTGTAGGCTGATAAGGGTGGCACCCTGTAGGTTTAAATTTATGGCTTGTTAGTAAGGACTGGCCCCTTTGTGAGATGTTTTCAAAATGATTGATTTACAATAAAGTGGCTCCCTGTGTGTGCACGCAAGCTGAACTGATTCAGATCGATTCGAGTGAAATTGATTGATCAGCCATTTAACTTGGCAGTATGTTTACTGAACGAAACCATGCAAGACCTATTCTCCCAGTCTCTCGACAATAAAACAGAAACAAGCCACACATCACAACAAAAACATTTACACTGCTTCTACTACTTCACAGTTTGTAAAATATCTCAAATATATTCATAAATGGCAATAAAACAATCAGCTCCCACTTTGGTACAAATACACTTAGTGTCATAAGCGGAGCAAGTGTTGACCACGGGTCAAAAATGTACGTGGGCCAAAAATGCACTTGCACATTAAACTAAATCTAGTAATAAAGTGAAAAATGAAAAATTACATGAAAAGTGTCGATTGTGGCATTACATTTAGATCTGCTCATGTTGCATCACTCTTTTTACGCACTATAACCAATCACGCATGATCCTGTTGAGCTTATCAATGCAATGGCCAATCACAGGCGTTAAGATTAGTAATCGCTGAAACTCCAGAGTTTTGTTCAGTGCGCCAGCATAACTCTGAATTCTGCACTCTCACAAATACTCTCATAAACTGATGAACATAAACAGATTTGGTGATTGAGAGGGTAGAAACTAATATAAACAGGATTTTCTATTTACAACATATTTTTTGCAGTGTTGAATAATGAAGCCAATCACAAACACATCTGGGCCCGGTTTCACAAACAGGGCTTAGACTAAGCTAGGATTAGTGCTTAGTTCAATTAGGGCATTTGAGTAGCTATTGTTAACATACCTTAGAAAAAAACATTACTGGTGTGAATGTTGAGTCAAAACAATGGCAATGATATATTTTAAGTTTTGTCAGTGCAAGTTGCTTTCAGTTAAAACGGCTCAAACATGCATTTTAGTCTAGGACTAGCTTAAGCCTTGTCTGTGAAACCAGGGGAATATGATTTAAGTTAGAATTTAAAACTCCCCAGAGTTTTTGTCTAGTGCTGAGATCTGCACACTCAAATCCTTGCGTTATAATTTAACTTATGTAGGCTAAATAAGATATTGATTGTACAGTCAGCCTAATCGATTAGAAGAACTTTGTGAGATTGGGATGAATTAAGATGAGTGATAGATTAGTGATTATAAAGGGGGCGCTTTTATGCAGACTTTGAAGAAAACGTGTGTGTTTTGCTGCATTAGGTAAGGAAATGGTTAGGCTGTTTATTATTCGAACTGGCTGTGAACATAACCACTTTAATAACGAGCATTTATGCTGGGATGTGTAGGTTGTTGATAAGCGACATGCAACTACAGTCAATTTAAATGTGTTTTTATGGAGGAATCACATCTAGCCTTACCCTAGAGTTGGTTCACCCCTCAGTCTATGCTTAGTGTTATGCTGCTCTTAATATAGAGCGGGTCCAAAATGTCTGACCTGGGTTTTTTTTTGTAAACTAGCACACTGCATTAATAGCTTTTTTTTAAGCATTACAAACCAACAGTAAGGCTCACTCCCATCCGTTTGACCTCTCTCCATCTCCCTTGCCTGCTCCCAAGCCCTCATCTCTTTGCCGAGACAAAGCACTCTTGTTTTCAGCCCACAAATCATCCCGCCATGGACACTTCATGCTGTCCTTTGGATAATTGTGGATGAAAACAGCCCCCTACAATCTCACCTTGGGATGTAGTGGCCCCATCATGCTGCTTATTAACGATTTTACACGGTGAGTCACGGCTCCAGGCCTGTCAGTACGCCAGTAATATTTACTGTCTGACACATGGGCTGTGGGGGGAGATTGGGAAGGAGGCGGAGGAGTGGAGGGCGGACGGGCTGATTACACTCATCCACCTGACAGTGTCCTCATCCCTGAATCCTTCCGCAAATATACTCATAAGAACATCCCGGGTGCCGCCGTAAGGCTGCTTATTATGAATTAAAGCATAACGCACATGACATTATTGAAATGCAGAGAGGTGGTCAGAGTTTCGTCTCATCAGGGCTGAAGCCAACGAGGTCGGGCGTAGGTGGGTATTTTCCCACATGAATACATTCGAGTGGCCATTATGGGCCATTTAGCAAATCAATAGGTGCTAAAATCAAAAACAATTTTCTGGGTGGATTGTCAGTGGAGTAAATGAAAGTGAGAAATTTCTAATATTGAACACTTAACAATCAATGTGTTGCACACTTGATGGGGTTTGTTTTCAACAATTTATTTTTTTTCCGAGCGAGAATCCCAATATTATTCAAGTCAAAGTCACCCCTCCGATCCGATATTGACTTGAAACGCCATCTCTCCAAGAGTCCTTTGCGTGTCTCTGACAGACAGCAGTCAGAGGAGGAGGAGTAGATATCACCGTGGCAACAGACCCCGGTCCACAGCGACCCCCCCCTCGAGTCACATTTGACATCATCTTTAGGAGCCCTCCAAGGCCCCGGCTTGGCCGTGATAATAGTTTCCATGACGATGCAGCATGCTCAGTGCATCAGTGCCAGCTCAGATAAACAGTGATCCTTTACAAAAACAAGAAGGTCATTACGGCAGCTTGTCAAATCAATGCTGAGAGTGTCCCGGCTGATTAAGCCATCCTCTCTCAGCTCTGACACCGTGTCAATAGTGCCGCGCCGTCTGAGCACGGCCAGATGATTGGAGTGAAATGCCCATCAGTCAGAGAGCTGAGCCGGACTAATGATTCCCTGTGCTGCCTATTAGAGCTACATGACAACTCAATCCTGCACTAGAGAGAGAGAGAGACGAGAGAGAAGAGCGAAAGGAAAACAGTGACCTTGTTGCATTATTTGAAGCTGAATTAAATTGGCAGCAGCAGTTAATCTTTACCTGAGGCGATTAACAGAATTTAAGAGGAACAACAAAAGCACGGCGCATTTGCCATTTTTGCTTTCTCTTAGTGACATTTTGATTTCCTTCTCCATCCATTCTTCTGGAAGATGATGATGATTTATCATTAAGGGAACAGGAGAGAGGGGAGGATCATCTACATCATAAATCGCTAGCATAAAATATGCTCTCGGTTAGCTCTTTTAATTTGTTTTAGCGCGTCACTCCCTGGCCCTGTGGTGAGATTTGTGTAAGCCTCATCCAATTGACTTATCCATTTTGTCAGCTGGGATTCATCCCCCTGTGCCCTGCTGGTTACTGCAATGCTGAGCCGGTGGAGTCGACTGGTGGTCTGTGCAAATGTGTGCGATCAGATAGCTGAAATCACACGGCATTAAGCGCTCTCGCTTGGGAGCTGCCTAATTGCTTAGTGTTAATAGAGCACACTTAAACTCACTAATCTTGATTTACTTTTTATCAGACAAGAAGACTAAGATTGAGCATGCACACAAAAGTCAATGATCTCCCGGATTCTTGAAAAAGAATTCTCGATTTTACTTCAGGCACACACTTTCAGCTGAAATGGTATATTTTACCAGTCCGTTCTTAAATATGGGCCGTTGACACAAAGTATAAGTATATATATAAGTCATTATTTTATAAGGAATAAGCATAAATGTTTTCACCAACAACACTTTTACGTTCACTAACAAAACTTTTGGGTTCACTAACAACACCTTTGCGTTCACTAACAACACCTTTGCGTTCACTAACAAAACTTTTGCGTTCACTAACAACACCTTTGCGTTCACTAACAAAACTTTTGCGTTCACTAACAAAACCTTTGCGTTCACTAACAAAACTTTTGCGTTCACTAACAACACCTTTGCGTTCACTAACAAAACTTTTGCGTTCACTAACAAAACCTTTGCGTTCACTAACAAAACTTTTGCGTTCACTAACAAAACCTTTGCGTTCACTAACAAAACTTTTGCGTTCACCAACAAAACCTTTGCGTTCACTAACAACACCTTTGCGTTCACTAACAACACTTTTGCGTTCACCAACAACACTTTTGCGTTCACCACCAAAACTTTTGCGTTCACTAACAACACTTTTGCGTTCACCAACAACACCTTTGCGTTCACCAACAACACTTTTGTGTTCACCAACAAAACCTTTGCGTTCACCAACAACACTTTTGCGTTCACCAACAACACCTTTGCGTTCACCAACAACACCTTTGCTGCGTTCACCAACAACACTTTTGCGTTCACCAACAACACCTTTGCGTTCACTAACAACACTTTTGCGTTCACCAACAACACCTTTGCGTTCACCAACAACACCTTTGCGTTCATCCAACAACACCTTTGCGTTCACCAACAACACCTTTGCGTTCACTAACTACACTTTTGCGTTCACCAACAAAACCTTTGCGTTCACCAACAACACATTTGCGTTCACTAACAAAACTTTTGCGTTCATTAACACCTTTGCATTCACTAAAAAAACTTTTGCGTTCACCAACAAAACCTTTGCGTTCACTAACAAAACCTTTGCGTTCACTAACAGCACCTTTGCGTTCACCAACAAAACCTTTGCGTTCACCAACAAAACCTTTGCGTTCACCAACAAAACCTTTGCGTTCACTAACAACACCTTTGCGTTCACCAACAAAACCTTTGCGTTCACCAACAAAACCTTTGCGTTCACCAACAACACCTTTGCGTTCACTAACAAAACTTTTGCGTTCACCAACAAAACCTTTGCGTTCACTAACAAAACCAGTTCACACCTTTGCGTTCACCAACTACACCTTTGCGTTCACCAACAAAACCTTTGCGTTCACCAACAACACCTTTGCGTTCACTAACAAAACTTTTGCATTCATTAACACCTTTGCGTTCACTAACAAAACTTTTGTGTTCACTAACAACACCTTTACGTTCACTAACAACACCTTTGCGTTCACCAACAAAACCTTTGCGTTCACTAACAAAACATTTTCGTTCACTAACAACACCTTTGCGTTCACCAACACCTTTGCTGCGTTCACCAACAACACCTTTGCGTTCACCAACAACACTTTTGCGTTCACCAACAACACCTTTGCGTTCACTAACAACACTTTTGCGTTCACCAACAAAACCTTTGCGTTCACCAACAACACCTTTGCGTTCACTAACAAAACCTTTGCGTTTACCAACAAAACCTTTGCATTCACTAACAAAACCTTTGCGTTCAATAACAAAACCTTTGCGCTCAATAACAAAACCTTTGCATTCCCCTGAGAAACATTGTGTTTGCTCGCAAAACCTTTTGAGCAAAGCAAATTTTCTTGTCGGAAAGCAAACATTTTCACGAGGGAATGCAAAGTTTCTCTGGGCAACACAAAACATTTGCGAGAGAACACAAAGTATTGACAAGTATTTTTTCCTCCATCTCATATTTTTTTCCTTCACCATGTTCCTGTAGGGGCTCCATAGAAATGTATAAATATGACAATTAAAAATTGGAAGGCTAGACAAAAAAAAAAAAGATTCCTTTGTTGTCGATATGTTTATGTTTAAACATTGAATCAATATGAGATGAAAATGGCATTATTTGGGATTTACCTGTCAATGGAACTAATAAAAAAACATGTTACTGGTCATGGCCAAACATTTACATGCTTGAGAGTGTTCACATGAAATTACACTCAGAAGTTATTATGCTCAAAACAAATTAATGATGATGATGGGTATAAATAAAAGCATTCCGTTATTTATACATGCCTGGCCTATCATTTGCTAATATTACAAGATTTCTCTCAGCATGAAGACTGGGAGGAAAATCATGACTAATTTAACATGACATCAAAAATCACCACTCCTCTCAACAAATGTTTGTTGGCAATGGTCAATCAAGCTCTTTCTCCACATGCATTAGTCTGCCTGTCTACATGTGAAACAGCAGAGAGAAAACAAATCCACAGGGAGTAATGTAATTGTCTTGTAGAGCAAGCTTTCCTGAACACAAAACACAATCTGAAGAGAAAATGTGTGTGCTTCCAATTCGCTCCCTACCAGTGCCGTGTCATTAATAATATGTTATTGAGAAAACACAAACACACACACACTTCAGCATGGATAGAAATCCATTATCTTGATTTCTGTCTGCAGCTTCACTCTGTAACGTGTGATATTTACAACAACATTAATTGTCAGTGCATGCATGAAGATAAATGAGAGGAAATATCATGTCATAAGTAGTTAAACATGAGTAAAGAAAAATAAATGAAAGTCTGTATTGTGAACATCAAAATTACTCTACCATAAAATTAAAGGCAGTTCACCTTTACAGTGTTGACAGATGGGTGACTTTGAGCTGTCTCGATGTCCATATGTCTTTACAAGTGAAAATGCCTCATACCTTTATTTTTTTCTACACTATTAGCTGCCCCCCAAAAAGGATTGTTCTTGCTCTCGTTCTTTTTTTCTTTTCTTTTTTTTTTGGAACATAAGATAACAAAAATATATTATATAAAATAATATTTTGGGAAATGTATTAAAGTATTTTAGAAAAAAAGGGAAAAAAAGTTAATATAAGAAAAACTAAAACACTTCGTCCTAAACGTTACCCTATAATTTCTCCAAGATTATGCTTAACAGTGTGTCATTCACCAGCTGGCAATGTGCCAATATGCATGCCAGTACCAAATGACAAATAATAAGTATATGTTTCACTCTCAACAGATTTTTCATTTCATATAATATAATCCACGATGTTAATTCAATTTTTTGGAGTAGATAATTTAATGAAGATTACACACACACACACACATAAATCTAGACTGTGTGAAAATCTGGTGGATAGGGCAAATCTTGCACGCTCACTGGTTTTGAGTAATCTTCCCTCCTAGTCCTGCTATGAAAATGTAAGAAAATGCCAATATTTCCACCACCGTCTTATGGACGCTTTGATTTTCAAGTCAAGCATATAAAATAACAGCTTTGGGCATAAAAAAGTGAGGCTTCAACAAAGGGTAAACCAATAGGCCTGAGGAATTAAGACAAAGGTTGAAGTACAAAATAGATTTGGTCCATCATTGAAAACACAAATGATATGAAACTGGTATTATCAACTGGTAAATCAAACCTTTAGCTATTGTTGCCTATAGGGGTCAGCCGTAACTGAGTCTCAATACCATGAGATAAATAATAGAGAAAAGAGTTTTATTTTTTAACTTTTTTATTTTTTTAAAATTATTATTATTTTAAGTTTCCAGCCACTGCCAGCATTTTTGATAATTTTCACAAAATAATCATACCCCCCAGAATATTTTGAACATTTGAAATATGTAAGGAATAATTGATGATGGGCTGTTGAATTATTCGAAAAATAATGCACACCTGAGGTGGCGGTTACACCTCGGGTGTGCACTATTTTTCAATAATTCAACAGAACAGAGTCAAAACATTGTTCATATTATGTATTTAAAGACATTAGTCAGGTGTTTGTCCTTTAAACACTCTTTTGTGTAGGACTAATATCGGCCCCACTTTATATTAGGTGGCATTAACTACTTTGTACTATCATCAAAAAATAAGTACAATGTACTTATTGTGTTCATATTGTATTGCAAAACCCTTTTGTTGATATTGGGGTGGGATACGGGTAGAGTTAGGGACAGGTGTGGTGGTATGGGTAAGTTTAAGGGTAGGGTTAGGTTTAAGGGAAGTGTCAACAGTGTAATTATAACTACAGGAATTAATTACAGATGTAATTACATGAAGATATTTTTAAAAATGTAAGTACAATTTAAAAACATGTATGTACACAATAAAGGCATTGTATCAAATGATTAATTAAAATGTTAGTACATAGTAGTTAAGGCCACCTAATATAAAGTGGGTCCCTAATTTTTTACGCATCTCTGTTGCTAATTCCAAAACGTCATTTTAGAGCTAGTAATGGAGGCTTCAGCCACTGATAGCAGACTAATACAGCTATTAGAGAGAGAGAAGGAGAGAGAGAGTCTGCGTCTCTCTTAACCGTGTTCAGCAGCTGCGTCTATACTGTAAGTTTATCTGCTTCAAGAACAGCGCCGTTAGTGAGAAATGTTATGTAGCTTTTATGTTGTTAAACTATTTCACTGATAAAATCGTCAGAGCAGCGCTGACAACATGTTTCTGTGTGAGTGTGTGTCCGTACTGTATGTGTGTACGTTTGCGTGAGAGAAACAGCGTGAGAAAGAGAGTATGTGCTTTCGATACATAATAAAACTTAGTTTTGTGGCAAAAAACCCCCAAAAAAACATGGAAATAGTTTGTCCTTTCATTTATTATCCTATTGTTTACTATATTTCTTTGATTGGTCAGTGTCGTTGAGAATTTTGGTTATTTTGCTGTTGTAGGCTGTAAAGACTTTCAGTTTAAAATAACTGAAATCATTTGGTGAAGTGATCTGGAACTGTAATGTGCAAGACCTGCCTTGAACTACTTTTCCGTGAAAATAATTGCGTTCGTAAACCAATCAGATTCAAGCATTCAACAGTAGTCCCCATAGTATTAATCAAAAGAAAGAACAGAGCCTCTGCTCCTCGTTTTATTCTAGCTGCATAGATTTTTTTAACAACACTTGAATGTGGGTAAGTTTCATAAACAAGAAAATCGCTTAAAGAAGACTACAATGTGCATAAACAATGCTTTTATCGCTTGTTTCTGCTCCTTTTTTGTGGGTTTTAATCCGGAGATTCTCTACTCGTTCAGAAAATGCATAATAGCAGCCACACCATATAACAGTGAAAAATTCCGTCAATGGCGGGGAAAAAGTTAACTTCAGGGGCAGACAAGGCAAAAATAACAAACAAAACAAACTTTTGTGAATTACCTGAAAGTAAAGAAAATAAAATATAACTCAACTTCCCTACCTCCCTAAATCAAAAACAGCATGAAAGACAGCGTCTTGCCTGCTACATCCCTTAAGTTGACAAAACTATATCAAATAATATTTACAAAAGATATATACAGTATATACAAATGAATGGCTAACACAATCCAAATCAGAATCCAAGTTGTAGTCAATCAAGCGTATAAACAGCATAACCACACTCCCAATCTCAGACTGGTACGACACTCAAGATCAAGCAAAACGATGAACGATATGAAATTTAGGCTGAATGATACACAGTAACACACAACGGCACAACAATGGCTGAGGTTGAGTGTTTGGGGCGGTCCTTATAGGAGAGCCAATCGCAAGCCTCCACCGAATTATCATCAGAAACCATATTTACACAGAAGAAATGACTCAAGCTCATAACACTATCAACCAGTGAAAACACAACAACTGAAAGAATGCGTCAAATTTCCCAACGGCAGCTCTTTTACATATGAACCAAGAACAGCTTCATTTAGCGTAGTGCCAATCATTGGCTGTACACGAGCAAGGCCTTAAGCTTTAAAGCACAGCAAATAACGGCCGACGGCACATAGTATATACAGTGCAGTTTTAGCTCACCTTCAAGCTGTAAAGCTGATTTACAGCCACATGTTATTATTTAGCATTATTCATCTTGCTGTCGGTTGCACATTGGAGGTTAATAGAAATGCCAGCATGTTCACTGATTTACTTAGTAAAATTT
Organism: Romanogobio albipinnatus; assembly: GCA_023566225.1. Lineage (NCBI taxonomy): Eukaryota > Metazoa > Chordata > Actinopteri > Cypriniformes > Gobionidae > Romanogobio > Romanogobio albipinnatus. Next base: position 12,034,723 of record CM042258.1, read on the forward strand.
TCATCCCAAGGTTGGGCCTGAGTGATTGGACACTGACTGAGGAAGGAGGGGGTTCATGCATTATGTAGAGGTGGCTGATGTGACCTTGAGCCATCACGGTCCGGGCTATATATTACACTGCGGCCATCTTTCCCAGACCAAAGATCCATCTGACGTAGTTAACAGGGTTTTACACAACATTACTGACGCTTTGCATGAGTTGAGCTCCTTTTATTTGGTCATCCATTTCAAGAGTGGTTTAACAACAACGGATGGGAAGCCATTTACAACAGCCCCACCGCCATTTGATTCGCCTCAGACAGACAATTAATAATCACAAAGCCACTGATACAGTGAGAAAGTGGAAGCCATAACCATTTATTATGTGTTCACTAGGACAGTAATAGTGTTGATGGACTTCCATGAATTCCAATGTTAATCAGGCATACAGTATATCTGTCACAAGACAAAATATAGACAAATATTAAATAGCCTGTCATCTGGAAACATGACCGATTGTGATGGCGTGAGAGATGTAAATATTTGAATAGCATTGCCTTTTAGGGGATGTTGGCATATGCCGTTTTTTGCAGTAATTTATGTATCCTGGGAAACATTTGCATTGACTTCAGAGATCAGGTGGACCAGCATTTTCCCACAGTAGAAGGTGGTGCTGGATCAATACACCGCATGTTAGTAAGGCATTGGCAACCTTTAACATAAGCCAAATTGATTTATCTAATGCCCTCCATATTTTGAAATTACATTAGCGTGTAATCTTGTCTAGGACCCGACCATGACATTTACAAAACACACACACACACAATTCTAATAGTGTGTTCAGTATTCAATTTAGAAAAAAGAATCAGTATTTTTTTCTAAACTTGAAAGTACAGGTCATCCTCTCTTGAGATGTTTAAAGAGAAATAATTATGTTGGAAATGAAGGCGATGCTTGCTGATAGAGGAAATGATAAGGGAACACCATTCTCTTTTTAAAGCGCAGGGTCCATTCGAATATAATTGGTAGAGGAATTATTTATGACATTAATTGCCACATTATCGACTGCCTGTCAACTCGCGTGGCAGTTCGTCCATCTTTCTTACCGGCGCTCGCAAGCTCAGCCTAAAGCAGACTGACAAGCTAATTACACCATCTTCCCTTTCCATGACAAATGCTACTCATCTGAAACCTCGCCGGAAATAAAGCTCTTTCTCTCCCCGCCTGCCCTTTCCCTCTCCCGTCTGCCCGGGCTAATATCTCCTCGTGTCTGTCGTAAAAGATGGAGCCGTGAGCTTTTGGAGAGCGATCTGCTCCCCGTCTCACCTCTCACTCATTCAGTTAGCATACGCTATCAGCACACAGCTGTCAATCACTGATACTATGCGCACTGCACACGTTCTCATTTGCATCGCCGACGTCAGTCATTCAGAGAGAGTAGCCTAATAACTGATGACTACAGATGATTTCCCGCCGCAGCTTTGACGGGCATCCGTGCTGACTGTTGGATAGTGTGTGCTGCTCTGATACAGCTCTGGGCTTTTTTATACAACACAGACTTTGCATGCTGCCCAGTCTTTGCCTCTTTTCTCGTTACTATTGTGATAGCTGTGAAATGTCATTTCCGAGCCATTAATATCGGAGAATGATCATTTTCAAACAGCTTTCCAGAACACTCCTCCCATCTACCATTAGTGGACAAACAGATAGGGATGTCCCATATCTCATGGCATTGATGAAAACAATGTTTTGTTTAACTGGTTTACTGTATTCCTTAAATCAAGATACAGCTAGAATCTAAATGTACTTGTTATTACTATGTTATTACTATGAACAACGAACATCATGTGAAACCGAGATGATTTTTCATTCAGTTCGTGTTGATTTAGGTCCCACTTCATCTGGCCCGTATCCCTGCGTTCTCCTACCGAGGAGCGATTCCTGGAGCCCTGCGTGAAGGGAGTCCCAGGTCAGAGCCCACAGGTTGCTCTCGACTTCTCACACCTTAATTAGTCCCCGCCGCGCGCCTCTCCCGAGCGCACACCATCTCTCTCTCTCTAACACGTGTGTGTGTGTCAGCATATGTCTTCCCGCTGCACTTCCGCCCGCCTTCTAATGCTGTTTATATTTGCGGAGCTGCTTGAGATGAGGCCCTGACGAGGATGGGAACTGACACTCACCAAACTCGGTATGTCCCCAAGCCAGCTCCAGCGGCTCGGGTGCTGTCAATTCCGGCTACATCAGCGGCACTGGCTCAATGGCAGCGTCTCTGACACATGTCACAAAGTTTTAAATGTCTGTTCTTTTCATGGGGATGGTTGGGTGAGCCAGCCGGGGAAGAGATGACATTTTATGTGGTGGTGGTGGTGGTGGTGGGGGGGGGGGAGACTTGTTGTGGCTCCTTCTTGCTGCCTCCACCAGCTGTCAGTGCCACTTTTCTCAAAACATATCACAACACCGACAAATAAACCTTGTCATTTAGAAACGCCCGCACTAGTGACCGTGCTCTCCAGCAGTACGACAGCAGCGACGCACAAGCATAGTCTCATAGGGCCGAAGACACAAATGTACTGTATACACACACAACCTGCGCACACATTTACGACAATATCCCCATTGCATTGTGTCCCTCTCAGACAGAACGCACACACTTGGCCGATGTGCATGAGGCAGAGACACACACAACCTGTGACCCACAGTCAAACCCACACAGCCGGTGCACACAAAATCATTTCACTGGGCTATCTTTGACCTTTCCCTGTGTGCTTCACATTGCAGAGCGCCGCTCCGGGTACACATGCTTTCTTTCACATCCAAAACCACGTCTCTCATTTGCTGGGCTAATTTGGATGGCATACTTGGGAGGCCGTTTAACACACGGCAATTAGACAAGATGGGGCCAGGCAAAATCATGCCATTAATAATGAATGCTTACAAGAAAAAAACTAAAACAATAATAAGGTACAGCCATTTAGTAATAATAATAATATCATCTTATATACTTCATATTATAATATATAATAAATGAAAGAACACTACATTTTTTTCCAGATAATTTTATTTATTGCTTAACAGTGGATATCACAGGAATCTTTAATCAAAAGAGTAAACAATAAGTAATTATCCATCAAACTATATTACATACAATATTTCCAGTGCACACATTAATAGACAATATATGTATATATATTTCTAGTGAACATTTTCAATTTAATTTAAGAAAAATCACCCTTAGCTTATTTGCAGTTCACTTAAATAGTCTTGCGGTGAGCAAAATACTTTTTTGAAAAGTACAAATACTACATAGTCTGTTAAATCAATCTGAAAAAAAAAAAAAACTATATATCATCATTTTTATAATTATAAAATGTTTAGATGGAGTATAACATGTCATACAGAAGGACATTGTTTGACATATAAAGAAGGATCTACTGTATACAACAAATTAAACATCTCAAATCTCGTATCAATATTATTCATCTTAAGTCATCTTTAAAACAAGTTACAGCTAATCTTTTGCATGCCCACTGTACACACTTGGTTAAAATATAAACCTGTTATTTTGTTTGGAGAGGATCTTTGGCAAGTCTTCCTGTATATAAACTTCAGCGCAAGAACTGAGCTTTTAAAGTGGAATGTCATATTTAAGAAAGGAAGAAAGAAAGAAAGAAAAAAAGAAAAAGGGTGACACAAACAAGCAGCAAAATAAATTGAACGAACATAAAACTTTCATCATCCTCACTGCACCTAATGGAGTAAATATTTGCCCAACTTTTTGCCCACTGCTAGTAAATCTGTTGCCAAAACACAGCAAAGGCCATTATGGTTTTTTTTTTTTTTTTATTGATTTTTGTTTGTTTTTTTTTTAATACAAAGAAAAGAAAAAGAAATCATTAAAATAACGTAAGTCCAAAAACTGCATGCGGAAACAATCAAAAAGACTGGAAAGTTGTTGACTCCCCCCTCACACATACAAACATCCACCTCCTCCATTTTCACTGCCAGAGCTGCTGTCTTTCTTTGCTCTCTCCCTCCAGAGAAAGAATGAAATAAAGCAAAGCTCATTACCTCTCTCTTTCACAGCTCCTCCAGGCTCCGGCACTGCAACAACTGCCCCCGCAACACAAACTTCACACACGACATGCACATGCAGCTCACAAACACGCAAACATACACATGCCACAGAGTCAAGAGTCTGAGAGGGCCTCTCAGCCCAATTTCTGATAGGACTCATGCTGAAAACATTCAATAAAGCTTTGGATCACAGATTAATAAAAAATATTTTGGTTATTTTGGCTCCATTATTTTTCTTTTTAGAGTGTACTGTAAAAAAAAAAACAGTTTCTTTGTATATATTTATATATATATATATATATATATATATTAAAAAAATCACGGGAAAAGATGCTATTAATCCCTCGTGCCATGTAATGATGATCATGCCTTTTTTTAAAGCTTAAAAAAGGCTAATAAATTTAAACAAAATGCAATGTGTTTATCTTTAAATTCATTAGCCTTTTCTTTATTTTTGTACTTATTTGGGGGAACAATAGCCTCCAATGACTCAAACTGACATTACGCCTACAGTAATGTACGGAAAGTGACATGGTAACAAAACCATGTAATAAGCTTTACTTTTAATTACGGATAAAGTGTAAAACTTCAACAAAAGTGGCACTTTCCCCCCAATGTTTCTCTTTAACTTTAGCTTTGACTTTGAGAGGAGCTCATCCTGGGCTTCCGTGTGGGCAGCCTGAAGCCTCAGGTGGGACCTTTGACCTGGGGAGAGCAGCAGTTGGACCAGGCAATCCATCATGTAGCCGCGGCTGTCAGGACGAGCACTCAGCCGCGTGTGTGTCTGTCACCGCGGCATAGCGGGGCTGCTTAAAGGCAATCATGTCAATCTGGATGGCACTGCTCAGACGGAGCGAGAGCGATGGGAGGTGGCAGGGAAGGCACACTCAGCAGACGGCACTAGAGGGCTGTGTTTGGCTGCTTAAAATGTGTGTGGCAACATGTATATTTATAATAATATGCGCAGGATATCTTTGTAAAGCCCCCACGCGTGTCTATCCACTGACCCGTCTGTCAGTCAAAGCTGGTCATTGCGGATGAATCGATTGCCCTCTGAGTGCTTGCCGTAGTAGACATAACGGCACTTGGTGAAAACCCCTGAAAGTGAGAGAGAAGAGCATGTCAAAATGACATTTAACAACAACGTCAATGTCAAAACAACTCCATGTGAATTCTGTGGTGTATCTATGAGATGCTGTCCTCATGTCCTGTTTGGACTCGGATTAGATTAGCACAAAAATACACAACTCTCAGGTTGATACATCTTCTAACTGTATGAGAACTGATTATGAAGGGAAAAAATCTATTTCATAAGAAAGAAATAACTCGTCGTTTTACATAACTCTTCCATGAATTTTTTTTAAAATTCAGTATACTTCGGTTGTCCGTGTGACGCATGCGCAAGGTGAATGTTGACACAGAAAATGTGATGTACTGTGCAGCCGTCTATGAAAGAGCAATACAAAACAGTAAACAAAGCAGCAAATCTTTCTCCATTATTTTTTGTTTTGTTCTAAACCGCATGCAACAGCAGATACACTACTTTTCTTATTCTATCCTTCCGAACGAATGCCCTGTAACAAGACTCGGTGCTGCCCTCACAGCCAAAAACACAGTTGTCCTGTGCATGTGTCAAACGCGTCCATCTGCGATTGAGTATACTTTGAAAGCTGAGCGGACATGGAGTGTGCGTGGGATGGAGTGGAATTCGGAAAATGAAGTATACCTGGGTCTTGATGCATGTCAGGAATAGACATGAATAAATGGCGTGAATTTTCACATGCTTGGTCATCAATACACGTCTGCTAGTTGTTTATTTTATTGAAATATTTTTATTTATCTTTTTGTCCCTGTATGTTTGCTTGCTGAGGTCAAATTGACATCCATCTGTCTGTTGACAGACAGACAGACAGACAGACAGACAGAAAGACAGACAGAAAGACAGACAGACAGACAGAAAGACAGACAGATGGATAGATGGATGGCTGAAGAGTGCAGTGAATATTTGTATTTCAACATAATTCCAGCAGATCAGCAATAGTGATTTTATGATTTAGACACAAATCAATACTTATGAAAAGCATGAAAAATCCATCAGAAAGCGGTTTGTCAGTAAAGTACACACACTACTGCAAATATAAAGCCCAGAATCTGTCTCCAGAATCCGTCATTTCTCACTCAAATTCCTGGCATGAAAGGTGTGTCGAGGGAGACAGTGCATCCGTCTAAAGTCTGAGAACACTAGAGAGACAACATTTAGCCTGAGGGCATTGTCTAGACAATAACACGCCAAGAGATCGCTTTCTTCAGAAAGAGAGAGAGAGGGAGAGAGAATGAGGTGAAACTGTAAGGATGATGATCAACAGTGAGCTCACTGTACTGATCCAATGTTTGATAACATTGCCATTTGCCTAGTTCATTGTCCATCATTCATTGTCCAGACACTCTGAAGGTGTGTGAAAGAGACACTGTGGCAGGCCCTTGGAGGAGCATCAACACTCCTACAAGGCAAGGACGCAGATGTTTAACACAGATGACTATTTTTAATATGATACACTGTGAGAAACTGCCACTCACTCCTGTAGATCCTTTAGAAGTCCATTCATTCATTACACACACACACACACACACACACACACACACACACACACACACACACACACACAGTACTGCAGCAGTAAGTGCTGCACTGATGATGTATCAGAAGAAAACACCATGGCACTTTGATATATAACATGGCAATACATGATTATTATATTCATACACCATAGTTTTTACACAACAGCCAGTACTTTTTGGTACTTTTTAGTAATCAAATATTGGCCTACAGGAGTCTTTATTATCCCTGGCAGGATAATTTTTTAATAATAATAATTTATTACCCCCCATGACATAACTGAATGGCACAACTGAGTGATGCATGACCGTGCCAAACTTGTCGCTACAGTGTTTGAGACATCCATAGCAACCAACTAGCAACCAACTATAAATCCTTTCCAACATACTAACTCTAAGACAATGCTAATGATTTATGGTTGCTTGCTAGGACATTGCCAGTGATGTCTGGATGGTCCCTAAGATGTTGCTAGGGCATTGATAGGCAGTTGCTAGAAATGTCTGATGTTAGGGGCCTTGCTATAGGCAGTTACTAGGTTGTTCTGTGTGGTTGCTAGTCTGTTGCTATGACATTACTAATGTTTGCAAAACAGTTGCTAAGGTGTTCTAAGTATTTACTAGCATGTTGCTAGATAGTTGGTGCTATAGTATTCTGGGTGGTTACTAGGGCATTGCTCGTCATTTGCTAGAGTGATCTAGATGGTTGCTAGAGTGTTGCTAAGGATGTCTGGTCCCTTAGATGTTGTTAAGTGATTGCTAGGACACTGCTTGACAGTTGCTGAGGTGGTTCTGACGGTTTCTAGGAAGGTCTGAGCAGCCCTTAAGATGTTGCTAGGGTGTTGCTATGGTGCTTAATCAAAATAAAACTCATCATCAAGCATGTGGCTAAACCACATACTTTCTCCTTCTAAGCATTGAGGCTGTTCATAACTCATCGAGCGTGCGAGTGTCCGTTCACTTATCTCACACATCAACAATACATGTCCTGGCAAAACATATGCCAGCGTTAGGAACAACAACGCAGCGTTTGTATTGTTTACATCTTCCGTTTGCTTTGCTGAAAATGCTAGTTGACTGTGAGGCCTATAGGTGATGTGTCGAGACAGCCCAGTCTGAGTGTGTTAAAGACAGTATCGTTCTGACATGCCAGCAAGAGAAAGAGAAATAGAGCTGTGTGATGGATGTGGCAGACTGCAGCTAGGTGTCAGCGCTTTAGTAAATGAGGCAAGGACAAGTGGCATTAATGCTGTCAATGATCTCCTGACAGGAAAACAGATACTGTGCTCGCCGCCGTTTTTAAATAGACATCAAGTGCATTAATGACAAAAAAGGGCAGGCTTCAAACAAAGCGTCTGAGTGATGGGCGAGCTGCGGCAGCGCTCCGAGCGCGCCACTAACATAATCCGAAAAGACACTGTCAGAGCCGGAGAGAGACGGGCCCCAGAATCGCACGTACTGACAGTGAACAGAGATGAGGACAGAGATACTGGTGCCATATTAGTGCCAAGCATATTCCAACACCAGTCTGGATCCTAACCAAATCTGACACTTTCCTTCTCCCGTCGCTTCAAAGTAGCCACTCCACCCCTCTTCCTCTTCCTCTCCCTCTCCTCCCCTTCCCCCACTACGAGAGATCGGCAACCAGCCTTCTCCAACGTGTCACTCCATTCCTGCGCTCTCCTTCCGCAACGAGTTAGTGGCGGGCCCGCTCGTGTCAGCCCGCAGGCCCGGAGACAAACTCAGTCAATCTAAATTTGGACTTTTGTAGCCGAGCGACGCTCATTTTCCCTGCCATCCTCGCGAGTTGAGGTGATCCAAACTGTGAAGTGTGAGGAGATGTCTGTTCGCATCAGATCAGACGTCTACGCCGGTGTCAGCACCCCCCCTCACTCTGCGGACGGGTGTGGGGGGATTGGGGGGGCAGCGGACAGCTCTGCCAGTGCAAGTACTTGTTCTGAGGGGGTGACAGGGTTTTTGCACTCCAGCTGCTGCAGTTGCCCTGGGGATGGAGGTACCGCCGCTGGATCCCTGTATGCTCATTCTAACTATCAGAGCGCTGATTTGAGAGGAGATTCTCATACACTTCACCTCACCAGGATATAAGACTAGCATAGGAATGCTGCAGCAGCCCTTCAGTGACAGTGAAAGAGATCACAATTAATATTGAAAAGTCTAATAACCTGACAAAAAAAGAGAAAAGAAGAACAACAAAACATGCAGGAAGCAAATATGTCGTCATGTGACAAGAAAACAGGACTATTATTGTTGTTATTATTAACTCTTTCCCTGCCAGGTTTTTTTTTTTCATGTTGCAAGCCACTGCCAGCATTTTTTAAAATAATTTTCACAAAATGTTCATGGCCCCAGAATATTTTGTTGTATGAATATCTGAACATGCAATACGTCAAAAGAAAGAAAAAAAGTTATATTCTAGCTTAACCCTGTAAGGCCCACTGTTGTAATATTACAACATCAATTCTATGACAACTCTACTAAAATAAACCTGTAGATATTTATTTTCTCTCTAAGACCACATTTACACAACTAATAGGTCCTTTTGCTCAGTCTTGCAATGCTATTGGATGGAACATTTTGTGAATAGGCCTGTTTACATGGCCATTAACTCGCACAACCTGCGAACTTGACTTGACATCATGAAGATTTACAGGACTGGATAAATCAACATGCAAGTAAAATGCCCCAAAATATGTTTTAATGTGACTAGTAATATGTCTAGATCATGCAGATATTAAGGTACTGTTAAATACTTTAATCATATTAGATTTTGAGCTTGTAATGTCAATGTTGTAATTTTACAACACTGGGTGAAAGGGGTAGCAAAATTTGCCTGTGCACTTTGCATATTACATGGATGAAATGTACTTCTCACGTGTTCCATGTTAAGTAAATACTAATAGAAACAATGTTTTTGATCATTTATACGTTTTAAAAAGTCATCTTTGTTACAATTTTGAGTTTTAATCAACATTTAATTATTAAATAAGTTCAAGTTGAATTAAGGAATAAATTATTTCTTTGAGAATTTGAAAGTATTTGTGTAGCAATATCTGTCTTATAATTCATAAAACATACTTAACTGGTCTTGTTTTCTTTTATGGACTTTCCCAAATATCTGCTTCCTGCATGAGGTACAGGTGATAATGTTCATGAATGTGGGGGGTAATAGTGCTATTAGCATGATAGTAGAGGGCACAATAAGCTAGCCAGACTGTATTGTGTGAATTCTGTGGAATGTGTGAATTCTTTATTTGTGTAAGTATCATTGGGATATGGAAAATAACCAGTGTTTTTTTTTCCATTTCAGAATGCCACCAGCCAGGAAAGACCGTATTATCAACAAAGTGTATGATATCATTGATGCCATCCAAAATGGGAACAGTGATTTTGTAATTTACGGGTGGGACATGTCCCCACCACTTTTTAAAAGTAATTGAAAACTAGATTGCGGAAGGTGTGTATTAAAGCAAAAGCACAATCTACAAATCGTAATTCATTCATTTAAGACATTTTTACGCCGGTCAGAAGCTTTTTTTCCATTACAGATTTGCGCAAAACTTTTGCCATATTTCCTAATAGTCGATAAAAAAAAATATTGCGAAATTACAGCGTACAAAGAACTCGTATTCTGTCCAAACATACCGCGCCATCTGTAAAGAATGATCGACTTTTACATACGCCAGGTTATTGTGACGCATTGCTGCCAGCCTGCCACATACAGAGACGAGCGAAATGTTTGAATTTGCATGGTGGTAACTCAAAGTTTTACCACTTCGTTACGGATAAAAGGTGCCATGGACCGCTCATGTCAGCATCAGTGGCATAACTTTAATCTAGAAATTATGGACCCCGGTGCACAAATATCATAACTATCTATAATAGGCCTACACTCTAAAAATCAAAAAAGGTTCTATATGGCACCAAAAATGGTTCTTGGCTCGTAATCATAGGAGAACCTTTTTTAGTTTTTTAGTGGTTCTTCAGAGGTTCTTCACCGGTTCTTTGAGTAAGGTGCTATATAACACCTCTGAAGAACCACTGAAGCACCAAAATTGGTGCTATATAGCACTAAAAAAGGTTCTCCTATGATTATGAGCCAAGAACCTTTTTTGGTGCCATATAGAACCTTTTCTTTTTAGAGTGTACTGTAATATATTGTATGATATACTGTAATACATATATTCTAGAAATGTATTAAAAAGAAAGACGCTTTCAGCATTACTCAAAGGTTGCGGAAACAGGCCAGTGGGTTCGTTACGCACGTCAATCCATTCCCGGCGTTCTTATTTTGCTTCTTATGTATTTAATATACAGGCAATTAGTTTAGGAAACCTTGATCAAAATTAAAATACAATTTATAGAAAACGAAATTCACTTTAAAGAAATGATTTCTGCAAAACAACACTCAATAGAAATCATGTCTGACCCCACTCCATGTCTCCAGACATATTGTGCGTCTTATAGCCCATCTTACTCATGCCGACGAAAGCGCCCGCAAATTCTTTAATATTTTTCATTGTTGCAGTTTTTTTTACCACTTCGTTATTTTGGCTCGGAATTTCGTTTGTTGGAAATATGAACTGAATTTAGAAATTAAATTTGAAATTAAAAACTTTGCGTTTAATAAACAGAATACATTTTAAGCGTTTGGAATGGAGTAGGCTACATGCAAAACGTAGCCTATTTAGATTCATAGTTAGGCTAAATAAATTATCTAATATGGATACAGACATATATACATCACTATACAACACTATGAAAACTATGAGAAAAATATGTCGTTTTAACAACATACGATCTCGTTATTACAAGAAAATGATGTTGTTTTTATGACATAAGATCTCGTTATTACTGCATAATTGAGTGGAAAAATAATTATTATAATAATAAATATTAAATAAACACATAGCAAAACGAGTTGTGTGGTGTCCCCACCACTTTTCAAAGCAAAGTTATGCCACTGCATTGCCCACCCATCTGATGATTATGTGGACATCATGCCAACTAAATCAAGTCACTCAAGAACACAGACCATGCCCCGTGACAGCTATCGCTGGCTGATAAAAGATTTTTATCAGTCCCAACACTGATTTTTCAGGTCAGGATATCACTAATGATGCCGAGCTTAATACACCACTGGAGTATTTCTGAAAGTTTATGTCAGAAGATATGAAGCAAATAGAGGACAATGCAGACACTGTGGTAAAGGCTACACCAACACACTTTGCAGCAAGTGCAATGTCCGCCTCTGCTTCTCAGAGGACAAGAACTGCCTTTGGGACTATCAAAACTGAATATTGCTATGAACATAGCTACAGCGAGGAAAATAAGTATTTGAACACCCTGCTATTTTGCAAGTTCTCCCACTTGGAAATCATGGAGGGGTCTAAAATTGTCATCGTAGGTGCATGTCCACTGTGAGAGACATAATCTAAAAAAAAAAAAAATCCAGAAATCACAATATAATTTTTTAAACTATTTATTTGTATGATACAGCTGCAAATAAGTATTTGAACACCTGTCTATCAGCTAGAATTCTGACCCTCAAAAACCTGTTAGTCTGCCTTTAAAATGTCCAACCCAACTCCATTTATTATCCTAAATTAGATGCACCTGTTTGAGATCGTTAGCTGCATAGACACCTGTCCACCCCATACAATCAGTAAGAATACAACTACTAACATGGCCAAGACAAAAGAGCTGTCCAAAGACACTAGAGACAAAATTGTACACCTCCACAAGGCTGGAAAGGGCTTTTTGCCAAGCAGCTTGGTGAAAAAAGGTCCACTGTTGGAGCAATCATTAGAAAATGGAAGAAGCTAAACATGACTGTCAATCTTCCTCGGACTGGGGCTCCATGCAAGATCTCTCCTCGTGGGGTCTCAATGATCCTAAGAAAGGTGAGAAATCAGCCCAGAACTACACGGGAGGAGCTGGTCAATGACCTGAAAAGAGCTGGGACCACCGTTTCCAAGGTTACTGTTGGTAATACACTAAGACGTCATGGTTTGAAATCATGCATGGCACGGAAGGTTCCCCTGCTTAAACCAGCACATGTCAAGGCCCGTCTTAAGTTTGCCAATGACCATTTGGATGATCCAGAGGAGTCATGGGAGAAAGCCATGTGGTCAGATGAGACCAAAATAGAACTTTTTGGTCATAATTCCACTAAACGTGTTTGGAGGAAGAAGAATGATGAGTACATCCCAAGACCACCATCCCTAATGTGAAGCATGATCCCTCCTGCAGTGTGTGCAAACCTGGTGAAAAACTACAGGAAACGTTTGACCTCTGTAATTGCAAACAAAGGCTACTGTACCAAATATTAACATTGCTTTTCTCAGGTGTTCAAATACTTATTTGCAGCTGTATCATACAAATAAATAGTTAAAAAAAAATCATACATTGTGATTTGTCATTGTAGATTATGTCTCTCACAGTGGACATGCACCTACGATGACAATTTCAGACCCCTCCATGATTTCTAAGTGGGAGAACTTGTAAAATAGCAGGGTGTTCAAATACTTATTTTCCTCACTGTAAATCGCATAAATGGCAAAGTTTCAATTCAGTTCATCATGTTTTGTAAATACAATCTGAACATATATATTTTTTAAATACGTTGGAAATATGAGAAATATTGGAAATATTTAAAAAAACGAGTTGGAAATACGATGGAATATTTCTGTGCCAAATACGCTCCTTCAGGATTCGACGTCATAAAGGGCGGAATTGCTTGTATGGGCACTTCTCCTGGACGAGCACGTGCGCACATCAACCAGAGCGAGAGCAAAAGTGTGTCCATCAACGAGCTTTGTTCGGGTTACGGGACCCATTGGCAGCGCTGTCATTATGTTTTTAGACCACGAAATCAACAATGTCACTAAAGAAGTGTGTTTTTGGTTGTGAGGGAAAGACAACCTTGTTCAGCTTCCCAAAGAATCCAGCGTTAAGGAAACAGCGGATGCATTTTGTTTTTCCAGAGCAGTCTAAAACCGCAGGTGGTGAGTGAAACTGCATTAAATGTCTGTGTTTTGTTGGCAATCGGCGTGTAAGTGCATATAATCTAAACAACACCAACGTATGGTGAATCGAAAGTTATCTAGGGATAATGCCATGATGTATTTTGTGTATGTGCTCATGACTCTTTAGCTCTGCCCACTGCACGCCTGCACGACCTCGGCAGTTTTCGGAAAGAATCGGTACAGCATATCTGTCTTTTATAAATCTGATAAAACTAAAGACTATACTGAATAAACTAAAGCAATACTACTCTATAGGTACTCAAGATTAACATGAGACTGGCAGAAACTGTGTGTGTTATGTACCCTTTAAGATCACACAACTCTAGAATTTGTGGTTGTAACTAGAATATCTAAATTCACTAAAGGCATTTTCGCATTTGGCTCCTAAACTCTGGAAAAGCCTTCCTGATATGTTGGGGCTCAGACTCACTCTCCCAGTTTTATCTTCTCTTTTATCACAGGATACCCATCCTGAGATAACTAGAGAGTACGTCAGCTCCAGTTGGGATCCAGCCTCTTATGAAGACTTCAGATGACCCAACACCTGTGAAGAAATTACTCAAGAAGACTTCAACTCCAGCAAGGACTTCAGATGACGCAAACTCTGAATCAACATGCACCAATGCTACATTTTTCTATTTATCCTACTTTATATAACATACGTTACTTCAAGGAGCTCATTGTTTCTGCTTTAAATTAATACATTGTTTAAATTAATACATTGTTAGCTAACTTTGTGATTTGAAATGCATAACTTGGACACCTTCACCCCTGATAACAGATCACTCTACATTGTAATGTAGACACATGTATTTTCTGTAAAGCTGCTTTGAAATGTTATGCATTGTGAAAAGCGCTATACAAATAAATGTGAATTTAATTGATGTTGATGATCATGTTATTTTACATACGCATCTGTTTACATATGATATCGCTTGTTTCTGCTTCTTTTTTCCTGTGTTTTGCTCAGGAGATTCAGTACTCTTTCAGAAGATGGGTAACAGCATAACTGAAAACACGGAAAGCCGTAAATTTCCGTCAATGCAAGGGAAAGAGGAGTTATTATTTTATAAACATTTTATTAATTAATAATTTTTTTTACATTTTTCGATCATAATATGAATAATAAAATAACAATAATTGAGTACCCAGAAAACTGATCCAAATTATTCAAACTTTTTTTTAAATAAATTTTTAAGTGTATTTAAGGTGAAAGGAAAATAAAAGTTTGAGAGTTTTTAAATGAAAATTTGGGTTGAAAATGTTATTGTATAAAGAAACGTATAAACATGAATCTTTTTTTTTTTTTTTTTTAATATAGATTTCTTATGATCTCAGACATTATTTGTCATTGTCCCTGTAATGAGCACCTGGAGCAGCGTCAGATGCATTCAATTTAGCAGTAGAGAACAGCAAAAGATTAATAAAGTGTGGCTCAGTTCAATGTCTGGTGACGACTGAAGTTGTAATATTGCAGCCTGAATGCTTCCTCACATGTTCAAGAGCTTAAAGCAGCGGTCAGCAAAAGAAGCAGGTCTGGGAGATGTCCATCCTGTCCCCCTGCAGACTGACTTATTTAAACAACCTCTTTGGGGAGCAGATTGAAACAGAGAGAGGAAAACACACATAGGCCTGCCAGGGCCAGGGAAGCATGTTTAGCGTAAACTGGCAGCTAGGGTGATGCGTGATATAGTGCAGCCCACTGCAAATTTTGCACACGGCAGCCAGCTTCCACAGCTGGACACTCCGCTTATTATATGAGGAAAAAAAGAGGAGCGAGAGACAAAGGCAGGAGAAAAGGTAAAATGCAGAAGCAGCTCTTTCTTACATAACCTGTTAGTGGAAAGCAGAGTCTAGCTTGAACCCGTGGGGACGGTTGATGAGCTGATAGCTAATATTAAAAAAAACCCCACTGTGTCAGTGCCTGGCCTCCGATGTATTCCAGACACTCACATACAGCCATTACAGTGACAGATTAAAAGTTTTCAGGAAGCTAATGTTTCCATGCTGCATATTCTGGCAGGGGAAAGGTTGAAAGCATTGTTCCTGTCCTGTCATACCTGGATGTTTGGTGAGGAGAGGAGGTTGTCTTCATGTGAGTTAGAAGTAGAGACAGGACCGACACACTCACAGCTTATTACAAACAACACGAGTCCTCCACAGCCTCTCCGTGACCTGCTATCACAGGCGGTGAGGAGAGCGCCTGACGTACTGGAAATATGCTGTCTTTGCTTTTCTTCCTCTGGCAAAACTCTGGTGAAATCATAATATCCAACATTTATCACACTGCTATTTAAAAACTCTCAAGAAGAGCAATGTGAAAAATGCATAAAACTCACACACTGTACAAGCTTGTTTTACTACTAGTGTTTCCTGCACCTTTGCAGTGCCACCGCTGAATTGACAGTCACCAGAAAAAAAACATGATATTCTAGTTGTGAACAATACAAAGATAACAAAAAGACAACACGTCTGTCGTTTGCCTAATATTTGTTGAAATATATGTGTTGAATATACTAATACTATACTAATATTTCAATGCATACTAATTAGAGGTTGATTGATTTTTCTGGAATTTGCTGATACTACAGTAATATACTGGGACTCTTATTTTGAAATATATATATATATATATATATATGCTTTACTACTTCCAGTTGCCAACTTAAAGAGATAAGGGAGATCAAATATGCACCCTAACATTCATCTACAACATACTACGATATAAACGCTATAAAATAAACATAATTCATCAAAAGTAGATCATGAGCAATCACTTGGCATAGATACACAGCATTCATTGATGGCAAACTGCTCTGAAACGTTTTAATAGTCACATTATGGCGTTTCGCGATACCTATTTTTCTGTGCCCAAATTTAAGACCTCTAAAAATATAATCAACTTTTGAGCCATTTAAGACATTTTCAGACTTTTTAAAGGAACCTTGATAAAGCAGACCCACAGCAAAACCAATAGCTCAGTGCACAAATCTCTAAAAGACATGAAAGGTTGATTCTTGAGTTTATTTTTTTTAAATCCATTTTAATGAATCAATCAAAAGACTGACTCACAAACTCACTTTAATTAATCTTAAAATGGAGGCACCCTAAGGCAACCAACTTCATTAATGATAAATCAGTTACTGAAATGACTTCCATAAAAATAATTAATTTCTTTATCTATAAAACTTTTTAGTGAGAAAACATGACACTTGAAAGACTGAGAAACTACTTGGAGAACTGAAGAAAGAAAACCCCAGAATCTGTTGAGCTCCTCTAAACAAGGAAAAGCAAATTCATCAACTGGCCGCTGAAGTGATATGCATACAATCAGCTTCTCTCTTTTCAAGGGCCATCAATATGTCAAGGAAAGACATATCCGAAGGATGTAGCTCTTAACATCAAGGTTATCTATTCTCTGCTCCCTCTTTCTCAGAGCCTTTTCCTGTGCTCTCCCTGTATCCCATGCTCTCATCAGCCCTGCAATCAATCAGGATAATAATGTTGTGGGAAAAAAATCAATTAACAATGCAATTAAACTTTCCTTATTATCTTACAAGCTTGAAATAATACCTAAAGGGAAGCCGGACGGACATCCGTGAGGGTGCGAGAGGGTGAGTTATGGCTGTGAGCAGCTGCAGCCATGAGCTTGTGCTATTATATGAGCCTCAATATATCTGCCCGAGTCCCTTTATCAGTCTGTAGCAACATCCTGTGATGGAGTCCTCATTATCTGGCCTTACAACAACCGTCTCTGACCTACAGCTGTTGGGGCTAACGTGTAATCAGGTTGTGTTTTTTCAGGTAATGCATTACTTGTCAAATTTGCACTATAATGCATCCAAGTGCTTCAGTGGAATTCAGCTGTACTCGCTATTTGTAGCTGATAAAATAACAGGATATGTGCTTCAGCGGGAGATTTGCTGTCCTGGAAATCACTGGTGGAGGCACCAGAAACTTCACAGAGCATCTTGTTTTCTCTTTGTTGGACACGAGAACAGAAACAAAGAGTAAACTATTAAAGGGTTAGTTCACCCAAAAATGAAAATTATGTAATTAATTACTTAGCCTCATGTCCTTCGACATCCATAAGACCTCCGTTCATCTTCGGAACACAAATGAAGATATTTTAGTTGAAATCCGATGGCTCAGAAAGGCCTCCATTGGCTCAATGCACTGTACACTCTCAAGACCCATAAAAGGTACTAAAGATGTTGTTACAAAGTCCATCTCACTACAGTGCAGGTTCTACAATAACTTTATGAAGCGACGAGAATAGTTTTTGTGCACAAAAAAACCTAAATAACGACTTAAGTAGTGATGACCGATTTCAAAACACTGCATCATGAAGCTTCGAAGCGTTATGAATCGGCGAGTCAATAGACAATCTTTGGTCAAAACATTCAGGGCAATTGCAATTGTTGTGCGAATACACATGCTGCATTAAAGGCACAATGTGTAAGATTTTTGGATTAAAATATCTAAAACTAGAACAATGTTATATATTTTGTTGACTTGTGTACTTACATTGTCCCAAGTGTTTTCAAGAAATTCAGAGAAATAAGCAATTTTAACCAGGACACAGACTGTGTCCATGCGTCGCTTATCAATGACATCATACCCGCGTTACCCTCGATTTCCGTAGAAACCATGGAATCACCAAATACCCTTTAATATATGATGTGTTTTATTAGACAGGTGAGCAACTGTTTGGATACATTAATCGACAGAAAACTAATCATTGTTATACAGCTCAACATAGTTAGTCTTATTGTTTAAATCTCGTTTTCATGAGATTTATCACAAGTTTTACCATGCCTAATATCGATCTAGCTAACTGCAGTGTGCACTTGTCTCATAGTAGCCGAGCAAACACACAGAGTAGCATTATAACATAACTTCCAACACACTCAATTAATGTATCTAATATGGAAAAACAGTGCTGCATACACATGACCGGAAAAAGCGGAAGCGGCCGTCTGCGGCATAATAAAAGCTCCGCAAAATCAAGGTATAATCAAGCTACGCCTTTGTGGCTTTAAAAGGTCAAGGAGCACCTTTGCATTGCATGCAAACTGTCTGAAATAAACTTTTCCACAGAAAAAAAATAATAAATTACTTCTAATGTAAAAATGCCTGCAAGCCAAGCATAGCACTGAATAAGAGAGATATTACTCTTAAAAGTATCGCTCCCCACCACTGCAAACCTACACCAACATAGAAAGGCCTCAAGAGTCTTTTTGACATGTAAATAGCGTCTGAATTATCATTCTTTAAACACTTGTGTGGAGAATGTGCTAATGATAATTCATGACATTAAATGTCACAGTTCACTGATTTTGTCCACAGATCTTTAGAGTTGTTATTGGAGACAACTGCTATAAAGTTGAAGCTGTATTTTATATGATTTTTTACAGCTACGTCTGTTAACCAAAATAAGAAACTACTGCTGGCCTGCCAGAAGACAGTTTTAATGACATCCTGAAGGCAACGCTCTGCATGTTACTGCATTCACTTAGAGGTCAAAGACACAGATAATAAATATGAGCAACCAGCAGAGACGAATATCCACATGCACTGTCAAAGAGCAGCTGCATTCCCCTGCCTCCGCTCGGAGCGAGAGACACTCGACGTCCAGAGAAAAGAAAGAAGGAAGGGAATTTTGGAGGATATTAAATTAGTACCCTGGATAATGTCACTTATTCAATCAAAAGGGAGGCTGAAGTTGTGATGGTGTACTGGGCCGCAGTTCAAATGGAGCCATATGCAGCTAAAGTGGACTGGCTTTAAGCCCAAAGCCTGCGATGAACCACAAAATACTGACCACTCCTGACACACACACAGATGTGTGGCACAGAAAAGATGAGGCTGGTTTTCATCAGCAGAGACATGAGAAAAACCCGAGACACAGAGACGTCTCACTGAAGAATGGGTCAAGAATCAGAGGCATCAAAAGTTAAGAAAGAGGCTTGTTGTCTTCGGGGGTGGGGAATGCGCTCATTTGCAAAATTCGTCTGAGCTTGGAAATAAAATAAACAGTTTAGCATCTGTACTTTACTCTGGGAAAAAAAAAATCAAGCAACCTCGCTCTGCATCTGCTAAAATGTGGGAGTTTCTACTCAAAGCAAAGGAGAAAAAGAAGTCTTGAGTGTGTCTTTGAGAATGTCAATCATCTGTTGGGAGCAACCGAGGGAAGCTAAATTCATAACTTACAGAGTTAAACTGACATTTGTTCTCAAGCAATAAAAAATATTTAGTCCATTAAACATAAATACCTGTCATTATGATGCATGCACTGGATGCAAGCCTCCCCATTCCCCACTGATGTTTATTACAGCCAAACAACTGCAGCGCCTGCATGTTTTCAACTTTAGCGTATTGATTAAACTTTTAAATGGTTGCCATATAACCCAGGGACATCAGGAAGATTAATTTGCGTCAATGTTCATCTGTAATTCATTAGCCATTTATACCCCACATCCACATGGGCTATCAAGAAAATGCGGGCCATTTTTCACTCGAGCTCAGTCTTGGGAATGGAAACTGAAAATTG
Organism: Romanogobio albipinnatus; assembly: GCA_023566225.1. Lineage (NCBI taxonomy): Eukaryota > Metazoa > Chordata > Actinopteri > Cypriniformes > Gobionidae > Romanogobio > Romanogobio albipinnatus. The sequence continues at coordinate 12,054,988 of CM042258.1, forward strand.
CACCGCATACAAATAAGACCGGTGGCTTAGGGAAAGAGAAAGCAGCTAAAAATGCTACCAAGGCCAAAAGCACATAATTGAACCAGTATTCCTAATGAAACTAATGCTTCCTCCATGACAGTGGCTTGTAAGAACACTACTAGTATATTAATTTTAGAACAGGAATATTGATATAAACTTTCATTTAATTTGTTGAGCCATTGGAAACTTTCCTATGCTTTATCATCATACTGTATGTTGTACACATCTTATTATCTGATATAAATCTGTTTTGCATTAAAAAAAACAACAACAACAGCAAGCTATTCATTATATGGTGATCAAACAGGGTCTGATTTGTGTATATGACCTCACAGCATTGTTTGCAGTGATGAGCATAACAAAAACTGTTGAGGAGTAACTAAATAAAAATAGCAATGCAGCATTTTCAATAGTGTCACAGTAGTTCAGCTGTTTTAACTTTCCCAGTAATGAGCTACTTTTTCCAACCAAATGCTGTTTTTATCGTCATATTGTTTGCTCACACAGCTTTATGGCATTGTGAGCTAAGGCGATAAACAAACACACGCTCATTATTTGTCCTTTCGTTCTTATTTAGCATTGGAAAGTCTGCAATCATTGATTTATTATAGAGAATCAGTTAGTTTAGGCAGTTAATAACCAGATTCATAACGATTTGAATCCATAAGGCATATTACAGGTCTTTGTTTTATAGCTGAAGATGTGATTAAATGTGCTGTTCATCACTGTTTTTCACTTATATAAAAGTCATAATTGTAGCTTGACAAGCTAGCCTCAAAGTAGCTTTCCAACACTAATAATCATTTTCCACAGTGCTGAGAACATCCATTGTAAAACCATAAAGCTCTGTATACACTAAATATATGACATATTCCACTGTATTATTTTGAGACTGAAGGTTAGGTTGATGCATTGAAGGTGGGGGTCCGAGCAGAGTTTCTTCCCCTTGCTGTCTTTAGCAAGTCTATGTCATTCACCAATCTGCCGGAGGATCTCATGCTAATGAAGTGACCTGAAATATCATCACAAAAATGTTTCCATTAATTCTGCAAAAAGCCCATACAATGTATACACTTACTTTTTAGTTTTTACACAGTTCTCAGAATATGTTCTCAGTTCTCAGGCTGTTTGGGTGAATCTAATAATGCTTGCCAAAATGTCCTGGTCATATTTCACCATGAAATGAAAATATACACTGCCCCGAATATGTTTGGCAACAGTTCTGCTAACATGCATTTCCATCAGGAGGTTTCTGATCAAGATCTTGTACTGACAATGCAAGAGTCAAGCACTCTGTAAAGTCTACTCCAGCACATCCCAAAGACTTTCAATGAATTTACGGTCTGGACTCAAGAGGTGCCAATTGATGTGTGAAAATGATTCTTCATGCTCCCTCCCAACCATTCTTTCACAGTTTGAGCCTGATGAATCTTGACATTGTCATCCTGGAATATGGCCATGATGTATCTTCCTACATGGTTGTTTAAGAAATGAAAAGCTACACACTCCATCAATTAGGGTTAGAAGAACAAAACATATAACATGCTAGAAACATCATAATCACTGCAATAATGATCCAATCACAATATATTTCAGTCCAAACAGTGACTTTTCAGTCCCTCCAGAAAAACACGATTATGCGATCGCATGATTTAATGCATAATCAGCCAAAGTCCGCATATTTATGCGGGGGCCGCATTTTTTCAAATACGCCGCACTTTCGCCGCGTAAATTGCCTATTTCCGCGTGCAAAATATGCGGGGCTAGCATGATTGCATAATCCCCGCATTTCCGTTGCAAAAAAAGTCATATTAATTAGCAGAAAGTTGAAAAATGTTCGTTTACTTCACACAAGAGCCGCCATTCCCCCCTATTGCCATGGGAACGTTTTGAAGTGACGTAAATACCCGATGTGAACGTCATCAAAAAGCTGCAAACCCCGCGGTGAATCCATGATGAAGCACGCAAATTGCCAACAAAAATAACAGCAAAGCAGTTTTCCGGTGTGTTGACCGATTTTAAAACACAGCATCATGAAGCTTCTAAGCGTTATGTGAGTCGATTCAGCGGTTTGGATCGCCAAAGTCACGTATTTCAGCAGTTTGACACGCGATTCGAATCTTGAATCGACTCGCTGATTCATAACGCTTTGAAGCTTCATGATGCTGTTTGTTTTTAATTCGGTCATCACTATATAATTCGTTATTTAGGTTTTAGCACAAAAACTATTCTGGTCGCTTCATAAAGTTATTATAGAACCTGCACTGTAGTGAGATGGACTTTGTAACGATGTTGTAGTAAAGTTTGTTCGTACGGGAAGAAGGAGGCGGGAACCGGCGAACGTTCAAAACGTTTAATCAAAAAAAAAAACACAAAATAAAATGGCGGCGGCAGCCCCTCGCGGACGACTGCCGCCTACATACAAACAACCACAAAATGAAAATAAAAAGTTGCAGCCCCTCACGGTCGACTGCAGCGTACACATAACAAAACGTAAATAAACACAACACAACATCCAGGCCTGGTCCTCTCTCGTCCCTCACTGTCGTCGCTCCTCCTTTATACTCCCTCACTCCTCCGCGAGAGCCGAGATCGCTGCGACTCGCAGCTGGAGCTCATCCTCCCTGATGAGCGCCGCCTCGTCCCGCCCTCACGGTCCCTCTGCCTCGCTGCCCGCCACAGATGTCTTTAGTACCTTTTATGGGTCTTGAGAGTGCACAGTGCATTGTGCCAATGGAGGCCTTTCTGAGCCATCGGATTTCAACTTAAATATCTTAATTTGTGTTCTGAAGATGAACGGAGGTTTTACGGGTGTCCAACGACACGAGGGGAAGTCATTAATGACAGAATTTTCATTTTTGGGTGAACTAACCCTTTAAGAGATTGCACTTTGTGCATTGGAAGCACTCAAATGTCTGTTTTGTATAGCTACCTCTGTAATAAGGTAGCCCCATAAATATCCCGCATTTTCCATCGCATTTTTTAAGAAAACATGCCGCATAATCAAGGATTTTTGCCCGCAACAATCACAAAAAAGCCGCATTTTTCTGGAAGGACTGACTTTTTTGTGTTCGTGTTTTTGTCAATGTTTAATAAAATACACATGTATATATATTTTATATACATTTTTAGGACAGTTTTAGGTCTAAATTAAGATGTTTTGATTTGAAGCTAAATGAGGATGAGAAAATTTATATAAAATAAATGTATATTTACATGTTTCTGTTTTTCATTTGATTTGATCGGTTTTGATTTGAGTGAAGTTTGACCAGGCTATTTATTGTCTCTGACAGGTTCACCTGTATATTTTCTATCAAAACATGATTTAGGCTTTCATGAATTCCCTGGAATACAGCTCTTTAAGTCAGTTCTAAACCTAAAGCAACAAAAGTAAACATGATAGTCAAGCATGGATGAAGTCTGGCAATGAGAAAAGGTTGAGAGATTTGCTCTAGCTATAGGGCCTGTCAGGAGAAGGCAGCTAGTTCATGCCTCAAAAGCTCTGATCAATACCAGTTTGATTTGCCACATGATTTTTTCCAACCAAGCAAAACATAATCTTGATATTTTGTTGAATTGCCCATAGTATTCTGCGCTACAGGCCTTTCATATAACCAGAGATGTTGATTGTACTCTATTTCACCCTGCAAAATAACCATTAGCCATTATGCAGTTTTAATGGCTGTCCGTTCAATGGTGTTAACCTCCACACTTTCACTTTTAAGAGGACACAGCGCTGCAAAAGCACAAGACCCTCACGAGATTACTACAATCAAATATTATGAATTGAAAGCGGCAGTATTCATTAATGAAGTCCTCAAACGGCTCACCTGATAAGGGCCTATCATTCTTTGTACTCCAACTTATGAAGTTCAAGAGGAAATTGAATTCTGGAGGACATAAATTTTGACTGAAGAAAGAGATTATACCAGCAGCCTAATTCAAGTCTGGTGAAATTAATTTCAATGACATTTATTCTACATAGAGCAAGTGTGCGCAAGGCACACAGTGGCTCTGGGCTCTGGAGATAAGGGGAAGTCATTTGAGGTTGGGTGCTCCAGCAGTTTACAAAGCCTTAATCTCCTTGGAACAACTCATGGTCTATCATAAGGAGACTTACATGCCGGCTAACAGCCATTCGCCGTCTGAATTTCCCCTGCTGGTTGTGTCAGCACAACGAATGGCTCTGTCGCTTCTACTGTAAAAGACAGATTCGTACGAGTACATGTCAGCGTGGTGCTGCTGATCGTATTGAGCGGTGAAAGGGTCTTGTTGGGTGTGGGGTCACGACGTACAGATGCCACACACTAATTAACCACTGCAGCATCTTCAAATGACCTGATTAGTCATTATGATTTAATAACCATTTGTGTCAAGGACGTTAAGTGTGATTTGATAAGAATAAAGTATTACAGAACGTACAGAACATTTTCTGGGGCTGACTGACTTTAGTCGTCATTAGCAAGCGCTTCCTAATTAAAAAGAAAAGCTGATAAGTCATTCAGACCTCGATAAATTGTGAAAAGTTTGCTGATTTCAGTAATGGTCCCATTAATAAGGCTGATGGGAAAGTTGCTCATTTCGAATTGAATCCAAGTGACATGATTCAATAACAATGTGGTGGTAAATTAATCACTGCAGAAAGATCGCTGCACTTTTTAATCGCTTTGACATTGGAGGTCGGCTCAAATTAACGAGGGTCTAAATCAGTGCGCAGTAAATGTTAATTATCCACCGCAAAACACCAGAAGAAGAAAAAGAGTGTGAGAAACACTATAAGGTCATTATCAAAACAAACCTGTTCAGAGTCAAAATGTGACTGATGACTGTATGTGGGATCATTGCAAGACTCAAAACAAATCTAATATTTCAAATGGTTGTGACTGAAAACTCAGTCATGAAATGTACATCGTCTGGTATGTTTTAGATAACTTTGTTTCTTGAGACCAAACGTGTCCCACAGCCACAATTCATCTGCCATTGGAATTATTACACTATCACTTACTCAAACAGACAATAACTATACACTTCATACACATTCATATAGATTCAATTTAAGGGAAAAAATACAAAAACAACATATAAATGTGAATCTTTCAACCATTACAACTATTTCTAAGCAAAACATCTACATTTGAAAAAAAAAAAAATCTACATTTTGTCAACAATCTCAGATAAAAATAAATAAATAATATAAAAAAAATAAAAAAACTTAAGCACAGTCCTCTTCCAGTATCCTCCTTTTATTCTTAATTGCAGTTGAACTCGGATTTATGTATTATACTTACTAATTATATATTACATATCTGATGACAGATAATTACAGACTCAATTAAGTTTCACTTTAATTAATTCCTCAGAACATGTTTGTTAATAGATTAATCAAAAATATTTCCTCTGTACATACATTTTTGTTTCTTTCACCTGTTTTTCCCCTATCATGTCTCAAGAATTAAGTAAGCTCAACTACGAGCAAGATGACAGAAATGTTTGACTAGAGGATGTACAGTAGTTTACTAACTTTGGCGGGCAGTTGGACAGATGGGTCACGTGGTTGTGTGTTGATGCTAAATATAATGATGAAGGATGTGACAGACCTCATGCATCAGTAAGCAGTGCAGCTCCTTGCTGAATGTCATTTGGAATTGATGTCAAAGATAATACAGCCACCAATCCATGGAAATGAATGGACATGTCAACATATCACAGTGCTCATTTCACTCAAAGAGAGAGAGACCACAAACAAAGATTATCCTAACAACAACATAAAATGATAAACATTTTTGATATGCATTAAAATCGAATATCTTTATTTCTAAAGAATTTAAATGGTGGTTAAAATTGGGCTTTAGTTGTAGTCACAATTGTGCATGTTTCTGTCAAATGTTATATGTGGAATTACACTGTCTTCGCCTCTCAAACAAACTCACTTTATAAAACCTACAGCACAGGGGAGAACAACCATTTTGGATGAAAGCAATACACCATGCTAGCTCTCCCATCAGCTGCTCTGCTAGGTCAACAAACAGCCTGATCTTTCCCGAAGCCAACCGTCAATTACCACACAGACACACGGCCTTCTTGCTGTCTTAAATAAAGCGCCTGACACTCCCCGGAGTGACACATATCAATACCAATCTGACAGCCCCTGTTGCCACCTCAGCCACAGAAGAGACGATCTGCACCTGCCTCACCGTGGGACATGTGTCTGCTCGCCACTTCCCCCTGCAGAGAGCACACGCACACACAGCCTCACTTCTCTTCCTGTGTTTGAGTGCCTTGTGCTATTTTCTGAAGCCCATTATTATATTCATTTCAGCATGGCGTCTGAGGCCTGTTGGTCTGGTACCTGAGGCTGCGGAGCCCGCTGTTGTACAGTGATTTGTCATGACATCTTGACAGAGAGCAGTGAGAGGGGGCATGAAGGGAAAAGAACAAGGGCTGAGTCGAGCCGCTGCTGGCCCGGGCTCTGGGTGGCTTGCTGGGTGTGCCCCTCTCGCCCCACAGCTCGCGTCCCAAAGCCTGGTGTCACTATGACAGTGAGGGGCATCAGTCAGACCGGAGCTTCATCTGACTGGAGAGGATCAATCTCCCACCTTAATGCGAGCAGACACGGTAAAATATCCTTTAACACAGTGTGCCGCCCTCTCGCCCCTTTCTGAGTATCCAACAGCCAGATGATCTTCAGCGTGTCAGCTCGCACTTCAATTTGCTTCCTACATTCTTGAGAAATACACTTTTGTATGAAATGGTATGCTTATGTAATGATAATGCAATTGTCCACCTTACAAAACTATGACTATGATGGTTAATGTTGTATACTAGTTTCAAACGTTACAAGTGAAGGATAATCCTTGTCCAAAGGTAACATTTACATTACTAGGTGAAATTTCGCTTTTGAAAGCCAGTCATTTAATTAGGGAAGCTGTGCGATCGAACTTTCCCAATTGACCACGTAGATTTCACATCGGGTTCAAGTTGGTCACGCAAATTTGTCGCGTTACATAAAACCGAAAGCTGCTTGGTTTAAAGGGGTGGTAAAACACGATTTCACTTTTCTAACTTTAGCAAGTGTAATGTTGCTGTTTGAGCATAAACAACATCTGCAAAGTTACAACGTTCAAAGTTTAAAGCAAAGGGAGATATTTGCTTTTAAAGAAATCAATTTCTAAGGACTACAGCAAACGGCCGCTAGGGACTACTACACATTCCTCCAGGGTTGCTGACATCACCAGCCCCAATATTTACATAAACCCCTCCTCCGAGAATATTAAATAAGGGGGCAAGGCCATCTTTTATTGCTGTGGGGAAGCGTTGTTGTGGTATAGTTAGTTGGCTGGAGTGTTGTTGCCACAATGCGACGAAATGCTGTTATTTTCATCCGGATTGCAGGTCCACTTTGTTCAGCCTTCCTAGGGACGGGGAAATTAGGGATCAATGGTTAAAATTTATTTTTAACTCGGTCCCTCATAATTATTACCCAAATCTCACTCTCTGTGCTGCACATTTCACGGAGGAAAGATTCCACAATCTTTGCGAGTTCAATGCAGGATTCGCACAACGGCTTGTCCTGAAAGATGGGATTTAAAAACAGAAGCTATTTTACAGGTCACAACCTGTAAGTATGATTTATTTTTCGCCTATGTGTTTTCCTGTAATAGTTCGTATTGTTAATTGTACGTTGTAGCAAGGATGTAAACAAATGACAACACTGTTTGGCTCTGCAAACCAGTTTGTTAAATGCTCATTCATACTTAACGTTATCCGACAAACACTTAACGTTACAAACTTTTAAAAAAATCTCAACAGCGAACTTGGCATTAGTGTAAATTATTCTTTGATTAGAGCTTTTATGCATTGTTTATCTACATTCTTGTTTATCTACAGGCATGCTAAACATGGTTCCGTGTTTGATTTGGCTACTAGTAAAGCCAATGTTTAGTGTTCGTTTTGGGTTAATAGTTCTTGCGACAGATATTTGGCTATAATCGTTCTAAAAATACAAAAGTAACAGTGCCATTCAGTAGCGATCACTATAGATCCGCAGTCTTTACTCTTGAGGAATGAACAGGTTCTGCTCGATTATCTTCACTTAAATTGTCTGGGTCTGATTCGGGCTCAAATTGGAATGGTTTTATTGACGCCATTGTTTCTAACACTACCAAAGCACAGACTACCGGTAAAGGTAAGGGGCGTGACGTTTCCGAAAAATGTGCACTAGGCGGTTAGCGAAACGCAACACACTGGGCCAGCTAACCAATCTGAGCCCATCGTGTATTTTTGAGGGACCAGCTTCATAGAACCCGGAAACCATCAGGCCGTTTTTACAAGGAGGGACAGAGCAGTGTAGAATAAAGGTAAAATATATGAAAAATAATGAATTTTTTTAAAAACGAAGCATGAACACGTTACAGTGCAGCCCACAAACACAATCAAGCCTTCGAAAGAATGTGTTTTACCACCCCTTTAAAAGTGACCTTTGTTGTGAGCAGTGATTCATGCAAATTGCAGGCAAATTTCGCACCTTAAGTATGCATTCAATTATTTTAATGCACAATGTGAAGGTGAAAAACAACTCTATGGTAATCACTTAAAAAACAGTGATGGTACCACCTGATTGCGGAGAAATATTTCAATACTGAAGCTACTTTATTGACCAAACTCGCTTGCCGATCACTGGCCAAAAAGATCAGTATCTGTTTATTCGAGTGCTTCAATTAAGGCTGTGCATTCATTTAGAATGGCAACTAAACTGACTGGAACTACCTGTGGATGGTTTTAATGCACACCTTCCAGTCAATCAGAACCAAGTATTTAGACAGACAACAATATGAGTGAATTAAGGCATCAGAACATTATAATGTACAGTATGAAAAATTGGTAATCTGTTACCAATAAATTAAAAATAATCTCTGAATCTCTTAGCCAATAACCGATATGATACTGATATAACAATCAGTTTGTAACTGATGCTGATTTGATTTTATAGGTATCAGCCATAATTGCGCAGAATGTGAATGTCTCTGTAAGTTAACACATCATGTGTTTTTACATATTCCTGCAAATAAAATAATAAAATAATTCAACCATGTGCCAACCATATAGAGGTAAAACACTTGAGAGAAAATTTTAAAATGTTTTTTTTTTTTGTTAAAAAAGGGGATGTATATATGAACAAACAGCCAAACTCTTCCAGTGTTCTGACGAATATTAGGCGGATTTCAATGACCTCACAGTACAGCACAACAGCTAAAGTCTGCTTTGAAACCCAAAATTGAAAAATGAGTAATGAAGCCCATGAATGTAATGATAGGGATTGCAATGACTCTAATAGTATTAAACTGACAGCAGAGGCTAAATCCAACGCAAGGCTTTGAGTCGCAATTACAAAAGCGCTCCCGTCTGACAGGGGCCTACAGACAGAGACCTTACACTGGAGAAGAAAGAGAAAATAATATCCTGGGGAATTATAATGGATGATCTCATGAGGTTTGGATACATGAAGGCAAGCCAGTGATGATGAGACACGATTGTCGAGGCCCTCTTCGTCCTCTTTTAATGGATGGCTTTACTGTAAGTCTCCTCTTCCTAATTAATAAGACACATACAGTTTGCAGATGCAGGAGGAATGGAGCGGAGAAGATGAGGGGGTGATTAACGACACAACACTCAAGCCGAAGAGGACGTCTCCCCCCATTTTCGTTCTCTCTCCTCGACATCCTCGGACCGTCGTCAGCACCCTGCACATCCCCTGACAGGTGGAATAATAACGGTCATACATCACTGCCCCCGAAAAGTCCAATAACCTAAATCTTCACTTGCCACACAGCCCGAGACTCAATTACTTTATTGACATGTAATCTTCATAAGGGGAGAAATATTGAGCATGTAAGGTCAGTCGGTTATGAAGACGTATTATCATATTATCTGCATGGGGGTTGTAGGGGCTAGGACCTGACAAAGCTAATTATAATCGTACATGTTACCGGGCTCCAAGCGCATTATGTGCTTGGCTGCATGAGTGAGTCTGGGCAGAGGAAGGGAAGGACAGGGGGCGGCTGTCCAAATATAAGAAAGCCAGGATGTCCTTTTAAGGGCATCAGAACTAATGAAGTCAGATATCATCCAATATCCGTCCAGCACCATAATCTCTCTCATTCATTCATATATCTATATCGTAATGGCATAAAATCCTGCTAGATAAAGAAGGGATTGCCTGTTGCACGGGATATTGGAGCATAATAATACCTATTAGGTGCGCCATGCTCATGTTAGACCAAAGAAAAAAAACATACCTTGAATGGTGCTTAAAGTTCAGCAAATATCAGTTCTGATTTGCGCAGTGACTTGAACAGTTGCACTGCCCAAATGTCACTGTTAGTTAGTGATTGTGGAAGCCGAGCTCGTGGCTCTCCTGCCCCCCTTTCCCATCCCCAAGGTTATCTTAATATCATCCAAGCCTCCGCATTGGTCATCATCACCATATATTACGCTGCATTCAGATAAACAGGACTGTATGTGAAAACCGAAGTGATATTTCGGCTTGTCCTCCAGCTGACAGCGTTCCTCAGACTGTTACTTTTACAGGACTAGATTTAATATCCTGAGAGTAGCACTCCCAGTTTTCTGGGGGAAAAGCTATGGCTACTTTAAGGCATAAACACAAAGTATCGCCCTGAGTCACAACATGAACGGGGCAGCCGGGTCACTGGATATGAACACGCCTTTGCTGGCTTCCTTGCTGAGGGAGGAATTGCACTTCAGGACATGCGTGTTCATTCCGATGTGTTTTATTTCATGCCATTTTTGTCTTTTATTTGCTTCTTGCTTCCTGAGAACAAACCGTGTTACGCTTGTATCTCAGGCGATGCTGAATGGTAAACTAGTTTGCTGGAGGTGGTACAATTTCAAGCTGCTCTCAGGGGAGGCTGGTTAACAGCGGCTTAATGGTGTCAAGTGCAGAGGCGTATTTTAAGAGTATTTGTGAAGATCTGAGCTCTAAGAGACACACATATACACTTCTGTTCAGAAGTTTACACAGCCTTTGCAGAATCTACAAGACGTTTATCAAACATAAATATCACAAAAGGCTGCAAGCAGCCAGTGGAGATGCCGTGAAGGCATGTGAACTGCTCCACTTGAGGTAATTAAGTTAATATTTTGACTTGTGGAAATTATATTGTGTGAACATTATATTCTGCAGCTTCTTCAGTGCAGTACAAAATAAAGTAAAATAAATTCAGCAAGAATGTTATACATGTTATAAAAGAATTCAAATTCCAATAATTGGTGTTCTTTTGAACTTGCTATTCATCAAAAAATATTGAGCAGCACAACTGGAAGAAGGAGAAGGAGAAGGAGGAGAAGGAGAAGGGGGAGAAGAAGGTTTATTTATATAGTGCCTTTCCATAGCTCAAGGCCGCTTTACATAGTGTTAGACAGTACATTTGCCCACCCACATACACAATAGTACATTTGCACACATACACAATACAAGCACAAGTCTTATAAAGCCACATTATTCAAAATACAAATTAAATAGATGTGTCTTTAGCTGGGTCTAGAAGGTAGACAGAGATGAGATGTTACTTAATTGTAGGGGAAGTGAATTTCAGAATTTACGAGCATTGATATTAAATGACCTACCACCTACAGTGGACAACCAGAATCGAGGAATGGACAAAAGACCAAGCTAAGAAGATCTGAGGGACCGGGCAGGAGAGTAGGGGAGGAGTAGGTCAGGCAGATATGGAGGTGCAAGAACATTTAATGCCTTAAATGTTAGAAGTAATACCTTAAAGTGAATATGTGATGCCACAGGTAGCCAGTGAAGATCATGCAGTAGAGGAGTTATATGAGCAGAGCGCCTGGTGGAGGTGAGAACTCTGGCTGCTGAGTTTTGAACATACTGTAACCTTGCAATATGTTTTTTAGGAAGACCAAGAAATAGAGCATTGCAATAATCCAGAAGGGATGTGATTAATGCATGAATTAAGATTTCAGCATCAGCCCGAGTGAGAGAAGATTGAAGACGTGCAATATTATGAAGGTGGAAAAAAGAGTTTTTAACAACAGAAGAAATGTAAGAGGCAAATAAGACACCAATACATTTTTCTTGAGCACCAAATAAATATATCAAAATGATTTCTGAAGGATCATGTGATATTGATGACTGGAGTAATGATGCTGAAAATTCAGCTTTGTAAATAAATTATAGTTTTATATATAATAAATAAAAAAACTGTCATTTTAATTCGTAATATTTGAATATTTCACGTAACTTTGATCAAATAAACGCAGCCTTGGTTTTCTGATAAGTTTACACAGTCCTTGCAGAATATGCTGGTTATTTAGCATATTTAGAATGTGATTGTTATGATTTCATCTCTTTTATTTGAAATAACATACCATACAGGTTCTACAAGGAGTATGCAAATGTATGAGAAAAGAGGGGTACAGCGCAACTTTATAAATACATTTTGCACTACAAATAGTCCACAGTTGTCCACATCAAGGCCGAACTCTAAATTAAAACCATCTCTCTAAAGTTATTTTCCAAATTTGCAACTGAGAGTTGGTAAGAAACAAAATAACTAGCCTAAATCTGAAACGGATATTATCTAATGCAGCACATTAGCAAAAGCTACAGTGAGGTTTACAACAGAACACAAAGCAGCCAAATAATTTGTGCAAATCCATTTTGTTCACTAAATAACAGTCCACTAAATGACTTTGGGAGATCAGAGAATCCATCAAACAGAGTACGACAGCAGCAGAACTTGATCCTGACAGCTTACATTGGCTAGGTGACCTGAAGTTGAGTGGTTAAACCAGCAGCAAGATTGAAGAGCCATGATTTCTTAGGGAAATTAGGAAAGTACTCATTCAAATGACAGCAATCTGGAATTCATTTCAGTGTCTGACCTCTATGACTCAGTCAACTCAACAGACTTACAGCGACACAACATGTCAGAAATGATCACCCAATCAAATTATGACAGTAAAACAATGTGTCCGCTTACATTAATATGACGGGGAAACCTGCTCTCTTTCGTTCGACTTCATGGGCAAATCATTTTGACAGATTAAAAAGTTGCCTGAGATGCGAAGCCTGGTTTGACCTAGTTATCTGTTTATTTTCAGAACCATTTTGACTGACCCTACAATTATTCGAGCTGAAAAGTTAAATATGCTGAAGGAGTGAACAGCACAGCTCAAACTACCTGACCTCAACTGAGTTTGATAATTTGTGACATTAAGTTCAAGTGCCTGCTCAAATTTGGCCAAAAGTCCTGCTCCACTTTCGAGCGAGCCTTCAGCCACAGTAAACGTCAAATTCTCATCAATTCGTGCTTGGAGTCTCTGACAGAGATGATCTGCCCTTACTGAGGCTGCTGCATGGCAGTGAACGCTAACTGTCCGTTTCCCAGCATTCACATGGAATAAACGATGTGCTAGGTCATTAACTTGAGCTATGCTGATCCTCTCGTAATAGCCAGTGTTCAGATATCAGACGTGGGCGGGGTGTCTCGTGATGGTGCGCTGAGGTACAGTTGACAACAAATCAGTAAATTCACCAGGGAGCAAGAACACAGTTTTGACAACAGTCCAATGGAGCTTGCTTTAACTGACAGATGAGTTCAGACCCTTCCACCACAATGAATTCATCCCAAGAATATGTGTGGATTGAAGAGAGGAACAGGGGTTACAGGTTACGGTGTCAGTCATTGACTCAAATTGCTTATTAAATCATCACTGTGCTTTGATCTTTATGCTAATGGTTCAATGACATACAGTGTCCGCAATAAAGGAGCTCTCGAATCATTTTCAAGAAAAGTTGAATGACTCTTAAAGGGGTGGTAAATCCCATTCTTTCGAAGGCTTGATTGTGTTTGTGGGGTACACTGTAACATGTGTTCATGCTTCATTTTTAAAAAATTAAATTATTTTTCATATATTTTACCTTTATTCTCCCTCCTTGTAAAAACGGTCTGATGGTTTCCGGGTTGTATGAAGCCGGTCCCTCAAAAATACGCAATGGGCTCAGATTGGTTAGCTGGCCCAGTGTGTTGTGATTCGCTAACCGCCTAGTGCACGTTTGTCGGAAACGTCACACCCCTCACCTTTACCGGTAGACTGTGCTTTGGGTAGTATTAGAAACAATGGCGTCAATAAAATCATACCAATTTGAGCCCGAATCAGACCCAGACAATTTTAGTGAAGATGATCGAGCAGAACCTTTCAGTCCTCAAGAGTAAAGACTGCAGATCTATAGTGATCGCTACTGAATGGCACTGTTACTTTTGTATTTTTTAGAACGATTTGCCAAATATCTGTCGCAAGAACAAACACTAAACATTGGCTTTACTATAGTATCCAAATCAAACACAGAACCATGTTTAGCATGCCTGTAGATAAACAATACATAAAAGCTCTTATCAAAGAATAATTTACACTAATGCCAAGTTCGCTGTTGAGATTTTAAAAAGTTTGTAACGTTAGGTGTTTGTCGGATAACGTTAAGTATGAATGAGAATTTAACAAACTGGTTTGCAGAGCCAAACAGCGTTGTCATTTGTTTACATCCTTGCTACAACGTACAATTAACAATACGAACTATTACAGGAAAACACATCAACGAAAAATAAATCATACTTACAGGTTGTGTCCCATAAACAGATTCTTTTTTAAATCCATCTTTCAGGACAAGCCGTTGTAAGAATCCTGCTTTGAACTCGTGAAGATTGTGGAAGCTTTCCTCCGTGAAATGTGCAGCGGGAGCCGTGCGCGCCTGTCTCACACTGGCAGTGTTTGTCTCACGCAGCTGAACCGCGGCTCGTGTATTGCAAATACAGACTAATATAGTCTATTATGTCACATTTTCCGATCTTCTCCTCCGACCCCTGTCTGTCTCATGCTTTGATTTATGATGGGCAGCATATATCTGCTGCAAATGCAACCGTGTTCCCCTCGGTCTCATACACGCATGCCTATAACGTTGTATGTTAAACGCACTGCAACGCACCCCCGTCCCTAGGAAGGCTGAACAAAGTGGACCTGCAATTCGGATGAAAATAACAGCGTTTCGTCGGCATTGGCAACAACACTCCAGCCAACTAACTAGCCTACCACAACAACTATTCCCCGCGGCGATACAAAATGGCCTCGCCCCCCCTTTTTTCATATTCTCGGAGGAGGGGTTTATGTAAATATTGGGGCTGGTGATGTCAGCAACCCTGGAGGAATGTCTAGTAGTCCCTAGCGGCCGTTTGCTGTAGTCCTTAGAAATTGATTTCTTTAAAAGCAAATATATCCCTTTGCTTTAAACTTTGAACGTTGCAACTTTGCAGATGTTGTTTATGCTCAAACAGCAACATTACACACTAGCTAAAGTTAGAAAAGTGAAATCGTGGTTTACCACCCCTTTAAAATGTTATGTGGTGTAACCAAGTAAACGGTAAAAAATATATATACACTACTGTTCAAAGGTTTTGGGTTGGTAGGATTTGTATTGTTGGTAAGTCTCTAATGCTCACCAAGGCAGCATTTATTTGATCACATATACAGTTAAACAGTCTTTTTGTTAAATATTACAATTTAAAGTTGAAAAGTTTAATTATATTATATTGTAAGGGCCTCTTTTATCTTAAAGGGGACCTATTATGCTTTTTAACATTTTCAACTTTCTTTAGTGTGTATTGTTATTGTTTGAGCAAAGGGTCTGCAAAGTTACAAAGCACTGTAAGCATCACAATATTCCACATTCAAATAATTTCGGCCCAAGGCATATGCAAAATATATATATTTTTTAATGGCGAGGCCTGTTTGAGTTGTATTTATGTGTTGCAACTCGCGGTTATGGTTAGGGGCTTGATATTTCCAAAAAACACTCAAAGCGGTTGACCAATCACAACACACTGGTCCAGCCGACCAATCAGAGCATATTGCGCTTTTGGGAAGGAGGGTCTTCATAGAGATTGGAACTAAACAGTGCTACTGACAGAATGGAAAAAAAGGTGCTGCAACAAAGTGAAATACCGGTATGTGAAAAATAATGTCATTTTAGTTTTGTTTTTCACATCATGCATCACGTGACTTTGATTTGGAGGACAAAAGTTTTCTTTTTTTTCATCCTTCTTTTCCCCAAACAATAAATAGTCAGACTGGTGCAATGGCTGCTAAAAATCAGCTTTGCCATTTCAGAAATAAATTATATTGACATTTTCTTTATTATGTGATCAGGACAGTTGTATTGTATGTTTGACGTTATGTCCCCCCCCCCAAACATATAAAAAATATTTTTGACATGCTCATGCTTATCACAGTAGCAGTATATTCAAGTTAATGTATGTAAAAAATAGCATTTTTGAAAATCTATTTTCATCATTTATGTAGAGACTTGGACAGACATCTTTCATAACATGTTTTCATCTCTCACTGATGATTAATAATCCTGAAAAACACATCACACATAATTAAAATAGAATAAATGGAAGCTGTCACCAAATTAATTGCTATCATTTGTAAATTGATTGTATATTGAATCCCACTAACAAAAGCAAATGCTGCCAAAAAAGGCCTCGCTATGAATAATAATGAATAATAAATAGTTCCAGCATGTATCTTCCACGGCTTTGGATTATAACTCTTCGCTGTGTTTTTCTCTTCCTGCAAGCAGCATTTGTCTTCATAAACTTTTCCATTGGCCCGTCACATGATCATTATAATGCAATCAGAGCTCATTGTGCACAGATCAGTTTCGCCATCAGAAAGACAAGTTGCTTAACATCTGCCAGGACTCGGTGTCTCAGCATCTGAGAGGGTTGAGGAACCCCCTGACATGAACACAGCCATCCATATCAACCTAAGCAAGAGAAGGGAAATTCGAGGACCCCGCATCGATCCCGCCATAAAAATATCTAAACCATATGGCCTGCCTCTTCCCTCATAAATTACAATGATAAAGTCCTGTGGTTCGAGACTGTGAAAGCCACGCTAACCTGCTCTAAACTCTTGGCAGGACTAAAAGCACACAGGAAATACTATCCTGCATCTCAGATGTCCCAAACTCAAATCACAAATCACGCACAAATATGAATAATGCTTAGACTGCATTAGCAATCACTTTTAAAGCTGATTAGAACGCAGGCATGGGGTATCCATTTGTATGATATATTTGCTGTCAGTCTCCTGAGATGGTCCAGCATGACTGGGAAGCAGACCAAAGCTCCAAGAACCACAAGTATGTTATTGCGAGTGGGCTGGGCAGACTGGCTTGAATGTCCTTGTCCATCATGATGACACATTCTCCATCCTAAGGTATCACTTAACGTGCTTCTTTTGTGTATGTATTAATAGATCATCCAGGAGGGGCAGCTTCATCACAGTGCTGTAATTTCATGAGGCAAAGCAGTACTGATTAAAGACTCGAAAGTGATGACAGCGGCTTTAGCAGTAAATAAACTGCTGCTGGTGGGCTAGTGCTAAAGGATTTGGGTTGCAAAACCCTTTTTTTTTTTTTTTTTGCACAGGAATCAGAGAGTTACTGAGATGCTGTATCGCATCTTAAACAATGCTAAAAATGTTTGATAGTTTGAAAATAAATGTGGTGATACTATAGTACAGCGATATAATAAACGTTGCACACAGTATTTGAGAATACCATGGAATTGTGAGGGAAAAAAGCCTATTTTGAAGATAAAAACAAAACAAAATGATCAACATACACTATCGTTTATAAGTTTGGACTCCGTATGCTTTAAGTCTCTTATTTATCAGTCATTTATTTGATCAAGAATACAGCAATATTGTGAAGTAGTATAAAATTAATATAAATTAATATACATTTTTAGCAGCCGTTTCTCCAATCTTCAGTGTCACATGATCCTTCAGAAATCATTTTAATATGCTGATTTGATGCTCAATAAACATTTCTTATTATCGCCAATGTTGAAATCAGTTGTGCTTATTGTGGAAACTGTGATACATTAACTGTTTATGGATACCTAGTTTAAGTACCTTTACACACACACACACACACACACACACACACACACACACACACACACACACACACACTTGAATATGTGGTTTACGGGGACTCTCCATAGACGTAATGGCTTTTATATTGTACAAACATTGTTCTATCCCCCTACACTAACCATACCCATCACAGAAACCTTTGGCATTTTTGGAATTTCAAGTTTAGTATGTTTTTTTTAAGACATTTGGTTTACTAAGACACAGGAAGTGTCATAGACCATGTCATCATACACATTTGTGTCCTCATACCGGATTTGCCACACACCTAGCAAATCCGGTGACTAGTTCTTCCTAGCATTTGCTGCATTGAGCATTTTTTTCCCAGACGGAAGGATAAAATTATCAGAGTGCCTTCACTCATGGAAGTTGAGCAAAACCAGCCAATCAGATTAGAGATTGAGACTAGGGTTGGAAGGACTCCTTAAATAGCCATTTTAATTCATAAACACTACAGCAGGCTTTTAAGAGCATTTTTCTTCGAGCAACCCAAGGAGCACAGCTACCATTTGATATTAACATGCCTTATTAACTTGAATCATTAAAAATAAATGATCTCTCACTTTCATATTCCAATGATTGCACCAAAGTACAAACAAATATGTTAAATGATATTAAAATAAACACAATGCCATCCCGACAGCGTCATGTTGAAACCTTCCCTCAGCTGCGCCTTCAGAGACTCATTCCACTACATCAAACAGCAAAGTATAAGAGGGAAAAAAGAAAGAAAGACAAAGAAAAAAACAATGGTGTTGATGACACATCCTCAAATCCAACACAAACAGAATTATTCAACGAATGCAGTGCCATCTCATATGGAGATAATGACACTGAAGACAGAGAAGCCATCTCAGAACAGTTCGGGATGCCAAGCCCGAGTTCAGCAGTTGAAACTGTCAGGGAAGTTAAGTCTGTCCTGGTGTTTTAATATACCCTGCTCCGAGGAAAGAAAGAGAGCGAGAGAGAGGGGGTGCGTTCCAGACTCGGTGATAAACAGGACTCTGACTGCCTCATGGAAGAATCCGATCCCATCTCTGTGTTCTTTTCTCTCTTGCTCTGATAGACGGTGAAGAATGGCTGGAACGGTCTAGCTCTTCCTCTGTCTTCCTCCATTAATCTCCATCTCCAGACTAATGGATATTCATGCTCCTGTGCCAAAGCAGTCCTGGGAGGCCCACCGCAACCTCTTGAGAGAAATCATATCATATCATCTCTCTCCGACAAAGGAAACAAAAGCAGTCCTCACAAAGAGAGGCCCAAAAACAGCCCTTGGCAGCTCCTATACAAACCTACAGGCCTGTAGGAGTCAACTTAAGGCAGTGGTCTCCCACAGATGGATTGAAAACCATTGCAGGTAATTAATCAGGGCTGTAGAAGACCAAGGTTATCCAAAGCAGATGTATGTTAGTTACATCAAATGAATAATACGGATCAATATCATACTGGCCCTATTTTTTTAACATGCAACTTTCCATCCATTATGTTTTGGCACCTGATCTGAGGAGAGCCGAGGTGTAAATCTGAACGTCAATATAAACTTGCGGGATGGCCATTCATGTTTTATAGGAGCTCATTACTTAGCTGTAGCTGAAATTATAGGTGTGTTTAATAAAGGGGCTTTAGATGGCCGCAAAACACCCTAAACTCATTATACAGAGATCCTAAACACCTCATCAGAGCTGGAAAACCCGTTGGATCGTAACGTTGTCACGCAGGAAAAATATCTGTAAGACAGTTCTCCCTCATTCAGATCTATCGAAAACATATGTGAGCCATTTGGCCAAGGACTACATAAGGGAATGAACAGCGTTCTCTTCAGCAATGGAGAGATGGATATTATATTCAATTCTTTCTTATTAAGGCACAAACAGTGAACAAATGTATAATTTGTAGAAAATAAAATGACTACTCTCAGGTTTGTTATTGACTCTGTTCCTGCCTATGGGCAGGACTTCAGGACATCATAGGTGTCCTCCCGATGCCAAACCTCACTGTAATACCTAACGGTCCAGTCAAATGTATTAAATAAAATGAGTTTGAAAAATGTTACGTAAAAAATGTTACGTAAACTCGACTGATTACATAAGAACTCAAACTGAATCAGTTACAGAAGATTTCTAGTTCCCAGCATGCTTTGTTTCAGACTCTGTAAGAAGAGTAAATGTTATACAATATTAATATTAGGAGTGGGATATTGTCTTTCTCCGTGAGATACGAGAATCGATACACTGGTGCCAAATATCGATATTTTAATTAATAAAATTAGGCGCTCTAAATAAATTTCCCTGCTCCCAGTGTCGCTTCTTCATGGCTCCTCGAGGTGGCGCTCAACACATGAATGAGGGAAACGTAAACATAAGTTAACTAGCCTAAGAAAAATAGGTTTTTAACAGGATGGCAGCCAGTAGTGTGAGTAAAATAATAGATGACCCAGCCACTTCTGGAAAATCTGGAAAACCTGCACTTAACCTTTTCACAGGCATTTTGTTTTCATAGTTAGACTGATATCGTGATGTATCATTATAGGATTGTCATTATATTGATTATCGCAGAATTGCTGTATCATGATATTATCGGTACCAAAAAGCAACACTATCTCTACACTACTTTGTTTAAAAGTAGTAATTGCACTCGCTAATGTAGTATTAGTCTCTTGCTATGCTAGCACGTGTGCTAGAGCTAGAGTTATTTTTTTATAATTATAGTGAAGTTTCAGCAACATAACATTTTTGAGTGGAGTTTAATCATATATTAAAGAAATATTCCTATAGTGAACTAAAATGAAATTTGTTCACAGTACTCATAACTCTTGGCTTCTAAACTGAAATGAATTGAGGCAATTAGTTTCCTCAATTGAAATGAGTTAGCATAACTTGATGGGGTTTACAGTGATGTTCCAAAGGGTAGGCAATCTTATAATGCTCTGCAGCTTATTGAGGAAAAAAAAAATCCATCCAAGATGTGAGAAGTGTCAATTATAATGCATAATTAACAGGGATGTGCAAATACATTCATGTTATGGGTGATAACTGATAAATTCCACAGTGTGTGTAAAAAAAAAAAAAAAACACTAAACAAACTAAAATTTGTAATTTTTTTAAAGAGTGAATTTAAGTAGCACAACAAACATTAACATGAATATTCATTTTGAGGTTTGCAAACACTTGCATTTAACCGTGGTATTAAATTAAGAGTTCATAAGTGATTTTAAGTAAATGTTAGATGACAGCATATGTAATCTAAATGTAATGAATCGAGAAAAGAGCATACACAATCAAATATTCAATATCAACCAGCCAATAACCAATATGGTATCAATGATCAATGTATCTTGCACTCCAAATAATTAATAAAATACTGAAAATACAGAGCATCTGCTCATGCATTATTTTATGATATACAGTAGACCATGTCTCTAATGTGCATACATCTGCAGTGCTGAATAAAAAAATATATTAAAAAAAATTATATATATATATATATATATATATATAAAACCAGTGTCCTTAAAAATACCAATAAAACAATAAGTCAAGACTCCAAAATCCCCATCAAAATGTCAGCATAATGCCTGAGAGGGCCAAAGTTTGGAACTGGTTTGAGAATAACACTCGTCAAGGGAAAACATCACTGCTAGAACCATCACCAGAGACCCTTTAGAATCTTATTGAGCACGTACAAGCACTTTTCCAATATCAAATACTAAGGGTGTATTCAAAGACTGACACAAAAATGACGGCTGAACAAACTTACAGTCAAGTTTGGCCTGCAGGATTCAGTTATATGCCGTTTGTACACATGCAAAATTACGCTTATAAAACGGCAGAGAGGAACAACTGCTCGACAGGCCATAATTAAGAGGCAACTCTGCCAAAGGCAAAGCTTGGGGCTATTGCATATCCATTGGGCTGTAAAACGAGACAAGCAACAGCACATCACCAACACCAATCAAATTTATCTCAATTACACAGGATCGCTGGCATAAATATCTCTGTCTAGGGCTGTATGTTAAACATGGCATTTTAGCTAAACAATGCGGGTGCAGATCCAGACTTTGGTAATTGAGTGATGCACGCTATCCAGATGTAAGTTAATGGAGGGTAGGCAGACAAACAGCAGGTGTAATTCTCTCTCTGTCCTGCTGAGCTCTAAAAGTCAGTGCTTAGCACCCACTGCTCCATCATCTGGCCTCTCCCAGCCCCCGTGACAGCACATTTGTCATCATTTTCACATTTTGGGCAAGAAATGTACTGTTTTAATGGCGCCCTCTGAATGGTTCCAGATGTTTGTTTATTTGTTGTGCCACAACTGTAAAGTCATTTATTCTTCATATGCAGTCCTGTTTCCAGGCTGCAAATCAGCGACGGCGTAATGACGGTAAAAAAAAGTGCATGGTCCCTAGGGGGTCTTCAGTTAAGATTTTCTCTTTGAAGGCTGCCTGCCTCAAGGGTTTAGTTGTGTGCCATTTAAAATACAGTCAACTCAGCTGGAGCAGGGCCCAGAATAGGAGCGTTTAAAGTCAGTGCATGTGCGACTGATGGAAGAGTATGGTTTCACCCTCGATGGCTTCTGGTTTGCTCGCCACGTTGAAGATGAATGATGGAAATTCAAAAGTGGTGGTCACTAGCTTAAAATGTCCAGAGATGTAAAGTATATAAGGATTTGTATATTTTCCATTTCAATTATGTATGAAGTTCCAGGCAGTTGTGGGACATATCATAATGATTGTTATTAATATGGCTATCTATAATGTGAGAGCGGTGGCTCCACTTTATTTTTGTATTTATTTGCGCCTGTGGAAAGACAAACATTGTCTTGCGTCGTTCGGTTCAGCAGTGGAGATCTATACTTAAAGCAACAGTTAACCTAAAAATGTGCATTTGTCAAATAAAAAGAAGTATATAATAGGGCTGCACAATGATTTTTATGATAGAAATGTCAATTACAATTAAAAAAAAAAACTTTTGTTTGCTGTGCTTGTTTGTAGGGCTGCACATATACACTATATTGCCAAAAGTTTTGGGACGCCTGCCTTTACATGCAAATGAACTTTAATAGCATCCCATTCTTAATCTGTAGGGTTTAATATGGAGTTGGCCCACCCTTTGCAGTTATAACAGCTTCAACTCTTCTGGGAAGGCTTTCCACAAGGTTTAGGAGTGTTTATGAGAATTTTTGACCATTCTTCTAGAAATGCATTTGTGAGGTCAGGCACTGATCTTGGACGAGAAGGCCTGGCTCACAGTCTCCGCTCTAATCAGGGTATCTGCAGGTTTCACCAAGTCAAATTTAAGACTTTTTAAGACCTTTTCAAGACCATTATGAATTAAATTTAAGACCTATATCACGCAATTTAAAAAAAAAAAACGTACAAAAGGAAATGCAGAATCACAAAATTACTTGCAAAGCAAATTAATTTATTCAAATTGAACAAAGTATTAGTAATCTTGCACTTCCTCATAGCTCAATCCCACCAGGATTAATATACAAACACACTACCGGTCTAAAGTCTGAGAACGGTAAGATTTTTAAATGTTTTTACATTCTGCTCACCAATGCTGCATTTATGTTATTAAAAATACAAAAAGCTGTAATATTGTGACAGTTCTGTTGTGACTGTTTTCTATGTGAATATATAGTAAAGTGTCATTTATTCCTGTGATCAAAGCTGAATTTAACATCATTACTCCAGTCTTCAGTGTCACATGACCCTTCACTAAATCACTAATCATTCTCATATGAGGATCTGATGATCAACAAACATTTATGTTTATTATCAGTGTTGAACACAGTTGTGTAAAACATTTTTTTGGGATTCTTTGATGGATAAAAAAAAGTAAAAAAAAAAAAAAAAGATTTCTGAAGGATTATGTGACTCTAAAGTCTGGAGCAATGATGCTGAAAATTCAGCTTTGAATCGCAGAAATAAATTCTATTTAAGATATATATTGAAATATAGTTATTTTAAATAAAAAAATAAAAAAATAAAAAAACATATTCACAATAATACTGTCTTTGGTGTATTTTGGATCAAATAAATGCAGCCTCGGTGAGCAGGAGAGACTTCTTTAAAAAACATTTTAAAAATCGAACCGTTCTCAAACTTTTGACCGGTAGTGTGTGTGTATGTATATACATTTTTTGTGAGATCAAAATTACTGATTTTGTGATGGTCATTTTCAGAAATGTGCATGTTTCTTTTTTTTTCATAATTAGGATGCCACATTTACCATATCATTATATTAGATGCACAATAGTCACACATGGCAATAAAACAAACAAAATGCATGAATCTTGTTTGACAATAGGACAAATAAATACAACTTAAATACAGATACAAACAGTGCTTTAAGTTTAGGGCTACTGTTTGTTTTTCCCCGTTGTTGTTGTTTGATTAATACTAACGACACAGGCAGGAGGGGGTATAGGCTCGGCTATATTGGGTTGCTTTCACTTTAAGACCTACAGTAACGATGAGCCCATAGATATGGATATGTATGAATATGCCTAGATTCGGTTCACTCGCGCGAGCGCTGACCGGCGGCAAACGCCTGCAGAATCCGCGGCCAGTCTGACATCAGTCCGTGTGTCAGTAGCGAATGAGTTCGGGGTTTTCACCGCTTTTTAAACTCTTTGTTTAGTGCTATCGGGCATATCAAACTTTTATTTGGTCATTATACGAGATGGCAGGTGAGAAAGATTCGCCTTTGCTATCACGATCGCGTGAACTGGAAGAACTGGAGAACTGAAGCTGAAGAATAAAATCCGTTTGATGCGTCTGTGGTACAATCAGAAAGAGCCTCGCGCCAATAACATGAAAGCTGATTGGCTGCTATATAAGATGCATGTTGGTCTCTCACTAGCGAAAAAACGAACTAACAACACACACACACACACACACACACACTCTCTCTCTCTCTCTCTCTCTCTCTCTCTCTCTCTCTCTCTAAAACATTGCGGGAGCATTTCAATGAGCAATGGAGTAGCGTTACATGGACTTAGGAAAATTAAGACCCGTTTAAAATTATTTAAGACCTAGAACTCAATACTTCAGCGAATTTAAGACTTTTAAGGCCTTAAAATTTTGATTTTGAATTTAAAGACATTTAAGACTTTTTAATATCCCGCGGGGACCCTGTCTAATTCATCCCAAAGGTGTTCTATCGGGTTGAGGTCAGGAACAGGAAGGGGCCATCCCCAAACTGTTCCCACAAAGTTGGGAGCATGAAATTGTCCAAAATGTCTTGGTATGCTGAAGCACTAAGGGTTAATTTCACTGGAACTAAGGGGCCAAGCCCAACCCCTGAAAAAACAACCCCACACCATAATCCCCCCTCCACCAAACTCTACACTTGGCACAATGCAGTCAGGCAAGTACCATTCTCCTGACAACTGCCAAACCCAGACTCGTCCATCGGCTTGCCAGACAGAGAAGCGTGATTCGTCCCTCCAAAGAACACATCTCCACTGCTCTAGAGTCCAGTGGCGGCGTGATTTACATCACTGCATCCGATGCTTTGCATTGAACTTGGTGATGTAAGGCTTGGATGCACCTGCTCAACCATGGAAACCCATTACATGAAGCTCTCTATGCACTGTTCTTGAGCTAATCTGAAGGCCACACAAATTTGGAGGTCTGTAGCTATTGACTCTGCAGAAAGTTGGCGACTTCTGCGCACTGTGCGCCTCAGCATGCCCTCACCCCGATTATTTAAGGAAACATATATACTTTTATTTTACAGTACAACTTAAAAATTACAATACTATTATTAATCGCTGTCTTTATTGAAAATCTTTTTTTAACAGACTATCAAGTTTATTTTGGTGAAAAATATCAGGGAGCCCTTAAAGCCTCTGTTTAAAAGAATCTTTTAAAAGAGGTTTATAAGCACTTCTCATTACAAGTTAAGGAAGATAGTTGCCGCATATTATATTCCTAAATGCATGTTAAAATCGACCCAGTTGTGGAAATTAGTTTGTGTGAGGCTGCATTTACTGTGAACTGAGCCGCTCTGAGACGCTGATCATGAGCTGCTCACATGAACACAGTTCTGCTCTTCACTCTGAAACATGCAGAGCATTACAGCTTTTGTGATTAGACAATCGCACTAAGCCATATCGCAATTTGTTTTATTTTGACTAAAATGCAGCCCTAGCATATATTATTACTTGTTAAGTTGTTTATTTACTTACTTACCTGACACTACCTATTAAACTGTGCACTTTATGTAAACTGCTGAAGAAGGATTTTCCTTTTTAAAAACAGTATACACGTTTGGAAAGACAAGAGGGTGAGTATATCATTTTTGGGCAAACTGTTCCTTTAAGACGACATTTGTCTCTTGAAAGAAACTTTGGGTTAGGTTCAGGCGACAGGCTGGTTTAAAGCTGGTGGGAGCTGACAGCATCGCTACTTCCTGCGGCCTGGCACTCCACCCCCCTCCATCTCCAGACTCTCATGGTTCTCCGTGTCACGCCGGGCCTGCCACATAGGCTCCCTTCTTAGCTTCTGCTTTCCCCCCTCCATTTCTCCTGTCTGCTCGCTGTTTGTCCACTTCCCAATTTTCCCCCAAAACAGCTGACAAGGGTCTTATAACCCAAAGCCAAGACCTCTCGCGCCATGCATATAGCTAGTCTCCCCTCTTCCCTCCTCAGACCTTCTGTCTGCTGTAATTACCCATGGCACCTTGGCTCTGGGGGCCTGGCGCAGGTGACATCAATTGTAAAAATATTGAGAAAAGGTAGAGAGGGTCCCTGTTTGAGACAGCCTGCTGTCATAGATGCCGCTTTTCCTGCCGGCCACTGCAAGGCAGCAAGTAGTGTATAGCAAATGTGACTGGTCTAGGCTTTTACCTATGGAAGCATGTCCTAATTCCAGCTATTCTTCTGTTTAAAACTATAATATTGTACTGTATATATTGTACAATATATAAAATATAGACTTTTAGACTACAGATCAGTTAGGATTAAAATTATCCCATGCATTTGCCTATACTGTATGACTATTGAATATGCACTTTCCTAGATCTCAGACTGATGGACAATGTTTTGTTTTATTTATTTTTTCCCGGGTTCACAAAAGCAAATATGGCAATATCCAAACTATGTCTGGCTAATATTGAAAAATATATTTGGTGTCATTATATATAACTTTTTGCAAAGTATCTCAATTAAAGTGTTCATGCATCATGATCAGGTGTTTCTTAAAAGCATAGTTTACCCAAAAATGAGAATTCATTTACTCATTCTAAATCAGTATTTATTTTTCAGCAGAGCACATATTCATTTCTATACAATGAAAGTCAGTGTTGGTTTGAACCCTTTCATTGTATGGACAAAAACATCTTCATAAGGGCGAGTAAATGATGCCAGAATTGTCATTTGTGGGTAAACTATTCCTTTAAGAGCATTGGTGATGCTCAAATTAAACAAACAAACAAACAAACAATAAATAAATAAACTACAATATATGAGCAGGTAATATTTGCACTGCATTACGATTACACAGAAAGCCCATGAATTATCACCAATCCAAACACAATGCCCAATTTCCACTGACAGTGTCTTGGAGGTGAACTGCATCTTTTAGTGTCATGGCTATTCTATTAAAGCATTTTCATGGCACAGCCAAAGGTGAGTTTTAGTAAAGAGTTACAGTGTCAGAGCCGATGCATTAAGCAAATAGAATAGGCAATAAGTCAAGATAAATAAAAATGGTGCGATAAAGGCAGAGGAATAAAAAAGAGGCGAAGGACGAAGATGAGGGCTTGTGTTATCTAACGCTGCAGTACAGTATCGTAAAAATAACAAATGGAGAATGTCAGCTCGCCCAAATCTAAGAGGGAGAAAAAATATTTCATATGTCAGCTCCGTTCACCTTTTAATGGACTATTCTCAAGCAGCATGATTTTGACAAAGCACTGGGCTTTCCTCTACATCACTTGAGAGGTGCAGGTCAGCCTTTGTGAAATAGATCTGTCCTTGGTGGGGGGTTGAGAAGCACACAGCTGACCTCGCATGAAAGTACCACCGCCATGGCCGTGACATAAAAACAGCGCTTTGCATTGCACAGACAAAAGAGCATGATAAATGTGGTTGGCATGAAAGCCTCTCATAGAGTCTAACACATCACAACCATCTCTTCTGCAAAGCTTCTGTTAGCAATCGAGTGTACGTTTGTTTAGATACCTTTCTTCCGAGACAAAAATGTATGCATACCGCATTCTCACACTTTTTTGTCTAAATAACACTACCTTTGTGGTTTCGGGCATCTTTGGATCCTCGTGGCAGCGGGGTATACATCGTTGTGGTGGATTCGGGCTTCAGACCACTGGCGGCGTCCTTAAAAAACAAACAAACAAAAAAAGAGTTTGAACAAACATAAATTCACCGTGCTCAGTTTACACACCTGCAAACATTTATAACGTCCCAGACGATTCATTATCCAACACCGACAGGAGAAATGCTGGTTATTGATTTCTGTATGCAATGATCCTAATTGAGTTAAATGAAAAGAACTCATTTGTCACAAGCAATCTGGTATATTTTCCCAGACTGATGACACAAAAGGGAGAGAGAATGGAAAGGCACGGCGGGGTGAGAGACAACGAAAGAATGCGGGTGAGATTTCACTGCCATGACTGATTGTCTAAATGCCATACATTTTATCAGCGCAGAGGAGAGGAAATGTAAGCGGCGTTCTTATTTTATCAGGGTGCGGGACGAGGGCAACTTTCATTATTTTGGAGGGAGAGGAGTGAAAGGTGAGGACGGGGCCCTGGCTTTGATTACCTGTCCCCTGCCTGTTTAAGAGTGGGGGCCACCAGGGGAACCATTCAGCCATGAAGAGCCCCACGGGTCAGGCCCGGGTCAGCCTGCCATTCACTCACACGTGCTGTTGTGTGTTGACAATCCAACAGGTGGCATGAAATTACTGCTCTCCAAAGGCCAGACCTGAGTTTAAGTAAACTCATCTCTCACTGGCCGACCTTAAAAATACAAAATATATTCACATAAAGGCCAATGCTTAGACAGAACAGGAGAAGAGCTGGAGAGAATACAGATCGCCTGGGTGCTTCTGGTAGGTCACAAGTGTTGTTTTCTACCTCCTTTGTCTTCTTTCAAGGACTAAAACACTACATCATGATGTGTTGATATCTGATGCCTTTGTGGAAATATTCTGCTTTTCTGCAGGCAGGGATTCTCAGAGCATTTAATCATTGTGAGGGCCAATATGATAAATAAACAGAGTCGAGGTGGCCTATTTTATTTATCATTCTTTGAAAACACTTAGTGCTGAGAATGTATTATGAATATACTGCTTAAAGGTTTGGGGTCGGTTAGAAGTCTCTCAAGGATGCATTTATTTGATCAACAATATATTTAAATAGTAGTATTTTGAAATATTACCAGTTAAAATCAATACAAATTTTGTATTTGAACATTACTTAAATGTAATTTATTCCTGTGATCTGTGATTTTCAGCATCATAGCTCCAGTCTTCAGTGTCACATGAACCTTCAGAAATATTTCTAATATGCTAATTTTCTGCAAAAAACAAACAAACAATATTTGTGTGGAAACTGTGAAATATTATTTTCAGGATTCTTTTAATAGAAAGTTCAAAAGAACAGCATTTATTATTATTTTATTTTTTTTGATAATGCAAATATTAAGTGTTTATATCATGTATGATATGCAAAAACTGAAAAAGAATAAATATAGCAACAATTATAATAGACACCCATGTTTAACAAATAATATTAATTGATAATCAAAATAATACACTCTAAAACATTCTTCCAAAGGTTAATAACTATGTGCAGGATGCTTACATTTGCCAAATAAAGGATGAAGCAACAGAAAATGGAGTAAATATTTTTCTTTTAAAATTTATTGCGTTTTTTTCCTCAGTTATCACATGACTAATTCTCGCCCTAATTACACGAATCCAGCGGGGTGCGGTTGCGTCAGGGTTTCCGAGTATGTCAGCAGATTCCTTGTTACCATTTCAATCTCCTCTGGCCATTTGGCTTTAATATCCTAAAGCAGCATTTGTAGTGTCAGCTTCAGTCCTCCCTGACTAATTTCCTCTGGACCTGACAGATCAGAGGCCTTCCCCACCAAAACAGCCCTGTCCCGGCCACAAAGCCGCTCGTAATCCTGCTGCTTGTCTACAATTAATCTTCCCAGTTGCCACATTATTAACACCACCACCCACAGACAGGGGCTGGCTATGCCCCACCGGACACAGAGCATACCCCCCCTCCGGCCCAGCGGCCAGGCACGTCAATCACATGCCGTGCGCAAAAGTCGCCTGCTGTCAACATCAGAGATACCCCCTCTCTCCTAACCATCCCACCCCTCCCGGCCCAAGTCCGCTGATCAAACACCCCCAGTACTGGAAGAAGATTAATCAGAGCCCTCCCTCCACTTCCTCCCCTCCCATCCACTCCTCTCTTTCTCTTTATTCAATGAGCCATCCTCGAGATGAGAAAGAAGGCCTGGCTCATAATGGGAATCCCGGCGAAAAAAAAAAAGTTAAAGGAAAACTCTGTTTGAATGCCAGCTGTTATCTGGGCCTTTCTGGGTAAAAAAAAAAAAAGGGCAGGCGGACAAGAGCCTTGCTTTGATCGGCATCCTTAAGATTTTACACAAACATAATCACAAGCCAAGGGGTCACCCCGGGCCCTTTGAATCCATTCAGTCTGGGAGCTTTGAGCACGCACAGGCAGTTAAGAGCTTTTCCTTCCACAAAGCACTTTGTTTTTAGTTGCTTTTAAAAGATATGCATCACTATCCATCAACTAAATAGCAACTTGTGTGCTCAGATCTGCCCGTCTATAATGAATGATAATACAATGGCCCTAGAATAGTATTTGGACAGTTAAAAATATCTAAATGTTATTGCATCAAAGCAAGTGCCATTTGCAAACAAACAATGCAAAAGCTAAGAAAAGTAACTCACTAACATATTTCCGAGCCATGTCAGAATTACTTTAAACCAACTGGTGTCGTAGTGATTTTTAGTGTGACCTGGCAGTTTAACCAGTAACCCAACCAGAAAGTATCTGAAAAATGAGTAATTCATTTTGGAATGACATTCATACATCTTAAGTGCAGTTTTGAAGTGTTAAAAAACCCAAACGGCCACAAGGCAGCGACTGAAATGGACATATTGCACATATTTCTGAAGGTTGCTCGGGTTGAGACTCATCTATGAGGCAAAATGTTGACAGAGAGAGTGAGCACGCAATCCAGAGTCTAGAAGAAGTATCTATAGGCGACAGAAGACCTCTTCACTCATCCCACTGCTCAGATGTACATCTACAGTATCATGGCCGAAATCTGGCAGCCATGATTCAGAGAAATCTGGACCATATGGTGCAGTAACTTTGGGACACATTTTCCAATCATCAGCTTTTATGCATTCTTCCTTTCTTTGATTAGATCTTTCTTTTGTTGGTTCTCTTTCTCACCACCCACTCACTCTCTCACACACACACACACCCGTGTGCATTACTTCCTGCACTGGTCAGATGGGGGCGCTGCAGCGTCAGGTTTGCATAGGCGTCTCATCGCAGCACGCCAAGCTCTTGTTCTCCAGGCCCTGGGCATATGCTGCCTGCTCACATCATTATTGTCTTTATACACTGAGTAATCACTACACTTTATGATAATGCAGCAGAAATTTACAAGCTGGAGAAAGAAAAAAGTCTCTAATAATGGCATTAACAGAGAAAGCCACAGCAGCTCTCAGCCCAACAGGGGCTCTGCACTCAAAGGGAGGACTGCTTGCTGAAAATGTCACAGTGAAATATGACTCGTCTCCTGGATTATACATCATACTCATGCTCCCTCTTCTTTTCGCATGTCCTTTTTTCTCCCCCGCAAATAAATGACAAAAAATCCAGCCATTTGTGATTATCAACTCCAAACAAATCTCCACCCCAGAGAGTGGGAAGAGGTGAACGGGTGGCTAAGAAGCAGTTAACGCTATGATTTGGTTTGGTGCGAACCCTCAAAGCTGGAGATATCCCTCGCTGAAACGTCAAGAGTTGAGTCTAGCGCAATTCGCAGCACATCTCATCCTTACGATGCCCTGATCAGGGCTACTATCTAATTACCAGCACCGCAAAAGAGATATACAGAGATAGAGTGAAACAGAAAGAGGGAGAGAGAAAGAGAGGCAAAGATCAGTGTAAACACCAGTGCTTTTTATCTCCTTATATATCTGGACAAGTAGACAAAGTGCTAAAACGAAATAAATGTGGCCTGACAGCCACTTCAAAGAGTTCAGCCAGGGGCTTACTGCTACTTAAGGCACAGGAATGTTGTTGCTAAGCATCAGCCTACAACCTATCAGGCCCAACAGAAGGGCCTGCTTTCCCTTTAAGAGCGAGCGAGAGAAAGAAAGAGAGTGGAAATTCGACAGTAACGGGAGGCTTGGGATTCAAGGAGATTTTGTAGCTTAAAGCAATTGTTAGAAGAAACAAGCTTTCTGTTTTGTTTTCTCTTGACACCATTTCAGCTTTTTGTGCTTGCAAAAGACATGTAGTAAAATGTTTTTTGATATGTTTTCTCTCTGGGTCTGTAACAAGAAAAAAAAAAAATGTTTTCGGCGGGTATGAAACTTTCCTTGTCTTTTGTGCAAGACTTTTTTTTCTCTTCTTCTTCTGATGAGCCCAAGATCAGAGGGAAAACAAACATCTTTGTGTTTATTTAAGTCAATGAACTGTCGGTCTGATATTGATTTTCTATTTTTACTCATTAAGTTCATTTAAACATGATATGCTTTGTGTAAAAAGACTTAAATCATATATGGGTCAGACCTGTCAATTATATTTGAAGCACGGACTGTGATTATACGCAGTATAAATGTCATGCTGAGAGCGGGAAAACGTTCAGTGTGCCAATCACTGAAGAAGCACTTTAATGCTTTTGACCTTCATAATTGTCTTTCAGATGTGTGGCAGTAATGTGTTTTAAATGGCTGTAGTGCGCATAAAACTCTATTAATTCTGTTTTCTTAGGTAATGACTAAGAAGAAAAGGCTGGATGTAATGGCGCCTGCCCTCCAAGGGTTTTAAAGTCTTTTCTGTGGTGTGATCACAGTGTGAGCTGCATTGAGCAAGTATTTAATGATTTACCAGTTCTACTTCAATGCACTTGTGCTACGTAAATGTATCATATGATCAGTGATCACAAGTGAAACAGCTTTTGCCTCAAGCATATACCCAAATTTTCTCCGGAGACGGGACTCTGTATAGCTCAGCTTTAAAAAGCAAAGGGTTAGGAACAGCGCAAAGTTAATCACCCATATCAACAGGCACAACACTTTACATGGCTTTACATGGGGTTGAACTTAAAAGAGTCAACTTGCTCCTAACAAAACATGTATTATCAGCTGCTTTATCAAGAAGGACTTTGCCACGAACATAAATGTAAGGGGGGAAAAAGTTGAACTAACTTTACTACAGTAAAACTAAAAGCTGCAGGGTTTCTCATTCGTGCCACTTTGTGACATTTCATATGTAAATGTTTTCATATAACATGGAAGGCATTTGTAGGCTGATTCACTTGAAGAAAAAAAATGTTTCTCACTTTCCAAAAAAAAACGACAAAATATAAAACATTATATATACATGTTACATACAAATATATATAAAAAATAAATATTCAAGTCCTATTTTTTCAGAAATATTTTTGTTGTTGTTGCTGGAATTGATATTAAACTCATTTATTTATTTGGACCAAATGAAATGTTGAGAAATTATACACTTTGGCTTCTAATTTTATAGACAGCTGTTTTTGTCTATAAATTGAAATGCCATTAGCTCATACTCGCTACGACGAGCCCCTGAATTATTAGAAAAATAATGTCAATTATTCTGCTTATACTACGGTTACCACAACTCAAAACATTGTTCATATTCATATCCCACGCTTCCGCTGCTAATTCCAAAACGTCATTTTAGAGCTAGTAACGGAGGCTTCAGCCACTGATAGCAGACTAATGCAGTTATTAGAGAGAGAGAATGAACGAGAGAGAGAGAGAGAGAGAGAGAGAGAGAGAGAGAGGGAGAGAGGGAGAGAGGGAGAGAGGGAGAGAGGGAGAGAGGGAGAGAGTCTGCATCTCTCTCAACAGTGTTCGGCAGCAGTGTCTCTACTAATAGCTATACGTTTATAATAAGTGCGTGTCCGTACTGTATGTGTGTGCGTTTGAGTGGAAAGAGAGTATGTGCGTTCTGTACATAATAAAATGTGATTTTGACACAAAAACATGGAAATCATTTTTTGTTGTTTACTATATTTCTTTGATTGGTCAGTGTCGTTGTGGGTTTTGTTGTAGGCTGTAAGGACCTTTGAAATGACTACAGTATTAACCACATTAAGTGATCTAGAACTGTAATGCGGTAAAAGCCTGCCTGGAACTACTTTAGCTGTGCTTTTTCCAAAAAATAATTGCACACCTTAGAACTTTCGTAAACCAATCAGATTCAAGCATTCGACAGCCCCGTAGTATAACTAAATATAACTGTTAGTGGATGATTAATTAAAGTTGGATAAAGCAGCTGGAGAAATTAATTGAATTATTTCTGCATTTTACTTCAAATTCTGCATTTGCTCTACATACATTTTCTTCTCAGTTCCCCATGCATATGTATCTCCTCTCTATATCTTTCCATTTCACAGACACTCTCTCTCAAAGGTATGACACACTGTGGCTCTTTATGTTGCGCTTAGGAGCTGTATCTAATGTCAGGGATGTTTTCAAGTGTGTGGAATGTTAAATTATTGAGGATTCGGTGAGTAGGACTGTCAAACCGGGTTGTCTGGGACGTTTCCTACGCAATTAGACGCTCCAAGACATTTGAAGAGTACCCACAGAGCAGACCTGCAGAAAGTGACATGCGAACTTAAAGGAAATTAGCTTCTTACATGAGTGAAATGTGAAGGTTACTTAGCAATGCTTAAGCTAGAAGAACGTCTCTGTGAAGTGCGTCTTTGACTCAGCCCTGATGTGAAGACATTTTCTTTACTTCCAGCGCACCCCAGTCAGAGAAGATCACAGAGGGAGTGAAAACTAATTTTGACTTGGGGCATATGGGAGAAAAAAAAACCCTGAGATGTGTCTAAATAATGAGATCTCTTGATGTTTGCAGGAGAGATAAAGGGTGAGGCTGTTGACTAGTTTGCAAGTGCTGTTTCAGCCTACAGCGTATAAGGCAGAACAAATAAATGTTACAGTATGATGATAATCGATTAGTTACGTGGGCAGCAGGATGATGCTATTGTACAAACACTCACATTGTTTTAAACAAAACGCTTTTCAGACTCGGCCGCTTTATATGATGAACAGATTTACTTTAGGCTTTTATTGATATTTAAACATCGATCAGCGAACATAAACAGAAGCTCAACCGAACCTGCTTGACGCCGAGAACAAACCTCATTGGTTCTCAAACGTGCTGTGCAACATGCGAGAAGGAACCAACCTAATTGGTTCTCGCACGTCAAGCGAACATGCCTGAGCGTCCGTTTACCATGTCCGATGTGTGAGTTGTAGGGGTGTGCGGTATTGACAAAAAAAGAAATCTCAATAATCTCGATTTTCTGGGATTTTCTCGATAACGATTAGACAATATTCTGCTGAGTGTGTTATTGTGCTGGTACTTTGGCAGGTTTAGGACTGCCATGGTCAGCTGACTCCCAAAGTTTATGATATTCTTCATATTCTGTGTGGTGGTCAGTTCACAGAAGTGACAGAAATTATCTTTACCTTGATACATTTATTTTTTTACATCTTTGTGTCAATTTAATAAATTTAATAAAAATGATTTATAATAAGACACAATAGGGCTGTTAC
The DNA here is from genome assembly GCA_023566225.1 of Romanogobio albipinnatus. NCBI lineage: Eukaryota > Metazoa > Chordata > Actinopteri > Cypriniformes > Gobionidae > Romanogobio > Romanogobio albipinnatus. The sequence continues at coordinate 12,090,920 of CM042258.1, forward strand.
CAATCAAATTAAATAAGTATCAACAAAATCAATCTTTGCAGTGCAGAGGAAACAAAGAAGCTGCATCTGAAGTGGCATTTAGATCATTTACATAGACTGTTTACTGTTTGATTATTTACACAGCTCAGAAGTGGCAAATTAATAACCTGCATGTATGCATAAATAATGTTTTGATGTTTAAAACATAAAATGTTGAATAATATTGATATTTAAAATTATTTAAAACATGAAAAGATACTTTAACTATGAAATTAAAACCGTCAGTAGGTGGCAGCAAGTCACGTTTAACGAGTGAGTCATTGAGATTCAAACAATTCATTCAAACAGCTGATTCATTCAAGGAACGAAGCATTTGAATATCTTAAAGGGTTAGTTCACCCAAAAATGAAAATGATGTCATTAATTACTCACCCTCATGTCGTTCGACACCCGTAAGACCTCCATTCATCTTCGGAACACAAATGAAGATATTTTTGTTGAAAGCTGATAGCTGAGAAAGGCCTCCCCAAGCCCTCCATAGGGATTCAGTACATTTAAACTCACAAGACCCATAAAAGGCACTAAAAACGTCATTACAAAGTCCATCTCACTACAGTGGCTCTACAATAATTTTACAAAGCGACGACAATTGTTTTTGTGCGAAAAAAAATCAAAATAACGACTTTATTCAACACGAACTTTGGCCTCTGCCGTGAACTCATGAAGCACCATGACGCATGCGTGAGAATATTACACAGATCCGGCGTTCGGACACATAACCCAGAAGCGAGGAGGAGATTTGTTTACAAGCAGAGGAAGACGCGCCGTATCTAAGCTATTGAATTCTACATTGATCGTGCTTTAGGTCTCGGCGTAGTGCTCAAAATGGGACTAAAGTGTGCATTTCATGGATTCCCAAACGCCGGCGCTACGTCATATTCTCACGCATGCGTCATGGTGCTTCGTGTGTTCACGGCAGAGGCCAAAGTTTGTGTTGAATAAAGTCGTTATTTAGATTTTTTTTGCGCACAAAAACTATTGTCGTCGCTTTGTAAAATTATTGTAGAGCCACTGTAGTGAGATGGACTTTGTAACAATGTTTTTAGTGCCTTTTATGGGTCTTGTGAGTGTAAATGTACTGAATCCCTATGGAGGGCTTGCTGGGGCCTTTCTCAGCCATCAGCTTTCAACAAAAATATCTTCATTTGTGTTCCGAAGATGAACGGAGGTCTTACGGGTCTTTAATCTATATTAGTCATTGAATCATTGATTCAATTGATTTGTTCAAAATGCTGATTCATTCAGTATGAAAACACCGCACTGTGTCTTTGTTTTTAACTATTTTTCGGTGGTGAAATAGAGCAAAAACAGGCAATATGGAAGTCTAAACTGTAAGTCACTTAATACTAACTTCTTGTTTAGTAAACTTGCATAAAATTAATATCACATTTGAAAAACTGCAATCTTTGTGTGATATCTTATTAACTATATTATATGACCTAAATATAACACGCAGTGAAAGCGTGTACTCTAATGCGCACCCGCACTAGTCTAATCAACAAAACTACATCACGTAGTGTGTGCGTGCACTCTCTGGATGTGTGTGAGGAATATACTCGATAATGTCAGATCGCACATCGTTAAAACAACAATTATGATATTATCGCAGACGATATATATCGCACACCTCTAGTGAGTTGATGAATGTTTTAATGTGAATAAAACCTAAATTCAGTCTGTTCATCATGTAAAGTGTTTGAGTCTCTTCAGAAAAAATTGGACTAAACTGCTCAATTTATATGGATTAATCACTTTACAAAGTGTCAAAGTGGTAGTTGCATAGCTGTCAATGGAGGTATAGAAAGTGAAAAGATCTTCTTTTGTGTTCCGAAGATTAACGAACAGCTTACGGGTTTGGAACGACATGTGGGTGAATAATTATTGACAACATTTTAACTTTTGGATGAACTATCCCTTTAACAAAAACAAACCCAACGTGTCAACATCCATCTCATTACATGTTGTCATATTAAAGGATGCACTACAATATACAATTAGTGACTGCAAGAGCAAGACAAGCAAAGCTCTTCCTTCGGCGCGGTTTTAAAAGCTGCGAGGGGAAGATAGCAGGAGGCCTTTTTCTCTCAGCATCCTCCCCTCCCCGGGAGAAGGACTTATGAAGGTGAGTGCCTCCCTGACAGGCGCGAAAATAAAGGAGACAAACCCTGGATAAAAAATTAAATAAAAAGTAGCTGTCTTAAACAGTAATTGCACTGCTTTGCTGAGCAGGCTTTCAGATATATAAACTTGATTTACTATCGGCTCACAACTACAAATCAGAAGGTCTGAGAAACACTTGTGCTATGAAATTGTTTAATCTCATCAAGTTCTGCTTTCACAGCAAGCTATAAATCACAAACTCTTTGTTATCATAGACCTCCATGAGCGCCTCTCAGGCAGGCAATGGATCGTGGGTATATATAATCTTGACTGCACAAACAGCGGGGTCGTCAGTGGCTGAAATACTTTCATATTAGCCACGCCGCAGCTGCTGGAACACGAGGCAGTGATGGATATCTCATTTCTAACTCTCTGCATCTATTTCCAGCAAATTATTACTGCATAAATTTCTTGTCAACAGAAACGGCCAATTAATTAAGTTAAAAATGGACTCATGATCGCATCTACAAACCAAATAGAAGAGCAGGGGCAATTTTCCAGTAAGTGGATTTACCGGCGGGTCAGTTTAATGAATGATTTTAAACTTCATCATAAACTTCCAGACAGGCCAATATCTACACAGAAGCCTCGGCACAGGCCAGGTGCTGACAGATTTACATAAAGCATATTTATGCATGGGGCCCGCGGTTGATGGCTGAGGTAGAAATAAAGTTTATTAGGGCTTCGAGAACGCGGTCAACCTCGCATTCTCCATCATCAGCAAAACGGGAGATAGCTGCGGAACACCTTGACTTTTCTTAAGGAAATATACACATTTAACAGGCCATCGAGATGAATAATTCATACTTATTCACAGCACATTTGTTTTTTTTGTGTGCATGTGTTTTTTTTTCTTTCTTGCTCGGGTCATTAATCAGAGAGGGAATCCTGCAACAATGATGAGCCTGGAGATTTATATGTATTTTAGCTTCTTTACAGATAAATCAAGCCTTGCAATTATGGTGGGAGAGGCCCAGCTGTGACCCCATGTCAAACTAATGACACTTAGAAATTTAAATCTTGTCTTCTCTCTCCTGACTTCACCCTAATCATAGTTAAAGAGAGACGCTTCTCCTATGGAGGAAGAGGAACATAAAAGTCAGTTTTATGTTTTAGCATTGAAATGATGCTGCATCTGACCTGCGGGGCATTTGCATGCCAAATAACTCAATGAAATAACCTCGGTGTAATCTAACAAAAATAACAACATAAATGAAGCTCGGCGCATCAATTTAAACAATAACAATGGTGAAATAAAGAGGTCATAAGTGCATTGAGCGTGCTATCACAACATTCCTTGAGCATGCAAGGTAGCGTTAGCAACAAAGACTTGGCATAGTGGAATGTTTACAACAAAAATCTCAACATAATTGAAGGTAAGAGACCAAAAATACTTGCATAACAGTTAGTTCATACCATACAAGTGAACGTCCGATGAAAGAATGATGTACACATTGTGAAATTAAAAGATCAGAGTGCACTGCGCATGATATCGCAACATTCTTTGTACATTTAAAGTGGTGTTAGCAACAAAATCTTAGCATAATGGAATGTTAACAACAAAAAATCTTAGCAAAATAGAAGGTTGTAAAAACTTTGAATGAAAGTGAACACACTGAAAAAAGAAATACATAAACATGGTTAAGTTAAAAGCTCAGACTGTGCACTACACATGCTATCACAACATTCTTTGCACATGAAAAGTAGCATTAGCAACAAAATCTTAAATAAGACGTCTCATAAGTCAAAAGAAAAAAATGTCTAAAACACATTTTTCTAAAACCTAGTGAACCTAGAGCCTACATGGACAGCATTTGAAGGCTGTTTAAACCTCCTAAGATGCTTCTTTTAGCCATAAGAATGTAAATCTAAATTAGCATTGCATGTATTCTTCAGAGAAAGAAATAACAGCTCAGGGAAAAAATCTATTCAAGATGGGCGATAAAACAAGAGAAATGTTGACTATAAACATTTCATTCAATGCTAAAAAGAATCACTACTATTCACAGAACATTTATGTGTGCCTTGTTTGCTACAGCTTAGCAATATGATAATGCTCTATTGAAATCACATGTGAGTAGAATCTGTCACTTATAAAGTTCTATTTCAATTAGCCTATGTAGGCGTGTAGACAGCAAGGTAGCTCACTAGGTTTTGGAACAGACCCATAGTTCTCTCACTGGTTGAAACGCAGCTTTTGATGGCTTGTATTTGTTGCTTTAAAAGGCCATGCTCTCTAATAACACCCAGGCCTCTCAATATCCAGGCCTAATTTATTATTTATAATGCCTGCAGTCTGTCCCCTGATTAAGGCGGCACAACTTTGTTTTACTGGGCCCTGCCTTTAATCTGTCTCTCAGTGAGATAAATTAGCCAGTGCCGTGCCAGTTCCGCACTCTCTTTGCTTTACTCTGTTTATCTCTGCCCATGACATGCCCACGTCAAAAGCACACATCTGTTTTAATGCACAAGACCCAGCTCTGGAGCATGTTAGTGATCCCTTTTTTCTTCTCTTCCACTGACTATTGTGTCAAACAATTCCCTCTCATGACTGAAATGATAAACTTCGCTGCTAATGTATAAATAATACACTTTTCTATCTTCCCAGATGCTCCACTGTGGTTTTTAATGGTGGTGCGTTTGTGGTGAATAAGAGAAGGTTTCGTAAACTAGGCGGAGGCCCAGTCTCAGACCTTTCCTGTGAATGTTTTCTGTTTTCCTCTTGGCCTCCTCACTAGTGTTAAATCACAGGCTGCTGTCAAGGAGCACTAAGCTAGTATGCGTCACTGGGGAGTGCAGGAAGCACTGGGTATAATTCTGTCCATCAGCTTAATTTATTATATCGGTAGCTTTGTAATCATGTGCAATAAGTTATGGGGCCTGACACAAAGGAATTCAGTTTGAAGTCAAAAGTGTTTATCATGTTTAAAGGTCTGGTCAGACCATATCTACCGTATTTACATGGGGAAAGAGAATAAAGACAAGTGTTTTATTTTCCTATCTGGACACTAGCACAATGACTTTGTGGACATAGGGTTAGAGCAAATAAAAGAGTGAAACCCTGGGTGCCTGGCTGAGAAGAAATTAATCTTTCAATACTCATGAAAAAGATCCCAGACGGTCCCATGAAACCAAGTCTCAGTATTCAGGAGGGAAGACATGGCTAAGTTTTGCCAGTTTTTACTCAAGTGGCCCCTTAGGCGATTCAGTTTTCTGCTTCATGAAATTCTTATTTACATTTCAAGGTGTCCGATATCAACTGATTTTACTTAAAAATATCTATAACGTAAACTAAATATATATTTTTTAGGAGCCTGAAACCGGTATTATTTTAAACCGGGTCCCAGAGTGGATAAATCTGAAACCGACACCCTTGCGTTTTCGTGTGTACAGCCAATTCGTATATTTTGAAAACAGTGATGTCTTTACGCTTAAGGGATACAGCTACGGCCACTGGGCATGTGCACATCAATATTGCGTACTTTAATTACTGTATTTGCATTATTGTAATGGTAAGTTCAGGGTTGGGGTAGGTGTAGGCGTTAATAAAACAATCTGGTTGGTAGCAAATTTATTTATTGTTATTTTATTGTGAGATTTTGCCTCACTTCCGACCGTTGCTGTACCCCTTCTAGCCACAACTCTTCTTCTCTGTTTTTAATGTATTTCTGTGGCAGAATTACAACGCCACATACTGGTCTGGCATGTATAGTACACCGTTTTGAGTCGGTTTCAGTGGTTTCGTGTGTACGCAGATATTTCTTGAGACGAGGGAACAAAAAGATTGGATAGGGAAAGATCTGGCTTCGTGTGGATGAGGCCTAAGATTATTACGAAGTAAAGTACAAAAATGTCTAAAACTAAATCTGAAATAAAAAATGAATTAAAGCTAAATAGAAACATTAAAAAAACACATTTAAAATGGGTAACAAAAAACAACAACAAAAGAACATAAAATTACTAGAACTTAAACTGAAAAATAAAATTGAACCCTAAAACATGAAAATAAAAGCTAATTCAAAATATGAACAAATAATAAAATAGTACATAAATTATAGTAAAATAAAACTTTAATAGAAATTGTGCAGAGTCACAGTTTTGTGCACCTTGTACCCAACTCTCTTATAGTTTTGAGAGTACACAAACTCAAAATACACAATCTTTAATTATTGAATTATTGTAAGCATACTATATGTGTTGTCGTCATTCTAATAAGATCATTGCTGTTTGTTCTATACACAGGTTGTCAGGTTCCCTTTCCATTTGGTTTCTTGGTTTATATAGTGAAATAATGTATATTATTTACAATGTTGAATGTTATTGCCACAACACACAAATCTATCTTTAAACAAAAGACTTCAAATGCCAGTAAAGGCCCCAATAAACTTCAAGTGAAATTAAAGAATTCAAGCAAAACCAGGCCAAAACGAAGTTCATTCTGTGCTAGTACCCGGAGTTCGAAACAGCAGGTAAACACCTTTGAACTACCATTGGTCCGTGGCTATTTATTTAATAGGTAGGTGTAGTTCTAAGACTCTGCCTTTTTGATGCGGAAATCTTCTCCGGATCATTTATTCTGTTCAGTCCCTCGAGGTCGGAGGTCCGTGGAGAGCACTTTTATAGTAGAAAAGTTGTAATCCTAATTGAAAGAGTGACACTGTTTTTTCATATTTTTCATGTTCAATTCTTGCTTTTAAACAATCTATTTTATGAAGTTTTATAGAGTGCCGAATTGAGGAGCTCACGCAAACATCCACATCGCTATGATCAGATGCTTCAACTGCTGTTGTCATTTTTGTTGTGTGTTTGTTAACAGTATATAGCTGCTCACATATATTTCACACTTCTTTTTACCCCAAAGCGAAGAATGAAAAAGAACTTCATTGTGAGAATAGAGACATAGCGCATTTAGGCCACGCCCACACCGGGGAAGAAAACAATCCAGCGCTCTCCATTGACTTTGTATTAAGTGAGGCTGCCTCCTTGTCATTTCTGACTTATAACAAAAAAAACAGAACAATGTCTAAAAGCTGCGATACGACAGGGTGTACAGCAAACAAACTAAAAAACACAGAACTAAGTTTTTATAAGCTGTCGAACCAAAAAAACGAGCGTTTAAGGTCACAAAAGTGGATACAGGCAATAAGACGTGAAGCATCAGCAGGAGGAATGGGTCAATTTTGGGATCCTGACACTCAGTATGCCTACGTGTGCGGTAAACATTTTGTCACTGTTAAGTCAAATATCCAAATGTCAGTTTTATATATTATATTTCCTGTCACTGATTGCGTTCCCCTCCAGTGGGCATAGTTTTCAGTTTAATATAAAATGTGGTACTCTGTATCAATTGCCTGTATCCACTTTTGTGTCCTTAAACGCTCGTTTTTTGGGTCAACAGCTTGTGCAAAAACTTCTGGATTTTTGGTTCTGTGTTTTTTAGCTTGTTTGCTGTACACCTTGTCACTTATCAGCTTTTAGACATTGTTCTGCTTTTTGTTATAAATCATAAATGACAAGCAGGCCGGTTCACCCAATACAAAGTCAATGGAGACGGTTTGATTGCCCCCCTCCCCCGATGGGCGTGGATTTCAGATTATGACGCGTGTCGCTTTGTCTCTATATCAGGGTCTTAAATATGCAGCATTCTCTGCAATAGAATACATTTAAAACAAAACAAAAAAAACAGAGAAACTAACACTAGCATGATACTTAGCACTTGCCCTCTGTCTGGGTGGCCCAACAACATCAGTTATATTCATAATATGATAGGAAACAGATTTTCATTTTCCAAACAGGAATGAAAAACAAGATAGACCAGATAGTAACGCCTCTAATTAGCCTATTAATCACACATGTCCTTTAGGGTTGTGGCCTCTTTTGATGGTTTAAGCTAGCAGAGATGGAAGCTGATTTAGAAGATGGGCACCCGTTCTCTCACCATGTGTATGACTCTGCTTAGCATAAAAGGAACACAGGGCTGTGAAACCCTAACAATGAGCCATATCCCCCTATAGCCCTCTCAAAGGGTCACATTTGCATATCAAGCCACCAGTGCTGATATGTAAACGTTTCTTCATCAGATGGCGCTGACGATGAGAGCCATTCATCTGCCTGTTAACGTCCTGCTTTAGTGCTTTACAAAAGCGCAGCGGGCTGAAAGAGACATCTTGTGTCATAGCCCATGAGAGATAATGATATCGTTATACCTCCTTGATCACACACACACACTTGCACACATAAAAATTCCTGTACACTTCAGTACGATAGCCCGACGTTCCTCTGGTTTACATCTGAATAACTACTTTATCTGAGCACTTCAATTTGCAAGGCTTGCTGGAAGGCAGCTCCTCCTGATGTTAATTGCGGGGTACTTAAGCACTAAAAGATTAACATAAAACCCTTTGGAAACAAGCTAACAGTTGTATGATAATTTGTCCATGGCCTTTGTCTGTCTATCACCACTTTGCCTCTAGCTGTAATTTTATCAAGGCACTGTAAAATACCATTTAAACAAGTTGACTTACAGATAATTAATAACAGGAATCGTATTATTCAATTGAGCTACTCTGGAACCATTAACAAGCGAGGGAGTAAAACATAATTAAACTATTCTATTTTATTAACCTATTCATTACGCTGAGCAAATGATGACTCTCTGAAGAACCGTCTCAGACTAATGAGAAGAGTGAGAAGAGTCTGTACTGAGGCACTGTTTGATTAGATCGCTTCAATGAGACAAGACGGAGAAAATAACACAATCTAACAATCCCGACAATCTAAAAAGCGTGTGTGACTGCACAACACACTCACTCGTGTGTAAGGTGTGAGGGGGTTTGATTTAACTTTGTTAATCAAGAACCTCCAGCTTTGAGCAGTTTCACCAGAAACGGGCAAATAATTCAAACAAAGAGGTTCATCTTCACTTGAATCTGCTCAGGAAAAGAATGAAGAATGATTACACTGTTATAATTTCAAGTATTTATTTATTAATAGGCTCATCAGATTGAAATATACACTCACCTAAAGGATTATTAGGAACACCATACTAATACTGTGTTTGACCCCCTTTCGCCTTCAGAACTGCCTTAATTATGCGTGGCATTGATTCAACAAGGTGCTGAAAGCATTCTTTAGAAATGTTGGCCCATATTGATAGGATAGCATCTTGCAGTTGATGGAGATTTGTGGGATGCACATCCAGGGCACAAAGCTCCCGTTCCACCACATCCCAAAGATGCTCTATTGGGTTGAGATCTGGTGACTGTGGGGGCCATTTTAGTACAGTGAACTCATTGTCATGTTCAAGAAACCATTTGAAATGATTCGAGCTTTGTGACATGGTGCATTATCCTGCTGGAAGTTTCCATCAGAGGATGGGTACATGGTGGTCATAAAGGGATGGACATGGTCAGAAACAATGCTCAGGTAGGCTGTGGCATTTAAACAATGCCCAATTGGTACTAAGGGGCCTAAAGTGTGCAAAGAAAACATCCCCCACACCATTACACCACCAGCCTGTACAGTGGTAACAAGGCATGATGGATCCATGTTCTCATTCTGTTTACGCCAAATTCTGACTCTACCATCTGAATGTCTCAACAGAAATCGAGACTCATCAGACCAGGCAACATTTTTACAGTCTTCAACTGTCCAATTTTGGTGAGCTCGTGCAAATTGTAGCCTCTTTTTCCTATTTGTAGTGGAGATGAGTGGTACCCGGTGGGGTCTTCTGCTGTTGTAGCCCATCCGCCTCAAGGTTGTGCGTGTTGTGGCTTCACAAATGCTTTGCTGCATACCTCGGTTGTAACAAGTGGTTATTTCAGTCAAAGTTGCTCTTCTATCAGCTTGACTCAGTCGGCCCATTCTCCTCTGACCTCTAGCATCAACAAGGCATTTTCGCCCACAGGACTGCCGCACACTGGATGTTTTTCCCTTTTCACACCATTCTTTGTAAACCTTAGAAATGGTTGTGCATGAAAATCCCAGTAACTGAGCAGATTGTGAAATACTCAGACCGGCCCGTCTGGCACCAACAACCATGCCACGCTCAAAATTGCTTAAATCACCTTTCTTTCCCATTCTGACATTCCGTTTGGAGTTCAGGAGATTGTCTTGACCAGGACCACACCCCTAAATGCATTGAAGCAATTGCCATGTGATTGGTTGATTAGATAATTGCATTAATGAGAAATTGAACAGGTGTTCCTAATAATCCTTTAGGTGAGTGTATGTGGTATATGTGCTCAGTGGATGGTGATTGGTTGCTCTCTGTAATATAAAAAATTATATAAAAGAGGTATATACTGTACAATGCAGCCTTTAAAAAACATCATCAAGTCTGGTCAACATTGCAGCTTATTCTGCAAAAGAACTGCAAACAACACAAAAAAGAACCGACTAACATCAGTTTGTGGTGTGCTTTTATGTTTAGAAGTGAGATTATTCGAAAAACACTGCACAGTTTAATTTTAGTATGATTTATATACTATTATAGTATTTGTTAATATTTTTAAATAGCTTTGTATTTTAAGTTTAGTTTGTTAGTTTAGTAATTTTGTTAAGTATATTTTTATGTTTTTGACTGTAATGTTGGCAGATATTTAAGAAACTAAGTTCACATACTTGTTTCTCTGAAAAACAATGCTACAGCCAGTTATACTTTGAAAAGTGCAATTTGTGTCGGAATGTCTGTTTTTCTAATAGTCTGTGTAGTATTTTGACAACTGGGTTGTCAGTTGGCGGAAAACACTGTATTGCAGTCATGGAAGCCAGCAAACAGACTGGGTCAGAGATCACAGATTCTACCCGACCTAAAAAGCCTCAGCTCTATGGCCAGAGGCATATTTAAACATGGATAAACCGACTCATCAACTTACAGTGCAAGGCTTGCTGCCTTCATTTGTCAACTGCACTCATTCCTTTTGCATGGCCTCAATCTGGCAACCCGCATGAGCATCGAGTCTGAGGAGAAGTGCGTGAGAAAAACAACTCTCTCTAATATTTTGAATTTGGACTGCAGTATCCATTTCGCATACTTTCACCGAAATTACCCAGAACAATCTGTTCCAAGAACTGCTGTCTGCGTTTCCATCGTGGTCTAAAGTACCGTGAAGATTAGGCAAATTAGTCCGGTGGCGTAGGACTGAACGCGACTTTCCAGTTTTGCTAAATTTCGTCCTCCACATATAAGCTTAATAAAGTCTGAACCTCGACGTTGGTCAATCTGTCATATTTTTTCAAATTCATTGTTGATTCCAATAGCGAACCACTGTTACTGCACGCACCTCAACAGGCTTTTAAAAATGGTGGTTGAAATAAACTGCTGCATGTCAACCAATCAAAATGCAGCATTAACTCAACCAATCAGCATGTTCAGTGGCCAAGTCCCACCCCTGGCGGGCCAAGTTCCTGAACTTTAAAAAAGTACTACCTCACGAGAAAGGACTTTCTGCGGGGGACATTTTTACCCACACCTTCATTTAGACCCTGGTCCCTGCAGTCGAATCACACAGTGTACCACCCCAAAGTCCCTAGTTCCTGGGGAAAGTATGCTGCGGTAGAAACGCAGCATTAGTTGCCAAAGCAACATTTCTCATTTTCATGGTTTTTTTAAGTTTCAAAAGTTTTTTAAGTTTCAGATTTTCATTTAATATTTATATTTTATTTCAGCTCTAATTAATTACCAAAAACTTGATTTAATAGTTTTAATTAACAATATCAACACTGCTCAAAAAACAAAGCTGTACATAGAATTCTGTTAATGAATATTAAGTTGCTGCTAAGTGATTCAAATACTGTAAAACTCAAAATGTTTACAATTTTTTCAGCCTTCCGTAGCACAATGTGCATCAGACTAAGGTTGACACTACTGGCTTCAAGTGTATATCTATAATAACTGACAGGTCTCCACTGTCAGATATCATGTCAAAAGAACATACATGCAAAAGTACAATTGACTATCTGAATACACAGAATGCACCATCAAAAAAAAAAAAAAAAGTATTAGCCTATTGCGATTCTTTGAGCAATAAAATCATTGGCAGTCTTGCTGTCACTGTCCAAGATCAGACAGGGTGAAGCTATTATGCCCATAAGACAAGTGTGGACAATTCCATCAAAGTGGACAAATTCACCCATGACTTCATCAGCAAAGCTGTCAGTACATCACTACGTCTCATTTGCGCAGAAGCTCTAGGCAAGTATCCAGACTGGCAGAGTCGGACATGCGAGATGGGGGCAAAAGAAGCCAGCGTCCGAGTGTACTGCCACTCAATCACTGGAACATCAAGCGGAGCTGCGGGAGCATTGTAGGTCACGGTCACAGTGAAGGTCAGCTGGGAATGGACCGTGTCCGCCGTGTCACGTCATTCCGGAGCAGGTGTGGCCACCACACGAGTGGTTCTGTCTTTGCCAAGTGCACTCAAATGCTCCGAGCTCATGTGTTATTCACCAGGCTTGCTGTTGCAAACACTCAAAAGACTATTCATTTATCTGGGATACCTGAAGCGTGGCAAAATGATTGGTTAGCCGCTGTTGCAGCAGGGGAAAAAAATGATGCTAAACAATTTGTGTCAATTTTCAGCAGGAATTATTCTGTTCTTTTCAGGATGAGACAGGCCGCGTGCATAATGACGTTACCCTAATAGTGTGACAGTGGAGCTACAGGCCCATGACATTTGCTGGAGAAATGCATCACTAAGCAGTCACTGGACTGTGATCTTACTCGACCATAGAATATCCAACACCACAATTAATCTTCCAGAGGTAATGCTACAGTCAGCGACAAATGGATATATCCAATTATTCATTCATCCTTTTCAAATTGAGAAATGTATAACAACGTCAATCACATTCACATTATGCAACATATAAGGAGAGTTGAAAAAGCATCAAATATAGGCTAGCAAGATTGTCTGTGAACAAGTTAAATGAGAGTGTCAAAGAGGTAAAAAAAACAGCTTTTGTTGAGTGATGAATTCAGTCCATCCGTGGAATAAAATCTACATAGGATCCTGCAGTCATTGAAAGTAATATGTTTTAATGATACTCTTTATAAAACCTACAAGAATGCTTTGTGATCTATGATGTGAATGTTAAAGTCTTTTAAATTATGTTATGTACGCTATAAAGGATGGACACATGGAATCAGATTTTTTCAAATCTGATTTTAAACACATTTGGAGGTGGTTTGAAATGCGATTCCAATCAGATTTTTTCAGATGCATCTCAGTCTGGACGCTCTGACTGCTCAAATCGGATTTCTAATTGTCTTTTTCCTCACTCTTAACGCGACACACAATGTTAACGTCAACATTCACATCGGTGACAGAAATGTCGGAAGTATTCATACGGTATGTCCAAAGATTTTGACCGTGACTACAGCACAGAACATCACAATATATACCAGTCATAGAAGTAGGGATGGAACGGTATGACAATTTCATATCACGATTATAGTGACCCAAATTATCACGGTTATCAATATTATCATGGTTTTGTTCAAATAAGATGAAAATGTTCAAAAAGAACAGATGCACACACTGAAAACATTTCAACAAGTTTTATATTTGAAAATCAACAAACAACAAATAAAACAAGCAGCTTTATGCACTTTTTAAAGCAAGATTTTATTCTGAGGAATTTCCTTCCTTATAATGACCGTCATCAATAGCAACGCATTATAACAGTGCACATCCATGCATCACAACGTATGCGCTCTCTCGTTTTATTCAAATGCAACTTGCGTCTCTGTTTTGGATTGTATTGAAAATGAAATCTGAGGACTTTACTATTAATTCTACTATAATTATTACTATAACTTCTTTTGATCATCTTGTCTGGACGATTGTTTTGTACACTGTACAAAATGGATTTATAAACAGGTGAGATTTAAAACATTAATCTCAATTCAATATATCCCTGTAATTATTTATGTGGTAAAAATAATAAAAAATCAGTGTAAAAATCTAAGTAAAAATCTGTGTAATAAGTGTACAAAGAATATAAATTATTATCCCTTAAATGTCACCCTTAATAGTCTTGTTTGAACTTCTTTGTTCATCTTTGGCTCAAAGCTAGGGATGGGCGATACCAATCATTTTCTTTTCGATCCGATACCAAGTACTTTCAAGACCAGTATCGCCGATATCGATACTGATACCGATACTTTAAATATTTTAATTTGAGTGATTTTATAATGCATTTTGAAAGCCATCGTCATTAATATTAAATAAACAGCAATAGCCATTACTCCTTTATTGTTACATTTATTTAAAAGGACTGAACATTATTAATCAAATAAACATTTAACAATTTATATAGCAAAAATATAACATCACACAAACCAGTTTCAATGATTGTAAAATAATGTTTCTACATTTTTTTAAATGTTCTGAAAATGCTCCTCTTGAACCGGTTTCTGATCAACTCTCTTGCTTTTGAAAAAAGAATAAGAAAGTCTGTGATTTGCACTGAAATAATCTAAAATATAATACATAAGGTTGTGTTACAGGCATAAAGAATTTATGTTAGTAAATATTTCCCAGGTTAAACTATAATTTATTTAATAAGCAAATTTTAAAAGTAAACAAACAAAAATTTTGAATATCCACCATAAGATACCAAGTAGCCTAATATAAAAATATATAGACTAATGAAAAAAATGTAAATCCTACTGTTTAAATTTAAATGTCCTGTAAGTTATTATAATCGGTATATTCTTCATGAAATACTGTATTTAATCTTCATATCTGAAACAATCTGTATTGTATAGGTCTGAAGCATATATAAATAAACGTGACTAGACCATTTTATTCAAATAATTTAATTTATGTAATCATCACTTGGTACCTGGATAATGCCATAGGCAGTAAAAGAAATGGACAGAGCGACCCCATAGACTTCGACGGAGATAATTGAAGTCAGATAGAAGCACTCACTTCCTGATGGCTGAGCGTACTGCGCAGCCTCGAACTGAGGTTGATGACGTAGATGTGACGTGAGCAACCTGTCTGACAGTGGCAAGTCTTCTAGTAGTTGTGCAAAGTGAAATCTGAATCACTGAATCTTGCAGAGACAGAGGGTGAGCAGGATCAACTTTTGATGAAGGAAGCAGGATCTGCAACATCTCTATCTGCGTTTATGCCTCCACGTCCCCCCGATTGCCTCATAGACAGTAAAAGATTGCCTACGAGCTTCTCAGATGTAAAGTTATTCACTGTCAAAGTGAGGCCAAAATGAGTGGGAGTCAATGGGATGCTAACAGCAGGTGATGGCTGGGTTAGCAATGGCCTATGGAAGGTACGGTTTCCGGGGGCTGGATTACCCCCTTGGATAATGCCTGCCTCTGAAAGGATTCTGCTAAAGAACTCTGCCTCAAGCCAGAAGATCATGAGGGTTGTGACTGTGTTACCTTCTCTGCTCGGCTCAACTGTACTACTGCGTGCTCTTTAGGGTGTTTAACTTTTAGATGCTTTGTCATGTTTGTGGTATTGCCACAATGGCGACTTGTTTGTTGACAAATGTCACATGAACTTCATTGTTGTTAACTGGAGTGCAATAAGTCAAGTCATGACCGCAGCAATGCACTCGATTCTGCGCTGAGTGCGCTTACCGCTGTGCCACTGACATGAATACATGATAAACACAGACACAGCGGAAGTAATAGTTCCCATTGACATTCATTTTTAAGTAAATGTATTTACTATACGGCCTACTACTATTATAAACATATTCTAAAATCACTTGTTTAAAAGAAATCCCAGGTAGAATCGATATTTCAATGTGAGAATCGATACTTTCGATACAATGCCAGTATCGGAAGTATCGATACTATAGGAACTTTTCTTCATGGAAGCTTCACGTTAATTTCAAGCGAGTGAGATAAAATATTTCAACTCAAAACTTTGTGTCCAATTATTGCGTCCCCAGACGTAGTTTTGGTATTGAGGTCAAAGTCCACTTGCCTTGCGATCGCTTTACAACAGTGGGTGGTCACGAAGACGACCCTGCAGATTTGAAGTGTTTCCCCCTATTGCAGTGACATTCTTTTTGCATGTTCTGCAGACATCCTCAATTAAGTTTCCCTCAGGACTTTTGTAAAAGACTACACCTCAGATTTGGTCCTTTTAGAAGGCTGAAAAATCTCCCGCCATTGTCACTGCCTTCTGCCATTTTTTCTCGTTCAAAAAACAACGTTGTGCGCTGCGCCAGACTGATGCTGGCTGGACAGGATTTACAGCGAGTTTTCAAAATCATGATAATCAAACACGTTTTTAATGATAGTTAAATTTAAACAATATTACCAACCATCAGTACATTTCATCTTGGTTTATCGTGAAACCGGCAATCGTTCGGTCTCTGACAAGGCTTTCAAAATGGATGCAGGAAAAATGAAGGTGCATCATATTTGCTTTCCAAATAAGCGCCCTGTTGAGTCCGTCACATAAGAAAAACATGACATAAAAGTAAAGACCAATGATTTCAAATTTATATAAAAGTAATCTGTATTAAGAAAATTAAAATTAAGCATCACAAAAGTTTTCAAGATTGATTTATTAAGAAATTAGAAATGTTGCTTGAGAACAAAACATTATAATATAGCATATTAGAATGATATCTGAGGGATTATGTGACACATACTGCCGAAAACTCAGCTTTATCATCACAGGAATAAATTACATTTTTAAATATATTCAAAATAGAAAACAGTTATTTTAAACTGTAATAAGATTTCAAATATTACTGTTTTTGCTGTATTTTTTGACCAAATAATTGCAGCCTTGGTGAGCATAAGTTACATTAGTTAGCTCATGTTTTGCAACCAAATCTTGACTTCCGTCATCAAAAAAACCCATGCACTCACATGTCAACTCTTGGTGCCACTTCTGTAGCGGTCATAATTAAAAGCACGTAAAGGTGTAAAAGAGTGAAGCTTGAGTGCTGAGCTCATATGCAGTCCCCTGATGGGAGTGTGTTAGAGCGTGTTACGGCCCGAGTGCTTAGATTGAAAACCCAATTCAGACAGGAGTGGAGTCAGATCCCACTGCTCACCACTGAGGACTAATGAATTGGTTGCGGGCGTGACAGTCAAGGTGGATTACTTTGTATTTTTATCAGTGTAGAGTCTAGACGGTGACTGCATTTAGAAAATGAATTACAGCATTACAAACTGGCTTTTACAGTGCATTCTCGCTTCTAGAAATTAACTGGGCAGACGAAGGCAAAACACATCAGATTTACTGTAAGCCAGTAGGTCATTCAATGTTCAATACATTGGCCCAAAATAATCTGAATGTGTTACCTGCTGCATTAGACTAGAATTTGAAACCAGTGATATTTTAGTATCATTAATATCTTTTTTTCTATAATACTATTGTAGTATTTATTTTAGTAATAGTTTTATTTAAATGTCAAATATAGTTTTGATTAAGTTTTATTTTTTTAGTTTTAGTACTTTCAACTGATAAATCGCTTGTATGTCATTCTGGATAAAAGTTTCTGCTAAATGAGTAAATGTAAACATAAAGGTAAACTTTAAAGGAACTGTATGTAAGAAATGTACTTCAATTAATCATAAAATCGCCCTGATATGTCACTAGACATTAAGAAATCATGTTCATTTCAAATACTTATATCACTGCCAACAGTAGTCCGGCCAGGATATTGTCATTTAAAAGTGAAGTTGCAGCCTTCAACTGTTGATGTTGACATTATGTGTTTTGGCCTGAAGCGCCACCCTCCACCTATCTACCAATCACGAAGTCAGTAGTGTTTCGGCATCCGGGTTGCCAGCTCTGCTCTAGTTACCACAGCTGCAGCTACAAACTTTTTGGATAAAAAAATAAAACTTTACGAAACCTAAAAGACCTCGCTATGAATCAGAAAAAATGTTGTGACAATGAAAAAAAAAGAACTTGCTGTGTAGGACAGCCATTGGTTGCCATTGGAAGCTCCTTGTAGCAGCCTATGTTCCTGCTGGATCCTGCAGCCTATCTGGCAACCTCGAATCAGGGGGGAGGGGGAGAGGGGATACACCGCTCTACAGTAATTTGAAAATGATTGCAGTACCAGTTTTGGCCACAATCTTACATACATTTCCTTTAATTAAACGGAAATTTAAAAAAACATTGCTAAAAGAGCTGAAAAGTTTTTATTTCAATTAAAGGGGGGTTCTATTTCTAATTGAAATAATGCTATTTCATGCATTATGACTTATTTACACTGTTAAAGAGTTGGATTCTCATGCTAAACATGGACAAAAAAAAAAAAAAAAAAAAAAAAAAACATAGCTGGACGTATGATGGAGTATTCCTGTGCCAAATACACAAGTTTTTTAGAGTATGGCCCTGTATGATGTCATAAAAGGCGGAATTGCTTGTATGGGCACTTCACCCGGATGAGCACGTGCACACATCAACCAGAGCGAGCGCAAGAGCACGCCCATCAACAAGCTTGGTTCGGTTTATGAAAGCCGTCGACAACACTGACATTTTGTTTTAAGACCACAAAATCAACAATGTCACTAAAAAAGTGTGTTTTTGGTTGTGAGGGAAAGACAACCTTGATCAGCTTCCCAAAAAACCCAGCATTAAGGAAACAGTGGATACATTTGTTTTTCCGGAGCAGCAATGGAGTTCTGCAAGTGTGTTTGTTTGTTCCCGGTCATGAGTCGAAACCGCAGGTGGTGAGTGAAACTGCATCAATGTCTTTTTTGCTGGCAATAGGCATGTAAGTGCATATAATCTAAACAACACAAACGTATAGTGAATCGAAAGTTATCCAGGAATAATGCCATGATGTATTGTGTGTGTGTGCTCGTGTCTCTTTAGCCCGACCCACTGCACACCTCCACGAGCTCGGGTGTTTTCTCAAAGAATCAGTACAGCGTATCTGTCTTTTATAAATCTGATAAAACTCTTCGGAGATATGAAGGGTGCAATACTACTCTATAGGTACTCAAGATTAACATGAGATTGGCAGAAACTATGTTGGCAGAAACTTGTTATTCAACAATGGATTATTAGATATTATTCAAAGTATTTTTTGTAGCGTACCGAGAACTTTCTTGGCCGAAATAAGCTGTAATGTGGACCAGACTTGCCGACGGTCAAAAGTCTGGCTAGGCAAAACTATCTAACCTGAGTGCCAAATACTTTAGAGTCTGCTAACACAGACCAGGCGGTGTGACAAAGCACATGAAGATCTGATAGCCCCAACCAACAGCACACCTACAATAACAAAGTAAATCTGCGCTGAACCGTTTATCTGCCGAACGAGACTGTGCATGCTCGAGGAGGGTCCACAGTCCCATCACTGGGTTTTATCTGTCCCCCTGCAACATGACAGTTTGTAATATAAAAGCATCTGGAGTTTCTTGTCAAACACAAGCTTATCTGGACCCAAACATTTCCCTGGACCAGACCTCACACTGACAAGATGGACTCTCTCTTTTCGCTCGAGTGTGGGGTCACGCTATTCTGTGGAATAAGCAACAGATTACAGCTGTCAAACTTCATGGACAGTTCAGTAAAACAACATGACTTAACCATGATGGACAGCACCTGGTTGTCATTTGTCTCCACCCTCTTCATCAGTGAAGCGTAATAGAGGGAAACAAAGCTGGAAAGTGTTGTTTTCTACATGGAGCAAAGACGACACAGAATAGGACAGAGAAAGGGGACATTTGATTCGCTTATTCAGTGTTTCTTTAAATTACGGGACTTTTTTATTGTTTACCTTTTTAATAAAATGGTCTTTTATTGGAGATAATTCAATAATTTATTGGATTTAATCAAATGAACAGCCATTTGATTTTCAACCACTGTATATATGATTACATTAAAACTCTTTATTCTTTTTTACTAATTCATGTTTTCATGAATAAAACAACCTTTCATGTCGAGATTTTACTGTTTTACGCTCATCGGAGACAGAGACTTTGATTCTTAAAATATGAAAATTTATCATACAAATATTATCAAATATTTTGATACTGTGCTCACAGGTACAATTTCCACCTTACCTAATAATTATGCAATTTTTTTGGAGACAATATTGTCAATGAAGAGCTTGAGAATAAATAGAATACATGAAAACTAAGAAAAATCAGGAATCATTAAATATGTTGTCCATCTTTTCCATTCAAGATGTTAAATCTGTTAAAATAAAATGTTAAAAGATGTTAAATGTTAAAAATAAAAAGAGTGGAAAAATATTAAGTGGTCAAAATGCTAACAATGCAATATTTTTTAAACGTTTTATTTCAAATATGTAATTTTATTTATACAAAATATATACATCAATTGAGCTTGCCGGTTCATGAAAATAATGGTTTTCTTGTGATGCATGTATGTCCACTGCTGGACACAGACACATTTAATAAACTAAATGTGTTTTGAGTAAATGAGTTTTGAGAGTTTATATTGTTTTCTTTCAATGAATTTTCACACAAAAAACAAGCAATGTACATACATATGAAAACCACACATTATACAAACCGCAGAATCAAAATGACAAAACAAACCCCCTACACTCATCATCACTGAGACCCACTCAGCAAAATACAAAAACACTATCTTTCATTTAATCATTTTACCGCCTGTGGTGGTATTTAAAAAAAACACTGGCATCCTAAATCTCCGACCCAAAGGTAATAGCTCAAGCTCATTAAACAGAGGATGCCTATAGTCTGATTTAATTTCATGGATTTGCTAAAGCATCTGGTTTGGTAAATGTGTTCTAGACCTATCAGAGGGATACCAAGTAGTTTACTCGCAATATTTAAAACTTTCCTAAGCAAACTCTTTTGTTCCACTGTGACATTTCCAAATCAGCACGTGATGCAAAAGCACTTTCAATAAAAAAATAATAAAACACTCTTAGCATCGAGACACTTACAATGAATGACACCATCCTCCTTAGGAAGTATAGTATTTGCTGTCTTGTTTTGTTCACAGCTTCAAATTGTCTAAAGGGCTACAGGTGAAGAAACACCCATTCCCTTTTAAGCAAAACAACTTGGCGATTGGGCATCATAATCATTCAGTGTTGAATGAAAAAGTACCTGAAATGTGAGGAGAAGAAACAAAAACTCCAGACTTATAATAAAAGCAGATAATCCTCTCCATGTTCCATCAGGTAGTATTACAGTTACCGGGTGTCTATTGTCTTTGACGATGTCAGATGTCAAAGCGCTAGCCATCAGGAAAGAACATCTAAGATTACGGCCTCTCTTTTTTCACGTCTTTTTGTTGTGCAGCTGCTGTTGCTGGAAGTGGCCTGGAGCCTGCAGAGACCGGTGTGATTCCCCATGCAGGGATCAGGGCTGCTCACAGGGCCTGCGGTTCACTTCAAACACAGGCCAGCAGGCCAAAAAAACTCCCCCCGAGAACAAGCATGATGCTCATCCGCATCTCTCTATCACTCTGCTCTTTCTCTATGGGGACAAACAAGTGATGTATGTTCTGAGGAAACGTGAGAGAAATTTTCAGTTTTGTGTTTTTGTGAGACAGCTGAGTGTTTATCCCTAAGCCGGCCCGTGGCAGGAAGTATATACACTTTACAGCTGGAGGACACTTTCAATGTTTATTCACTCAAACTGTACTGAACCATGTGGCTACGCAGTTAATAATGATATTGCAACGGTATTAAGAAATAAACAGCTTTACTTCCACACAAGAATGTAAAAATGTTATGTTAACTCACTGAGGTCGGCAAAGGCGTCTGTTTATTTTCTTATCAGTGCGAAAGAGACTCAAAATACTCAATCGATTTTGGTCATTCAGGCAGGTGTTATACATCATTATAATCTGTTAAGTTTCTACTTTCATTTGTGTATGCTCACAATAAAAACAAAATGAATCAGATGAACCGGTTGTTGTTCATCTTTTTTTTGATCTGTCCATTTACTAAAAAGCTTTATTAAGAGTTAAATTGTAAAAGTGGTCCAATCTGATACTCTTCAGAAAATGAACTGTAACTTAGTGAGTACTTATCACACAAACATGAGACATATGTCTAACGAAACATTGAAATGTCAGGTTTTAAATAATGTAAATCAAATCGAAAACAAATATTCTCTGTTTATGTAATCTGTTTGAAAAGAGAGAGATGTCAGTCGTTCTCGAGTGTCTCGTTATCCCCTACATATTACATATTAAGTGGGTAGATACTTTTTTCACAGTATATGCATAAACAAATTAACCAGAAGTCATTCACTTTCATTGAGGTTTGGCACTTTCATATTTTTCCTTTATCTAGCCAAAACAAATTTATCTACTACCCATGCGTCTTATAGCGTTAATTTCATTAACAAAAACTATGACGAAAAATGTTCGTAGACAAGCTTTTTTCCCATGACTAAGACAAGATGACGACGAAGCAACACCAAGGTCATTAAACGATAACTGTGACTATATCAACATGCAATATCGCTGATGAAGAAAGATGAGACTAAGGGTGTGTTCACGCTTGTAGCTTGGTTTATTTGGTATGGACTAAAAAGAAAAAGAAAACATTTAGTCCTGGCCCTCTTAGTGTTCACATTGGCATTTTTAACACCAAACCTAAAGATACCGTACCTAAAGGCATAGGAATATGTTCACAACCTGATTGGACGGCTTTTATTACGAATATTTGGTAATGGAAATTACCAAACATCCAAAACAATGCTTTGTGCTGGGGTAAATGTGCTTGTTGTGTGTGTGTGTGTGTCGAGCTATGTTTGCGGTTTCCAGATGTCAAGAGTGTAAATCCCCCAATCAGAGCTTTTCTGTTAAAAAGATACATTTTCTACCCAGTGTTTTACGTAATCTTTGCAAGCTGGCAACCATGCGCACACAACACACTCTCTCTACACTGCGGAATCACCGCTGATGATCCGAAAACACGACAAACAAGTAAGCTGGCGTTTTGCAATCAACATTTGAGATATTCTGCTTAAATGAAAGCATCATTGTGTCAACAGTCATCTGTGTTCTGTCATAAGCTAAGATTTCAGTGATTAAAACTCGACAAAAATTACCATACATTTAGTAGAACAAAAACACAACAAGGTAGAATAAAAATGATAAAAACTAAAAAGTACATGGCTAAGACAAAATTAAAAAATAATCAAAATAGTCAAAATGAACACTAATGTGAACACTTTTGTCTCTATGAGTGTTTTATTTTAACAGAATATTAAAAATAGAGAACTTTGACCACTGACCGCAGAGGGAATTCTAACCAGAGTTAGGTTTAGGCAGGCAGAAATCTATTCAGCACGCATGAAGATCAGGCAGCCTAGGCAGCTCTGGGAGGTCTGGCCCGCAAATCCTTCTTTTCGGATCTCCTCACCCAGATGAAAGAGCAACGCCACTAAGGATTATACAACACAATTACACATTCTCTGTTGTGCTGACAAAGAGGGGGAAATCGGCTTTCTAAAAGGCTGAATCATTTCCAATTAAGCACATTTTCTGACATTCTGTAATGGCCAGGTTGATGCTCTTTAAGACTGACACTTCTAACCTCTGTCTCACCCCACCGTACACTTATACCCTCATACCCTCTTATACACTGCCTCTGATTGTACAGTGTGTGCTTCCTTCTTTAAAAAGCCTAATTGTTTTTTGTTGATGACTGAGAAATGCTCTGACAACTAACTTGCGATGATGAAAAATGGTCAATTTTCTCAAGTAGCCTGACATGGATGGCTTGCGAAGCTCAATTCTGTATTGCTAGTATCAAATTAGTTTCACTTCTTCCTTTCTTGTCAGCAAGCTCCCTAAAATGTCAGTCACTTTATTTCACCTTCAATATGTAGAAAGGACAGGTGTAAATAGTGTTTATTGAAGCTTTAATGGGTTGACCGAGATCTATCATGTTGGACAGCTTGTTCTCATGTGACAATCACACTGAGAGGATGACACTTCTGAACATCTTCACACTATACACAACAGAAATACACTCTTACGGTCTCTCTGCATGCCGGCGATCTTTTAGAGCTACCAAGGGAACACTTGAGAATGTGGTTGTCAATATTTGCATTAATGTAGACACAAAGACAGCATGAGGGTCCCCATCTATAGGTGGAGTATTAGTATTGGCTTCAAATGGTAAGCACTGGCTGAAATAGTCAGTTCTGAACCACAGCATTCAGAATTGAATTGAATTGATAATGCCTGAGAATTCTATTTCAATTCCTGAATTTCAGCTGAATTTCAAATGAGGCTGCAATTCAAAGTAATTCAATATATATATATAGTAATAATACAATACATTAATGTAACTGATTTTAACTAGAAAAGCAAAATCTGTCTGTTAAAAGAAACGTTCTATAAAGTCCATGCTTATAATGAATTATAGCCCCGGAAAATGACTGACAGATGTATGAACGGATAAATAGAACAATACAGTCAGACAGTTATATCAATAGAAAGAGCGATAGAATGATAGATAGAATGACAGACAGATAAATCGGTGAATAGACAGACAGAACGATAGATGGGATGATAGAATGATGAAGAATGATAGAAACAGACAGACAGATTGATGGATAGACAGACGGACAGAATAATAGATAGAATAAATAGATAGGAAGGTTGGTTTGATTGATTGATTAGCATAAGCAGCATTGGCAACCAGTCTTTAGTCAACAGTCTGGCTCCTTCTTCAGTGAGTCTTTGAGTGAAAGATAACCTCAGGACCTGCTTGAAGATGTGGTCAGTTGAGTTTATCTAGAGTGCAAAAGAGCTGTATGAACATCCATCATTCACATGTGTCTTCACTGTGAGCATAGATTTATATTGAGGACAGCTAGGTGGAGAGTGACAGCTGTCAGTTAGACGAGCCTCAGGGCACAACAAGGAGAGGGCATGCAGGGGAGATCACTGGAGGAACCGCAGGAAGACATGCTCACCTTCAAGATCCCTGTGAGATCATCCGACATCAAACCAGATCCAACTATATAGCAGTACATATACTTTTTATCAGAAAGGACATCATTACAGACGCAAAACAATGGTAGTGGCAATATGCACAGAGTTTCAGTAGAGGTCTCTACACGTTTGCTCAGATTTGACAAAATTCTAAGGTCTGCAATCAAACATAAGAGATATTAATGTATAGTACTCAAACATTTGACATTAAAAACTGCCAAAACCATTTATCTGAACTATATATCCACATTCATTTCAAAGCTCTGTACTATTATGCATCAAAAATCTCATTTATGTCATCTTTCTTCTCTAAATGATTTTGAGGAGAAAATCTCATGCAAAGTGTACAAATGAAACTCCCTTGAGCTATGGAAGAGCTATCAAATTTTCCTCCAAGCTCTTCTGTCTTTTGTCTTCAGTTAACCTTTATTTCCCCATAAAAAATAAAGGACCCAAAAGGAAATCCATAAATAATCAGAAAAAGATCTTGCCTTTGTACCAGGAATAGACATACTGTAACAGTAGCTGAGCGTCCATCCAAACATAAAGTGAATCTTTTGAAAGTTCACAAAAAAACGAAATGCGAATTAGGTGAGTTTGGTAACCTAGTAACCAATGGTAAATAAAACAAGGCAAGCATAGAAACAAAGGCTTTATATATAGGAAGACGGTGCACTCCGATTACTTATTAATGGGAGAAAGTGCAACGCCCAATATGGTGAATAAGCCCCGCCTTCTAAACAAAAGAGCCAATCGTTGATTATTAAAGTCATCGCATCACTGCAGTTAGAAGCTCCGGTTGCTATAGAAACAGGCAGTGTTCTGAAATGCGCTCTTAATACTGAACATGCGCATTGTCTAGGCAAAAAAGAAAATCAGGCTTTTTTTATTTGAGTGTTTAGAAACAAAATTTATGAGACAGTTGAAATCACCATTGGTTTAATCGTAAGCTTGGCTAACAGTTTGGAGAATTTGATGTTTCCCCATTCAAAGAGATAGGAGCTGTACTTGAATGCCAGAGAGACGTTTACTTGTCTTAAAGGAACTTTGATAGAAATGGAGACAGGACAGCAACTAGTTATGATAAATTTACTAGCAATGCAGCTTACAATTGCCAAATTGAATGCTATTTGCAGAAGAAGAAATACAGAATTTTTGATGAAGGCACTAGCAGCAAGGGCATTACAATGACGTCGAGCCTCATAGATATATGAAAGACAATGCCATCAGGATTTTTCGCATGTGATGGACACATAGCTAGTGTCGTCATGTTTGTAAGTTTGCAAATGCAAAAACCAAATGGGCCAGTATAATGGAGCCTTCTCTTCCTGTCTCCACCCTAAACAAGCCGTCTGTTTCCCTGGCTGAGTCAGATGAGATGCATTCATCAGCAGACTGTGTCACTCGACGCCTTCATTATCTTGTCCGCCAGTGTTCAAGCTAGACCTGTGGAATTCCCAGGGATGAGCAGTGGCCTCTTACTCTAATCAGAGCTCACAAGAGCCTTTTGATCCGCTGCTTCCCTCTCTACTGCACACTTCATCACCTTTATTTTCTGCCATAATTGCATGTGAAAGATGCCTCTTTGATAATGCCTTCATGCCAAATCACTATCTGAGAAGAGTGTCGAAAAGTGTCATGTGCACCGTCTGCTCGGAGAAAAAGGACGCCCGAGCACCTGCAGAAGACAAACACATTTCTCACAGACATGACGTATCTATCATCTCTGTGCAGGATATGAGCTGTTCTGTCAACTAAATGTTGAGGAAGAAGAGAGACATTGAGAGGGAGGGAACGACAGCAGGATGGACCAAGTCGACTCGTTTTGCAGGGCAGGCAGGCAGACAGACTAGACAAGTTCCACGACTCTCTGACCTACGCTCACGTACAACTGATCAAACTCTCTGGAAACAACAGGGGGGGAAAGTAGCAACAAAAAACTATGGTAATATCATAGCGATACATTTTTTTTGTTGTTGTACATGTACCATAACAACACCATGGTTTATAGGTCACAAACAGTACAAGTATCTTAGCATCAGTACATTATACATACACTTTTGCATGAAAAGGGTTTACATAAAATGCTGAGCTATATTTGTTTAAATGCCAATTTATTTGATGTTTTGTTGTATTTTTAAAGAGCATTCATACATTTTTTAAGTAAGGCCTATATATTAAATATACATATACACACTAATAAAGTTATTATGAAAACAATTTTGTGCATCCTTGCTAAATAAAAGTGTTACTCTTTGCAATGCAAAAAGTAACACTTTTATTCAGAAAGGATGCTTAATTGATCATAAGTGACAGTAAAGACTTTTACGGCGTGAATGTATGAACCGATGATGCTCTTGAATCAAAACAATAGATCCCTATGAAGTTATTCACACATCAATCGCAGCTAGATTAAACAAACTGTCCAATCAGATTTGAGCTTTAGATCACGTGGCGGCAGCCACTACTGTTTCACAAAAAGGCGAGGTTGGTGGCGCTGTTTTGAAAACCAGTGAACTCCGGAAAAAAATGGATGTTGCGTTCTTGTTATAACTGGTGTCTGACAACAGATTTATTCTCACGTTTACTTAATATTTCTTTATACAGTTACAGAATATAATTTGTATTAATTATGTAATCTGAAGAGTTTAAAACAGTGATGTGTGTCTGTTTTCTTCCAGGCGCGTGTGTGTTATGAATCAGAGAGCGCTCATTCGCTTTAGATCTGTCATCATACTACGTGATCATAATGTATGCGTTTTTCATACGGTTTGGGATATTTTTTTTATAACAAAAAAGGATGTTTACATGAGAAATGCTAAGCAGGTATAGCGTTCACTACATTATAAAACACTACAAATGATGTCTGCTCATTATATAATGAAAATCCACTTTAGATCGAAATCGGAAGTTATTATAAGCACTCAATGATGGTTTAAAGTGGGTTTTGAGCAATAATAGTAATCTCATAAATCCAGCTGCATTTTTATGATGTATTTGGTCAAAAGAAAGAAAAGAAAGGTCTCGTAAGCATTATAGCTAGTTTGTGTTTCTGGTGTAGTACCAAACTGAATTTATCTTAATTTACTGTTACGTTGTGCAGTGGACAAGGTTAAAGCCAAAGCCTACCAGATACCTACAAGAGGAGAAATGCATTCTCGGTCAGCGCAACCTATCGTTCAGGTGTGAATTAGCCAAAGGCGATCAATCGGTTCATTGCGAAAGCACCCTTCGTCAGTATTTTGCTTCGCTTCATCATGTCGCACTCAATTTGAAAGTTAAATTGTTGCAAAAAAATGTTCAGGGTCACATTTAAGACTTTTTAAGACCTTTATGAATTAAATGTATGACCTATATCACAAAATAAAAAAAAATAAAATAATAAAAAGAATTATATTATATATATAATATTATATATATAACAGCTCTTTGGTCTTGGCCATGTTAGTAGTTGGATTCTTACTGATTGTATGGGGTGGACAGGTGTTTATGCAGCTAACAACCTCAAACAGGTGCATCTAATTTAGGATAATAAATGGAGTGGAGGTCGACATTTTAAAGGAAGACTAACAGGTCTTTGAGGGTCAGAATTCTAGCTGATAGACAGGTGTTCAAATACTTATTTTCAGCTGTATCATACAAATAAATAGTTTAAAAAATCATACATTGTGATTTCTGGATTTTTAATTTTTTTTTATTATGTCTCTCACAGTGGACATGCACCTGACATGACAATTTCAGACCCCTCCATGATTTCTAAGTGGGAGAACTTGCAAAATAGCAGGGTGTTCAAAGAGAGGGAGAGAGAGAGAGAGAGAGAGAGAGAGAGAGAGAGAGAGAGAGAGAGAGAGAGAGAGAGAGAGAGAGAGAGAGAGAGAGAGAGAGAGAGAGAGAGAGAGAGAGAGAGAGAGAGAGAGAGAGAGAGAGAGAGAGAGAGAGAGAGAGAGAGAGAGAGAGAGAGAGAGAGAGCGAGAGAGAGAGAGAGAGATAGTATACTCACTGAATTGGCTTGGATTACTCACTCTCTCACCGAATGGTGTTTTTTTCTAAGGGACAATCATGTGAAGAAATCTAGCTCCCTAAGATATGTGTCACTCTTGGTGTTTTTCTTCATACACGACTTGAATAACAACCACGACAACAATGCCTATCAGATGTGGCCCAAATCTATAAAAAATGGCTATGCTGCTAGTCTGTCATCATGTCTTACTAGAGACGAAACACAAACACGGAATAAATATTCCCTCAATGTGAAGTCATCGCCCACATCCGGCTCTCATTCCGGAATGTGCCAGAACTGCTGCAAGATAAATGAACGGTGGAGAACTGAAGGGAAACAGATCCCCTATCTGGCATGGCACTATTTACTGACATTAAGAATGATAATATCCATCAACAGGCTGTCAAAGCCCCAAGTGGGCTGTGGGAAGAACAAAGGCTTCGACTGTCATCCTTTTCAGATGCTGACAAGGAGATGTTGATGTACCTGCCATTCAGGTGCAAATAATGTCATCACCCGCATTGGGATCAGGGCTTTTAACTGCGCCGAGGCGATGAGTAACCGTTGCTTGGGCCTCCTCCCCGTGGCAAAAACAAGCTAATGAGCTAGCCATCAACATCCAATTAAATGACTATGGGAAATGTAAAGGTGTAAAAAAAGCCCAGATCAACATATGTCCATTCCACTCTACGTGGTGTGAAATACGGCTGTGAGTTAACAGTTTGGCTGCTAACAGAGACAAAACAAAACACGATGCAGCTTCAGGAGGCATCTGTATAATTACTGTTGGCCATCTTTCAAGCCGCCCTCCTCTCAGGAGAGAGATGTGTGACAATATATGACAAGAAAGCAAACACGCTTCCCCAGCAGAATAATAGAAGGCATCAGCAGTGTACCAGACACACCTGTCTGGCTCTGAAAACAATGCCACGCTGCCTATTTATTAGGTGCCAGAAAAGTTTATGTTTGTTCTGTGACAGTGACAGCAACTTGATCCCTTTCATTATTTGGGGATCTCAAGCTTGAGAGAGGGGAGGAGAGAAAAAAGTCTGACTCTCAATTTTTTTTTTTTACCAGCTTGCAGTGAGTTCTCTTTCTTCCTGATAGCTGTCTGCCATGGTGTCAAAAGACAAATAACAAAGACTGTCATCCAGCGGAGGAGAGATCCTGCTCATGTTTCCCGGCAATCTTCCACTCATTGGTCCACTCGGTTTCTTAAAACCGCTAGGACGCAATTGCCGCGATTCCGCCATTTACCTGCGCCGCAGCCATCGCAAGTTTTTGATAAGTCATTGTAGTTTGATTGACAGTCATTGTGCTGTCTAAATGATGTTGTGAGTTTATTGTGACATTATTGGCAGCTCAAGAGAGGATGACACCGTTCTCGCTCAAATACGACACCGTCTATACAATGGAACGAAATTGCGACTGTCAGGCGAATCAAGCGCTAATTGCAGCAATGCATCTATTTTGAGACGCAGTCCATTTACATTTCTAAACTAACTCGCTCTTACGTTCACCTGTCAAACAATAAACAAGCCCAACAATTCTTGCTATCATCAAGCTCAAATGAAACATAATGCCATCTATCATCTACCTCAGAGCGCGGCGGCATCTGTTTGCTCGCTAGATAGCAGACAGCTGAGAAAGACAAAAAGAGGAAGCTGTTTGTGGGGATGTTCGGAGGGAAAAAATGGGTCAGGTTGCGCGCTGCTGTTTTGTGGCCTTCCCCTCCGTCTACCTGTCAGTCTGCACGGCTGACAGAACGGTGCTGACTGTCATTTTAACAGTTAATAATTAGGCCTCCTCTCGACACCAAACGGGGTGCCACCATGACAAAAGCCAATGGCGCGGCGGCTCCCGCTTTATAAATAGTCTGAAGGGATGATTAATGAGGGTGGCTGGCGAGCTAAAGCAGCAATCTGAGCTCAGACAATGGCCGCCCGCACAGCTGCCGAAAAAACAAGACAAGCTCTGTCCGGGGATATAATTGAGGAAAGTGGCAAAACATTGCACGTAAATAAATAAATAAATGTTACCCGACAGCTTATGAAGACTTTATTTAACCCCTCACTGCTTTGCAAGCTCCTCATTAACATTTTGACACGCTCGGCTGAGAGAGGGGGTCAGACTCGCCTTCAGACGCGCCGATGCGCTGCGAGAGGAAAACATTCTTCAGTGACGTTCTTGCTGAGAGGTGTGAGAAGAGAAAAAAAACCTGGGGGCAAAGAGAAGCCCACGTCACTGCGGCGAATAGTTTGGAGTCTTCCTCTGAGAGCCGTGCCAAACATTAACTTGCTTTTTGAGTGAATTTGTGGGTAAACAAAGAAAGACTGAGCCTGCAGTAAATGCCCCAGCAGGGGGCCCTCGCTGGGACATGCCAGACTCAGATCATGGGAAGGACCTAGAATGAGCCGTGTGGATTTTCCCTCCCAAAACAAAACAGGAAACAGTAGTTGTTTAGTTTTAAAAAAATCCCTTAAAGGGACAGATAACACAAAAATTACAATTCTGCCATCATTTACGTACACTCATGTGGTTTCAAAACCTGTATGGCTTTCATTCTTCAGTTGGAGAAATTATACAATTGAAATAATGTACTTTCTTTACAATTATAATGAATGGGGGCCGGCCCTTTCAGCCTAAAAAAAGGATTAAAACACTGCAATTGAATTTATTAGATAGAATTCCAAATGGTGCGGCTACTCCTGAAGCTTTGTGTGAGGAACAGACTGTAGGCCGATATTCACTGAGCTGGTAACTGCTACAATCAATCAGTAAGCGAGCAAGTTGAACTTAATTGAAAAGATCCAACTTAAAAGAACAATTTGTTTACGAATCTCACATCGCTATAATCTTGTATGAGTGTTCCAAAAAGAGCCTGGGAGAATGCCAAGATGTTCAGAGAAAAACAACTATTCCTATAAAAGCCATAATCTTTTATCATTATTTAATTTAAAGAACCAGTTTTGTTTTAAAATATTAATAGTGGAATTTATTGGTATAACTATCATGCAGGAAGTCATTTTGTTGTCATGTGATGACAAGAGAATCATAAAATTGCAATTAAAACAGAGAGCCCTCACAACTGTCAAGATCAATTAAAAACAGAATATATATATATATATATATATATATATATATACACACACATTCATATAATTAGAATATCATCAAAACATTTATTTATTTAACTAATTACATTCAAAAAGTGAAACTTGTATATTATATTCATTCATTACACACAGACTGATATATTTCAAATATTTATTTCTTTTAATTTTGATGATTATAACTGACAACAAAGGATAATCCCAAATCCCAAAAAAGAAAATTAGAATATTACTTAAGACCAATACAAAGAAAGGATTTTTAGAAATCTTGGCCAACTGAAAAGTATGAACATGAAAAGTATGAGCATGTCTAGCACTCAATACTTAGTTGGGGCTCCTTTTGCCTGAATTACTGCAGCAATGCGGCGTAGCATGGAGTCGATCAGTCTGTGGCACTGCTCAGGTGTTATGAGAGCCCAGGTTGCTCTGATAGTGGCCTTCAGCTCTTCTGCATTGTTGGGTCTGGCATATCGCATCTTCCTCTTCACAATACCCCATAGATTTTCTATAGGGTTAAGGTCAGGCGAGTTTGCTGGCCAATTAAGAACAGGGATACCATGGTCCTTAAACCAGGTACTGGTTGCTTTGGCACTGTGTGCAGGTCCTATTGGAAAATGAAATCTGCATCTCCATGAAGTTGGTCTGCAGCAGGAAGCATGAAGTGCTCTAAAACTTCCTGGTATACGGCTGCCTTGACCTTGGACCTCAGAAAACACAGTGGACCAATACCAGCAGATGACATGGCACCCCAAACCATCACTGACGGTGGGAACTTTACACTGGACCTCAAGCAACTGTGTTCCTCTCCTCTCTTCCTCCAGACTCTGGGATCCTGATTTCCAAAAGGAAATGCAAAATTTACTTTCATCAGAGAACATAACTTTGGACCACTCAGCAGCAGTCCAGTCCTTTTTGTCTTTAGCCCAGGCGAGACACTTCTGACGGTGTCTGTTGTTCAAGAGTGGCTTGACACAAGGAATGCGACAGCTGAAACCCATGTCTTGCATACGTCTGTGCGTAGTGGTTCTTGAAGCACTGACTCCAGCTGCAGTCCACTCTTTGTGAATCTCCCCCACATTTTTGAATGGGTTTTGTTTCACAATCCTCTCCAGGGTGCGGTTATCCCTATTGCTTGTACACTTTTTCAACCACATCTTTTCCTTCCCTTTACCTCTCTATTAATGTGCTTGGAAACAGAGCTCTGTGAACAGCCAACCTCTTTTGCAATGACCTTTTGTGTCTTGCCCTCCTTGTGCAAGGTGTCAATGGTCGCCTTTTGGACAACTGTCAAATCAGCAGTCTTCCCCATGATTGTGTAGCCAACAGAACTAGACTGAGAGACCATTTAAAGGCCTTTGCAGGTGTTTTGAGTTAATTAGCTGATTAGAGTGTGGCACCAGGTGTCTTCATTATTGAACCTTTTCACAATATTCTAATTTTCTGAGATACGGAATTTGAGATTTTCCTTGTCAGTTATAATCATCAAAATTAAAAGAAATAAACATTTGAAATATATCAGTCTGTGTGTAATGAATGAATATAATATACAAGTTTCACTTTTTGAATGGAATTAGTGAAATAAATAAACTTTTTGATGATATTCTAATTATATGACCAGCACCTATATATATATTGAATTCAAGTGTTCCAATCACTTCCATAGCCAAAGGTTTATAAAATCAAGTACCTAGGCATGCAGACTTCTACAAACATTTGTGAAAGAATGGCTCGCTCTCAGGAACTCAGTGAATTCAAGGCGTAGTACCATGATAGGTTGCCACCTGTGTCAGTCCCTTCGTGAAATTTCCTCACTACTAAATATTATACAGTCAACTGTTAGTGGTATTATAACAAAGTGGAAGCAATTGGGAACAACAGCAACTCAGCCACGAAGTGGTAGGCCACGTAAAATCACAGAGAAGGGTCAGTGCGCAGAAGTCACCAACTTTCTGTTGCTGAGTCAATAGCTACAGACCTCCAAACTTTGTGTGGCCTTCAGATTAGCTCAAGTGCAGTGCGTAGAGAGCTTCATGTAATGGGTTTCCATGGCCGAGCAGCTGCATCCAAGCCTTATATCACCAAGTGCAATGCAAAGCGTCTGATGCAGTGATGTAAAGCACGCCGCCACTGGACTCTAGAGCAGTGGAGACGCGTTCTCTGGAGTGACCAATCATGCTTCTCTGTCTGGAAATCTAATGGATGAGTCTGGGTTTGGCGGTTGCCAGGAGAACGGTACTTGCCTGACTGCATTGTGCCAAGTGTAGAGTTTGGTGGAGGGGGGATTATGGTGTGGGGTTGTTTTTCAGGGGCTGGGCTTGGCCCCTTAGTTCCAGTGAAAGGAACTCTTAATGCTTCAGCATACCAAGACATTTTGGACTATTTCATGCTTCCAACTTTGCGGGAACAGTTTGGGGATGGCCCCTTCCTGTTCCAACATGACCGCACACCAGTGCACAAAGCAAGGTCCAGAAAGACATGGATGAGCGAGTTTGGTCTGGAGGAACTTGACTGGCCTGCACAGAGTCCTGACCTCAACCCGATAGAACACCTTTGGGATGAATTAGAGTGGAGACTGCGAGCCAGGCCTTCTCGTCCAAGATCAGTGCCTGAAAATTCTCATAAACACTCCTAAACCTTGTGGAAAGCCTTCCCAGAAGAGTTGAAGCAGTTCTAGCTGCAAAGGGTGGGCCAACTCCATATTAAACCATACGGATTAAGAATGGGATGTCATTTAAAGGTCATGTGCATGTAAAGGTAGGCATCCCAAAACTTTTTTATGACAAAGGCCAGTTATTGGAATAACCTAACAATAAATCATGACATTAATTTGAGTTGAAATGTGTTTAAAAAAAATTTGGGCAAACTATTCCTTACAAGTGAAACCGTGTTGACGTAGTTACATTTCTTGTTTTGTTTAATTCCAAACATGCCCACACAGAATGTGCCCTGAACTCCACAGAACTTGATTTCACGTAATTTACAAAGTTTATACTTTGGCTAATCTGATAATACTTCCTGCCACTAACATGATATTCTCAGTTTGCCATTTTGAAATCCAGCACAAGAAAATGCAGAAAGCTAGCCCACCAACTTCCAGCCCAAGATCACGGCTGTAGCTTCCATTGAAGTTGATATGGCCATACATTCCAGCTCGTTCTCTTGACAGCTCTTGGTCACTGGGCTGAGCTGAAAGCTGAAGGCACAGGCTATCTGCTTCTAATGATAGGGAATGCTTTGATCGCCTCTGCCACTAGAATGCATGTTCGGCTCTTAAGTACACACATCACACATCAGATGAGTGGCTGTGCTGCCTCCATCCTCTTTAATGTTTCCTTTTTGTCCCTTTTAAATGTACATACATTGAAAATGTGACAAATCAATCACAGCACCTCCAAACAACAAAACATCTGTTTTCCTAACTCTTTTTGTCTGGTTTCGCAAACAGCACACCATCTGACCGACTGGCTAACAATTATCAGAAATATTTTCATGCGCTCTCTCGCTCCTCGTTCCCGCCATGTTTCCATTTGATCTGCTTTTTACTTAGCCTCCACTTTTCTCCCTGCCCGCCCGCTCGTTCTCTTTTCCCGCTCCCTCTTGCTCAGACATCAGCGGTTCTCCTTTTAATGTCACTGACAGGGGGTAATTTGCACCCATATATGTTTTCTCTCCAATTACACCATGGCAGCAGTGTGCTGCCAAACATCTCAGTGCTGTGCTGATGGTCACCTCTTTGAGGAGTCCTTCCTGCCTCTCTGCACTATATTTTTCCTCTTTTTAGATTCTCCCAGAGAGGACTCTGTCATTTGGCTGTCCTTGGTCCAAAGTGTTATTTAACACCTGACAACAAAAGCAGCCGCCGCCTCTGCAACAACATCATTTCGGAATTATTTCCTGTGGGGGCTAGTCTTAAATTGGTCCTGTAGTCTTGAAGACAAGCCTATACGGCACAATGACTCTCATAAATGTGGCACAAAATGTTAACACTTTAAAACAGCAGCATTAAATATAACTCCAATTACACAAATGCGTGCTTTCTTATATGTTGGTTTCAAACACTTACACTAATGAATTAGGATCATTTCTGAGTATGCATTTAATCTCATTTGCACAAAAACAGATTCAGTATTTCTAAATATGAATATGAATAAAAACTGAAGGCAAACTCGGAATATTACACAAACCTGCAATAATTAAATGTTACATTACACAAATATACTTTATGTATTTAACCTCACTTTATATCTATGTCTTTTCTGCTGACCTTCGATGATCCACCATATGAATAAGCGAAAATGACTTTAGTTAAACATCACATTTATTCATTTCACTTTTGGTTTAAAAGGGCCTTTACATTTGCCAAAAATAGATTTTTTGTTTTGTTATTACAAAACAAATAAGCAAGCCCAGCCTAGGTGAGAAAAACTAACACAAAAGTAATGTAACATTACTTTCCATAAAAAGTAACTAACACAATTAGTTACTTTTTAAGGAGTAACACAATACTGTAACGCATTAGTCTGCATTCCCCAACACTGCTTATAATAGTCTATAGCTGGTTTATTTTGCAGCTTAGCTACTGTATCTACAGCTAAATAAACCACAAATAAAAACTGTGATAACTAGACCTGGTTTTCTTAACATACAAAATACAATTTAGTGAATCATTAAGGAAATGTACATGAACGTAGATGGAAGCAACATCTTGAATGTTACATTTCTTTGCAGAGAGCGGAATAATCAAGTGAAACAAAAGAAAAATAAAGAACTCAATCAACTGAGCAGAAGGTGCCAGCAATACGCTTTTTGATATGTCTGTCACCTATTTCTGTGTGAACATTGTCAGTGTGTTCGTCACATCAAAATGATTAACAGCTTCACTGCTCTACAATAAAAAAAAAGTGATTTGAACATTGTCTGCTGTTCCAAAAATCAGGCTACCTTAAAATATAAGATCACTTCTAAAACATGTGTTAATTAACAACTAAATAGATACAACTCAATAGTGTCAATCTAATATTTCAACCTCATATAAACAGATGTATTAATGCGAAACATTATGCATTATTTACACTAAAGAACTAATCATGCAAATTTAGGGAGGCAGTTGAAACAGTAACTCTGTCAATCAATATTAACACTTTCAGATTATTTTTCCTGCAAAATGTCAAAAATAACGCCATTACTGAAAATGATCTTCCACAACTGGCATTAATGTGTCTCAAAACCTCTATGATCTAATAATATCATTTATGTGATAGTGAGGCGGGTTAAATGAGTTTCTCAGTTGAGCATGTAGTTCATGAGAACATCAAGCATGTGTTTTGAGCAAGCCTCAAACAATTCCTCAAGACGCACATTTTCTGAGGACAGCTTGAATCTCTTTAAATTTTAATGCAATACACAATACACCATCTTCCTAAAACTTAATAATTAGTCTAATTTACTTGATTCTACACTGTTGCTCAGAGCTATTATGTTGATCAAAGGCAAAGTAAAGTGATGTCAAGGGACCGCTGCCTCCAATATCCAAGATACAAAACTACTGAATCAATAGAGCAAAACAGACAGCATTGCTAAGTATAGCTTTAAGCAAACCTTAGCACCAAATACAAAAACTTCAATTGAACCCATTGATATCGGCATGAAAAATGCATGATTTCAGGAAAGTTCTTTTATCTATGACAAAAGATCAATAGCGGGAAGGGGTTATGAAATCAAAGCTGCTTTGCTAGTCATGCTACCAAAAAAAAAAAGCTTTTCTTTAAAAAAAAAAAATGGTGAAGAAGAAAGGGTTTGAGCAAACATAAATAAGCACAAGAAGTGAAGAATTATTACAGCTGAGTGTTTTAAACTTATCCAATTCAGCTACACAGCTAGCCAGTAAACAAGACAAGAGAAGTCAAGTCAGTTTAAAGCTGACATGACATTCAACCTCAAACAATTAACAGACCAGTTAAGAGATGTTCTGTTAGGCGGAATTCATTTTATTAGATCAGGTCAATTGTGTCGTACCTATGTGCAAGGCTTTTTACATTGTGACTATTTTTAAACATCTCTTGCAAACACAGCACACAATGGGTTTGAAGGGTGTCTGACTGCGATATCTACTGGAGCGTCACTCATCTGTCATCAGAATTAAAATAACAAGTTACGGATGAGTGATCTGACAATAAGACTGACAAACTAAAGAAAACAAGTGTTGAAAAGATGATGTGACACATCATTGGAGACGCAATTTGCACTTCTGCTTTTCGGGTTTAATTTTGACTAGGTGCACTGAGTCTAAAAGGTTTGGGAGTAAAAAAAAATGTAAATACATTTATTGTTAGAGGGAACGGATGATAAATAAGGCATCACTTAATTAACATCAAAGGCCAACTCAATGTTCAATAATATTACACTGTAAACTAAAAAAAAATATTTAATAATGATACTACTTTTGTTTTAGAGAACGATACATCTACAATTTTTAGATTGTAAAACGTTAAACCAAAGAGCTTATATTTTTATATAGAATCACAGGTATAGCCCTTTTGTTGACAACAGATTTACAGTGAGGAAAATAAGTATTTGAACACCCCGCTATTTTGCAAGTTCTCCCACTTAGAAATCATGGAGGGGTCTGAAATTGTCATCGTAGGTGCATGTCCACTGTGAGAGACATAATCTAAAAAAAAAAATCCAGAAATCACAATCTATGATTTTTTAACTATTTATTTGTATGATACAGCTGCAAATAAGTATTTGAACACCTGAGAAAATCAGTGTTAATATTTGGTACAGTAGCCTTTGTTTGCAATTACAGAGGTCAAACGTTTCCTATAGTTTTTCACCAGGTTTGCACACACTGCAGGAGGGATTTTGGCCCACTCCTCCACACAGATCCTCTCTAGATCAGTCAGGTTTCTGGCCTGTCGCTGAGAAACACGGAGTTTGAGCTCCCTCCAAAGATTCTCTATTGGGTTTAGGTCTGGAGACTGACTAGGTCACGCCAGAACCTTGATATGCTTCATACAGAGCCACTCCTTGGTTATCCTGGCTGTGTGCTTCGGGTCATTGTCATGTTGGAAGACCCAGCCTCGACCCATCTTCATTGCTCTATCTGAGGGAAGGAGGTTGTTCCCCAAAATCTCGCAATACATGGCCCCGGTCATCCTCTCCTTAATACAGTGCAGTCGCCCTGTCCCATGTGCAGAAAAACACCCCCAAAGCATGATGCTACCACCCCCATGCTTCACAGTAGGGATGGTGTTCTTGGGATGGTACTCATCATTCTTCTTCCTCCAAACACGTTTAGTGGAATTATGACCAAAAAGTTCTATTTTGGTCTCATCTGACCACATGACTTTCTCCCATGACTCCTCTGGATCATCCAAATGGTCATTGGCAAACTTAAGACGGGCCTTGACATGTGCTGGTTTAAGCAGGGGAACCTTCCGTGCCATGCATGATTTCAAACCATGACGTCTTACTGTTTTACCAACAGTAACCTTGGAAACGGTGGTCCCAGCTGTTTTCAGGTCATTGACAAGCTCTGTGTAGTTCTGGGCTGATTTCTCACCTTTCT
This sequence comes from Romanogobio albipinnatus, assembly GCA_023566225.1. Taxonomy (NCBI): domain Eukaryota; kingdom Metazoa; phylum Chordata; class Actinopteri; order Cypriniformes; family Gobionidae; genus Romanogobio; species Romanogobio albipinnatus. The sequence goes on from CM042258.1 coordinate 12,130,721, forward strand.
TAGGATTATTGAGACCCCACGAGGTGAGCCCCAGTCCGAGGGAGATTGACAGTCATGTTTAGCTTCTTCCATTTTCTAATGATTGCTCCAACAGTGGACCTTTTTTCACCAAGCTGCTTGGCAATTTCCCCGTAGCCCTTTCCAGCCTTGTGGAGGTGTACAATTTTGTCTATAGTGTCTTTGGACAGCTCTTTGGTCTTGGCCATGTTAGTAGTTGGATTCTTACTGATTGTATGGGGTGGACAGGTGTCTTTATGCAGCTAACGACCTCAAACATGTGCATCTAATTTAGGATAATAAATGGAGTGGAGGTGGACATTTTAAAGGCAGACTAACAGGTCTTTGAGGGTCAGAATTCTAGCTGATAGACAGGTGTTCAAATACTTATTTGCAGCTGTATCATACAAATAAATAGTTAAAAAATAATATATTATGATTTCTGGATTTTTTTTTTTAGATTATGTCTCTCACAGTGGACATGCACCTACCATGACAATTGCAGACCCCTCCATGATTTCCAAGTGGGAGAACGTGCAAAATATCAAATAGTTCAAATAATTATTTTCCTCACTGTATATATATATACATATGTATATATATATATATACATATGTATATATATATATATACATATGTATATATATATATATATATATATATATATATATATATATATACATATACATATATATATATATATATATATATATATATATATATATACATATATATATATATATATATATATATATATATATATATATATATATATATATATATATAAGCAGCACAGCAAAATGGTTCATATACTCATTGCCATTGTCTCCAAATTATGACCAGAAATTGATAAATATTAAGTCTGCTGTATAAAACAAATAAAGAAACTATGTAGTAGAATAGTTATTATGTGCAAACAGCAGGAAACTCTGCATATTTGTGCAGTGTGCGCATATCGAAAAAATCAATTCCGATTTGAAGCTTGTGACATATAAACGCGCACATCAACCCGATCACTTTGTTTAGCGTTCATGCAAACACTACATTTAGATTCATTAATTGGAATGAATTCAGTCTGATTAAAACAAAAGTTGTGTGTGTAAACATAGCCAGTGCTGCGCCTCACCATGAAACACAGCAGACAGTTATCGGCAGTTATGATCGTTTCATACTCTGCAACTGCGATCTTTTAATTATTTCAGCCTATTCAATTTTATACAGTTTAGAAAAAGTTATGCTCTATAGACCTTATTCACAGCAGCTTTGATTTTTAAAGGAAATGAGAGCGAGGCTATGAGGGATAGACATACAGTACTGTGCAAAAGTCTTAGGAACATTAGTATTTTCACCAAAAAAAAAATGTTTTAAGCTAGTTATTTATATATTTTGCTGTAGTGTGTCAGTAGGAAATATCAGTTTACATTTTCAAGCATTCCTTTCCATTAATTGTAATAATCCAGTGATATTTCTATATGCACAAGGAGTCTGACAACAGCCAGTGTGCTCCCCACCGAGATCTGATCTCACCATCATCGAGTCTGTCTGGGATTACATGAAGAAAGATAAAATTGAGAGAGACTAAATCCAGAAGAACTGTGGCAATGGGTGCGTTTAGCTATTAGTTCCCTAGCTGTTAATCAGTAAATCGTGTACACGAATTCGGGCACTGGTAAGGACAGTAAAGGACGCTGGCTCACTACACATTGGGACACTGATGAATCTATTTACGGCGGCGTGACAACGTCCTCATTGAAAAACATCACTATTGGCATTTATGAACAACAGCAGAGCTGATAACTTTCTGACACTTGTAATGTTATTTTAAGAACATTATGATAAATACTTTGCTTGTTATATATATGTGCAACATTTAAGCTGTAAATAAATTATACATGTTAGCTAGATTATGTTCATTACCTGTCTAACTATGTATGTTTATGCTGAAATATAATAAAAGAACAACATATACCGCGTGCCGTTATCGGTCGTTATGTGTAATGAGTTGGTTCAGGTGATTTAAGTTTTGCACTACTGAACTTCCGTTAAGGGTACACCCTGTGCATCGAAGCACCCTGGGTTTTGCGGTGCATTGTGGGACTTTTTAGGGAGTGAACATTTCAGTGGACTGGAAGGATTCTGCGATTGAGACAGCCCTTAAAATGGCTGACTACCTGATCAGTGCCCTGACTACTGAACTAGGGAGCTGATTGAGACATACCCAATGTCTTCAAGACGCTTGAAGAAACCAACCTCCATATCAACCTGAAAAACTATGTGCAAGTTTACCTGGACAAAAGCTGTTTTAAAAGGGTGGTCACACAAAATATTGATTTGATTTAGTTAATAGAAGTTAATTGATAAATAAGTTCTACTTTTTGAAAGCATCCACATTTTACTGTAAGTGCCTACTGTAAGTGCCTAAAACGTTAACTTTGCAGGCATGTTGCTAGAGTTCTTCTGCGATTTTTGGATTTAGTCTCTCTCAGTTTTTTTCTTTCTTCATGTAATCACAGACAGACTCGATGATGGTGAGATCAGAACTCTGTGTGGAGCACACCGACTGTTGTCAGACACTGGATATATACCACGACTGAGGTGACCCTTGAGCAAGGCACCGAACCCCCAATTGCTCCCCGGGCGCCGCAGCAATATGGCTGCCCACTGCTCCGGGTGTGTGTTCACGGAGTGTGTGTGTGTTCACTACTGTGTGTGCGCACTTGGATGGGTTAAATGCAGAGCACAAATTCCAAGTCACCATACTTGGCCACACGTCACTTCACTTCACTTCACTATAATTATATATCTGGATATATATCACTGGATTACAATTAATGAAAAAAGGAAGGTTTGTAAATGTAAACTATTTCCTACTGACACACTACATCAAAAGATATAAATAACTAGCTTAAAAAAATGTTTGGGGTGAAAATACTAACGTGCCTAAGATTTTTGCACAGTACTGTATATCTCTACAGTGGGTTGTACAGTTATTTAATGTGTTTTTGGATTGTTCTGCAGACGAAACGCAGTAAAAAAAATATTTGCGAGAAATTTCAGTAGACAAAAGAACCCCAGACAATATGAGCTGTGGAAATTATAAGTGATCCAGGGGCTTAATACAGCGTCTATCCCTCACAGCCACGCGTTCATACCTGTCATGGCGCTGCTCTGAATAAGATCTGATACAGTCTCTCTATACATAGTGTTCAGTAACACTGGCAAAACAGGCAAAATGATAAACTGGCAGAATGCATTGTGCAACTACTGATTTAAATTTTTGTGTTTAAAGATTAAATATAGAATATACATTTCTATATTATGAACATTTGACAGAAAAGAGCCATTTTAAGGGTTCTCAGCTGCATGTCTTTTTCATTTGAAATGGTTGAAAGGGCATCATTTTGTGGTATTGTCCACTCCAGCATGTCCAAAGCTGGTTTGGGATGTAAACTGTGGCTATTGTTGTCAACTGAGAATCACAGTTTGGTCCAGCACCGAAAGCAGAGACATACGAAGAGTATATGAGGATGCATGGGGCTGGGACACTTAGGGCCTGATGAGGGACAGGGCAGAGAGCAATCAAAGTTCTTTCGATTCGTGTGCCATGCATACTGGAAGCCTAAACAAGGCCCATGTTTTCATTTCCATACGCCATGCTCCTTTTTTTTCTTTTGACAGAGATAAGATGTATAAATTATGAGCAGCTGACAAAGTCGACTCCAGCGCCCGAGGCTGCTCATCAATCATGTCCTGTGTGTCAGCAGGTAAGTGATGTGGCCCCCGGAGGCACAGCCCATTCTTAGATGGAGGGGGGAGAGAATTGAAGGGTGAGAGACAGGAAGAGAGAAAGAGAGAGAGAGAGACATAGAGAGAGAAAAGCCTGTCAGAGCCCCAGTTCCATTGGCAGCTGATTCGTATTTAGCAGGCTCTTTAAAAGAACAACAACAGCAAAACCAGCCATGGCAGCCATGACAACACAGGTTCTCAACCTTGGGGTTGAACTTTATTATTTAAGGTATAGTTTTAAAATGTAAGCATAATTTTACTTGTTTATTAATTTGTAGCTTTTCTTGTATAATTAAAAACACAAATAATAATGTTACAAGCCTGTATGACTTCTGTATCACTTTTTGAAGGCCCTTATGTTTGTCATGGACACAGAAAAAAAGAAAATGTTTTGAAGAACTGTTTTTGTCAACATGTTCTCACTCCCAACTCATCACATATTGATGCTTGGTCAGGACCCTTCTGCATCTACGTCACAGCGTACCCCTTTAGCATCATTTTTCGACGTGCAGGGTACTCCGTTGATTTCAATGAGAAACCTTTGGTGTTATACACTGCTGTGTTGGGCATGGGAATATTATGATCATGATGAACTTCTATATTGGGATATGATTTAGCCATTATGACATGTTGGAGTGTGACTCTAAATTTAACCAGCCAGCATAATTTTATTTACGCTATTTAGACATGTAACCCAACCCCATCCCTAAACCTACCCATTTGTGTATTATATGATATAAAACGCAGGATATAGCAGGTAGATACGACTGCAGGCATAATTTATTCAAAAAGTACAAATATTTCAAGTGTTCGAGGGCAAACGATTGATTTGTGTGAACAAAATACCCAATAGAGATCAGTGTCCCCATCTGCCGAAGATCATGCACACATTAAAAAATTGCCCCCCAAAGAAACGTTAAGGCAACTTTGATAGTAAAATTGCATTAGCTCTCATATGTCTCGTGACCAATTGTGTCATGCTAAAGAGTCGGTGTATCTTTTGAATGAGATTTGACTGAGTGCGTGCATGCGTTCACAAAGCGGTGGGTTCATAATTTCAGCGATTAAAACATTAAGATCAACTCTGTTTTTTACAAAAAGATATTGTATGACTTCAGAAGACTTGGGATGTAACATGAGTTAATAGTTTTATACTGTTTTTGGTCAGTGCAATAAATACCTGTCACTGTACTTTTATTTACATGTAAACGTTATTTACATTTACGTGTTTTATATTGTTAGAAAGTGGGTAGGTTTAGGGTAGGAGTGGGTTAGTTGCTCCAAAATATAAAAGTAGCCTATAAATATTTATAAAATCATGTCTAGTTTTACAAATGCAAAGCATTAAATGCGTCTTGATCTGACGCATTGGGCAAACAACTGAAATCAATGGAGTACCCTCCGCGTTGATTTACTAAGATTTGCGCTGGTCAATTTACTGATATTTACGCCATTATTCACCAGCCCAAAAAAGCACATCTTAAACCACAAACTGGTAGATTGCATTGGTCATTATGGAAATTATCCGGCTGCGTCTGTGCAGTTTTGAGGATTATTTTATGAATTTATAAAATTTATGTAGAATTTTATTGTAATATTATTTGTCTTTACTGACACTTATGATCAATTTAATGTGTACTTGCTGAGTATTTTATCAAATTTTACTGACCCCATACTTTTGAACCATTTAAGCGTAGCGTATATGTAGACATTAATTTTTTTTTACAAGAAACATATAGATATTTTGCAAGAAAATAAAAGGATCATAGAAAATGTAAACACGTCATACACTCTTAAAAAAAAAAAGGTTCTATATGGCACCAAAAATGGTTCTTCGTCGTAATCATAGGGGAACCACTTTTGGTGCTATATGGCACCATATCTTAACATGTTCTGTATATGGTAGCGGTGATATAGAACCTTAGTTAGCGGTGCTATATAGCACCTTTGTCAAAGAACCGGTGAAGAACCGCTGAAGAACCACTGTTACCCCTTTTCCACCAAGGCAGTGCTAGAGCTAGATCGGAGCCAGAGCTAGTCCCAGTTCATAGTTGGATCAACTGAGGAGCCTGCTAAGAACAGTTTGCTTTTCCACAGGCTAGAGAGCCACAACAGAGCCAGGTCTTACGTCACTGTATACGTCTCATCTTTCTCAGCAACGCTAGCGGGAAACACAAACACACCAGGCTTGTTCGAGATGCATCGGCGCTGCGCAGACCGATCCACGTATAATATTTTAAAAAACGCATGAGTGAATCAAAAGCATAAGGAGCCGTGTGCTCTCGCTGGACTTGTTATGATACGGCGATCGGTCTCTGCACAGCACCGCTGCAAACAAGCCTTCCATCAACAATGCAAACGTTGCGTTACTATTGATTCACATGGCTTTACGATCATACATCGGCATTAAAACACAACGAAAACACAGCGAATCCAACGCATTCGTGCAGTTCGCCGTAATTTGTATAGACAGAGATTACAAACGAGCAGCAGCTGTTAGCTCCATTAGCTGCTATTTCAACAATGGCGGATCTCAAGTCTGTGTTCGTCTTGTTGACCCCGCCCCCAGCGCCTGACGTAATCGGTTCTTACTTCTAGCCCTGTTCTAGCCCAGCAATGTTTTGGTGCTACTTAAGAACCACTTTTCCTGGCTCGGAGCTGGTGCTTTGGGTGTGGAAACACAAAGAACCGATTTGAAACTAGGCTCTGGCTCCGATCTAGCTCTAGCACTGCTTTGGTGAAAAAGGGGTATGAAGCACCAAAATTGGTGCTATATAGCACTTAAAAAGGTTTCCCTATGATTACGAGCCAAGAACCAATTTTGGTGCAGTGTATAGTCACTGCACCTTATTGCTAAATAAATCAGTTTTCATATGTTAATGTTAATACAATTGACAAATATGAAAGAGCAAACAGCCACTATGAAGGAATGTCTAAATAAATGATGTACACCACAAATCATGAGCTTATGGCTATTACCGGCTCTGTTTAATCAAACTCTGCTCCCACAAAGCGTTCTGGTCATGTGCAGCTGGACTGAAAATGAGCTGTGTGTTTGGACAAAGTGCAAAGCGAAACATTACTGGATTATCTAACCGAAAATATTTGTCCCAGCCAGTGATGGCCCCCATTCATCCAACAATAACTCAAGAAAAATAACACAGAACATTTGATCTGAGCGAGAGATTTCTTGTAAGCAGTTCTAAGCCTATTATTCATTTAAAGATTTGTTTATTTGAAGATAAACAAGATTGTTCAAAGAGGCAAGACATGTCGGGCCATTGACCAGTCAAACTTGGCTTATGTAAATCTGGAAAATACTAGACTGGGAAAATCGATGGGTTATAGTCATGAAACAAATCTTTCAGACAGCAGTTGGATTTCTTTCTGCAGTGTTCCCTGTTGCAAACTTCTTTGTAAAAGTGTTGACTGAGAACAGTCAACATAACTTTTTGAAATATTTGACATTACAAAAGTAAAATTAACTTCTGAACTGTGTATCATACCGGTAGTGCCAATCCCTTATCAAATTCCTTTAGAGCTAATAGGGGGAAAAAACAAGGAAGTTGATTAACAGCAAGCTCTACTGGGCATGAACTTCTATGGAATTGTGCATTATGATGATTTGACAGCATAATGAGTGACGATTTGGAAGATTTGGAAGACTTGGAATGTAACATGAGTTAATAGTTTTATACTGTTTTTGGTCAGTGCAATAAATACCTGTCACTGTACTTTTATTTACATGTAAACGTTATTTACATTTATGTGTTTTATATTGTTAGGAAGTGGGTAGGTTTAGGGTAGGAGTGGGTTAGTTGCTCCAAAATATAAAAGTAGCCTATAAATATTTATAAAATCATGTCTAGTTTTACAAATGCAAAGCATTAAATGCGTCTTGATCTGACGCATTGGGCAAACAACTGAAATCAATGGAGTACCCTCCGCGTTGAAAAAAAAAGGTGCTTAAGGGTTACCCTGTGTGTTAAAACTTGACGCAGAGGGGTTCTGACCAAGTGTCACTATGTGAAGAGTTGGGACTGGGAGTGAGAATGTCTTGGTTTTTGTCCATATAATGAAAGTCAATGGGGTCCAAAGCAACATTTTGACCCCGCTGTCTTTCAATATGGCCAAAAATGGTGTGTGTGTGTCTGTTTCACAGAAGAAAGTAAGTCATACAGGTTTGGAAGAAATGAGGGTTAATGATGACAGAATTTTATTTTTGTGTGAAGTATCCATTTCCTCAGGTTGTGTTTGGGTCATTCTGACCCGGAGTGGATTTTCTTTTCCCCGAAAATGCTAGTTAACATTATCACATTGGATTAAAACGTACTGATTTAGGGTATACCTTACTGAGTGATTAGGGTTTAACTACATCCCCAATTTATTTTATTATTATTATTTTTTTATTTTTTTTTATTTTTATTTTTTTTGTTAATGTTTTTCCCCATTTTGTTACACTTGTGGTGTGCCCGGTCAAAAATGATTGGCCTAAAAAAAATTGCTAATAAATCTGTCATTACTCTATATTATTACATAATATTGGATTCAATCTTTTTGTCAACTTGGTTTCTTTCAATTAGAATAGGTTTGGTATTTCTTTTTTTTGATCTGATTGATCCTCCTTTATCTGGAGCCAAATTATTTAACAAAAAAAAAAAAAAAAAAAAAAAAGTTATTTGTGGGTATTTTTTGCAATATTGAATACAATTTTATAATAATCTGTAACCAGCAAGTCTGTTTTGAAATGCTTTTACTTGTGGTGTTCCCGGTCAAAAATGACCGTCTACAATTTTTTTTGTTGTTGAAATCTCTCGTTATGCAATATTATCACCAAATATTGGATTCAGTCTTTTTGTCAGCATGTTTTCTTTCAATTAGGACAGGTTTTGTATTTATTTTTGAAACTGACTGATTGTAGCTTTACTCAGCATCTTAAACGACACTCAAGACGATAACAATTAAAGTTAAAAGTAAAGAAAAGTAAAAATGTTTTATTTAAATAGTAAAATGCATAGTTATTCTTTAAATAATTGAAACATGGCTTGATGACCAAATGTGTTGAGAATCCTCGACTTGAAGAGTTTTGTTTCGATGCTCCACGTCTATTCTCAGAAAGCCACCGGTGGACCACCCAGTCACTGTGAACGAGGAGCAGCAGACGTTTTCTGAAGGCACTAATGTTGTCATGGATATATGTGATGAAGCACCATGAAAAGTCGCTTTGAGTTTCGGCTGAAACCAAAGTATGCTAATGAATGTGTAAACAACACCGCTGAGCAAAACAAGAGCTATGGCGCATGTTCGCACCTACGGCAAAGCCGAGCAGACAAGCCTCTTCAAATCACAGTAATAAGCACTGATTTAAACCGCGGTCCACCACACTGGTGAATGCCACATTTAACAAATGTTAAACGACTCATCCCATGAAGAATGTCTTCCCTGTTTGACAAAATGGCATTCATGTAGAGCAGGAGAAAGGGCAGGATCAAATTTCACGCAGAACGCTGAGCGCTGTGAGATAAAGGAAATGAGACAGCACTCAGGGGAAATGACAGGTAAAACACAGATGTTTACACAGCACCATGCTAGAGAATACGCTTGGTTATTTCATCCTTATCTTTCTCTCCTGGGCAAGGAGCATAATCTGTGAGAGTGGATATACCAGCGGCAGTGGCCTCTTCGGCTGTGTGGGTGAGTATAGATCAGAGACGCAGCGTGGCGGCACATGTATACCTGCAGCGGCGTGGCCTCGTTGTGACATGCACTGCGGAAATTCGCTGAGGTTACAATCCGTGCTGCTCGGGCCTGCGGGCAGCGTTAAACAAACACCGCCTGAGAGGGGGTGACATAACACCACAAAAACACACAGCTGAGATGCCCTAAACACAGCTAACGTGGTGTAGCCCTGAGGGGACAATATTTTAGTTGGACAACATGCATTAAAATAAATTATAAAACAATGTTCAGGATGCTGATTGGTCAAGCCAAATAAAATACATGCTTAACAGCTACTGTATATATCTGTGTATATATAAACCTAGAGTGAACCGTTTATAGTTCATAGCATAATAAATGTCTTGACCTTTTCAAATGCATTTAATTATTAAAATCACAACAACAATTTTTGTTGAAACCTGTTTAACTGATATTCAATTCTTTGTAGTCAAAAGCTACAATAAATATATATTATCAAACATATATATATTAATCAAACATAATATTTTGCTATTGACACAGCTAATGTAAAATTTGGGGCCAGATTTACAAACAGCTAGAGCCAGCGCAAAACCTTTAAGAAACCCCAGGGTTAAAAAAACTACTGTCAGGATTTCCTAAAGACACGCAGTGAAAAATGGCACTGAAAAGGATGCATTTGCAGGAGTTTCCCTTTCAGACTGAAAATGTATAGGAGTTGAGTTTTTTTAAATGAATCACGCAATGTGATTTACTAAGATTTGCGCTGGTCAATTTACTGATGTTTACGACATTATTCACCAGCCCAAAAAAGCACATCTTAAACCAGACACTAACTGGTAGATTGCATTGGTCATTATGGAAATTATCCGGCTGCGTCTGTGCAGTTTTGAGGATTATTTTATGAATTTATTAAATTTATCTAGAATTTTATTGTAATATTATTTGTCTTTACTGACACTTTTGATCAATTTAATGTGTACTTGCTGAGTATTTGATCTAATTTTACTGACCCCATACTTTTGAACCATTTTAGCATAGCGTATATGTAGACATTACAATTTTTTTTAAAGAAACATATAGCTATTTTGCAAGAAATTAAAAGTATCATAGAAAATTATTTCTAAATAAATCCGTTTTCATATGTTAATGTTAATACAATTGACAAATATGAAAGAGCAAACAGCCACTATGAAGGAATGTCTAAATAAATGATGTACACCACAAATCATGAGCTTATGGCTATTACCGGCTCTGTTTAATCAAACTCTGCTCCCACAAAGCGTTCTGGTCATGTGCAGCTGGACTGAAAATGAGCTGTGTGTTTGGACAAAGTGCAAAGCGAAACATTACTGGATTATCTAACCGAAAATATTTGTACCAGCCAGTGATGGCCCCCATTCATCCAACAATAACTCAAGAAAAATAACACAGAACATTTGATCTGAGCGAGAGATTTCTTGTAAGCAGTTCTAAGCCTATTATTCAGTTAAAGATTTGTTTATTTGAAGATAAACAAGATTGTTCAAAGAGGCAAGACATGTCGGGCCATTGACCAGTCAAACTTGGCTTTATGTAAATCTGGAAAATACTAGACTGGGAAAATCGATGGGTTATAGTCATGAAACAAATCTTTCAGACAGCAGTTGGATTTCTTTCTGTAGTGTTCCCTGTTGCAAACTTCTTTGTTAAAGTGTTGACTGAGAACAGTCAACATAACTTTTTGAAATATTTGACTTTTAACTTCTGAACTGTGTATCATACCGGTAGTGCCAATCCCTTATCAAATTCCTTTAGAGCTAATAGGGTGAAAAAACAAGGAAGTTGATTAACAGCAAGCTCTACTGGGCATGAACTTCTATGGAATTGTGCATTATGATGATTTGACATCATAATGAGTGATGATTGAGCTCTGAGACGAGTGGTATGCATTGTAATGTTCAATTGTGAGTCGAAAAGGCCATTAAAATGAATAGTCATGTCTTTAAAGCCAGATATTATGTTATAGTGACATGTACAATTGCAGCTCCCAGCAGGCTGTAAAAAAACACATTAATCTTGAGTTAGAATATGAAACCATCACTATATCTCATTTCACAAGACAGGCAAGCAGATGCCTTCAAAATGTGATACTGACGGCAAGCTTGCTAGCCCAAGTCATGACATAGATATCCCTCAGTGTTAAAGAGATTATATGACTAATCAAAGATAGCACAGGTTAGTAAATAAAAACTGGCTGAATGGAATAAACAAAGACAGACTGGAAAGGTCAAGACGCTTTCTGATAAAAACAGTGTAAACTGACCTGTTAGTGCATTTTTTATTTATTTTTATTTTTGTAAAATACCTAAAATATTAATACAAATTACCTCTAAAGTCAAGTCAAATTACCTTGACACCAGGCCGGATTCTAGTAAATGATTCAATCAATTCCAGATGGGTGAAATAAAGTTGTGTGCTATATCTATATCTTTTTAGGAATTAGTAAATACATGACGCGTATTTCATGTTAAAGGATTAAATACTTTTGTTTAAGTAAACTTTTGCTGATAATTTACTCACCTCCATGTCATCCAAGATGTCCATGTCTTTCTTTCTTCAGTCGAAAAGAAATGAAGGTTTTTGATGAAAACATTCCAGGATTCCAGGACTTCAATGGGCATAAATGGTAAATCTATTAGGCAGTCTATTAGTAAAAGCACTTTTCTTCCTGTCTTCTTCCAAACAAAAACTTGCATCGTGAATGACGCAATCGTGCTCTGGCCCGGTATGTTAAGTGCAATGTGAGTGCAGGCCAGCGGGGGAGTGGGGTGAGGGGACAATCGCGCTTAGGCACGGTACAAGCCAACAGTGCCTAGTGTGAGTACACGTGCACGTTCAACTTGCAAACACAGACTCGGTACGTAATTGCGTATTACGTGACGTCACGAACGCGCAGCACAGAACAGAGCAAGGTGAGCATTTGTGCTTATAAAACATAAACTTTTTTTTTTTTAAGACAGATCGTTTCGCTAGATAAGACCCTTATTCATCGTCTGGTATCGTTTAAAGCCCTTTGAAGCTGCACTGTAGCTGTCATTTGGACCTTGAACCGTTTGAAGCCCAATGAAGTCCATTATATGGAGAAAAATCCTGGAATGTTTTCATCAAAAACCTTCATTTCTTTTCGACTGAAGAAAGAAAGACAGACATGTACATCTTGGATGAAATGGGGGTGAGTGAATGATCCATAAAAGTTTATTTAAAAGTGAACTAATCCTTTAATGTTAAAGATCAGTTAGACCAATTCAATTCCTTATTTTGTCTTCTGAAAATAAAGTGCACAATTTCCCAAACTGCACAAATCTGGAAGTAGTATACAGTGAAGGTGGATGTTTACAAGTTCTCGCTGAACTTACAAGAGAATCATATTAGCACAGACAATATTGATCTTCCCTGTGATGTGCAGTTCAAGAGAAGCTGGATGAAAAAAAAAGCCAGCCGCCATTTTGAAATGGTTCCCCCACTGGGCTACAGAGCGTACTCACTATCAACACCAAAGAGAAGGAGGCCTGTCATGTCTGCCATGATGAGCTCAAAGTCTGGTCATGGCCTGGAGCGCCAGCAAGGCGTCTGGCTCAAAAGAGGCCTGGAAACAAACAGTCTCTCAAGCGCCTGACAGACACACAGAGAGCTCAGACCAGCCCCACACACCAGACAGGTGTCAGCCAGTCCTGACATGAATGACATCCAGGATTGCCCCAAAAACAGCGCTGCAAACTGATGAAAGCAGTCAGAAGCTTCTTTTTTTTCCTGATCAGAGAAAATGTCTACGTCTAGTCCGTGGCATTGTTTTCTTTCTCGTTTTTTTTCCTGTGATAGCACATGCAACCTTTTAGAAGCACTTCCAAGACACGTATCAAGTAAGGTTTATTTGAGTGAAAATTAGAAAAACATGAAGCGTTTTGTAGGGACATGTTACCGTTTCAATGTCTGCGGAATGGAGGAGAGCTGTCTGGAAGTCTGATGAGTTATGACAGGATACGGTAAACCTATCTGATTTAACGGCTGCGTCTTGCTTTACAGCTGAGAAAAGGGCCAGATCCCTTGTGCTTTTGGAAGAGGTGTGATGAAAGTAGGAGCAGCCCACTTATCACATTACCTTAAACAAGCCCGTCGACTGTTGCTTCCAGCTGGCAAGCAAACACGGCAAGGCAGCGGCTATTGTGCCACTGGCAGGCTACTGTTCCCTCTGCCAATATCAGGTGATTCAGAGATATTATTTTATCCCGTGTCGGAGCGCAGGGTTACAACTGTGACTTTTATGCACTAGGAGAGGAAGAACGCCTCAAGAATAGCTTATTGTTGTGAGTTTGTATCTCAGCATTTGGTTGGCAGCGGAAAACGGAGGCTGGAAAGGAATCCGCACCACTGTAACACCTGCAGAGAGGGCAGACTGGCTCTCATCCACCCTTCTCTCTGTCAACAGAGCAGCGGCGGTGCCGTAACCCTACTCTCTCTTTGCAGTCCCTCAATGCAACCAGCAGTTCAGAAGCATGCTGATCAAACACAATAACCAGACACATCCTTCTCACGGACGGAGTTGCGGGACACGACTGACAAGCACGGAAGCTGAACCGCTGAGTTTCGCTCGCAATGGAGTTTCTACTGTGATTTCACCTCATGACTTCACATCATTTGGAATTTATGGTTTACACAGGGTGAAACTTGATGGCTGCTCGGGGATGTTATCATGCCTGAATAAGTCCAAGTAATGCTTTAATCCTAGCTATTAGCCTTGTCTGTATTATTCAAGGGCCAACGTTTATACGGCAAATTCTGACTTACAGTTCAGCCTGAATTAAAATGTCTGAGGTTTATGGCACCCTGGACCTGTTTCAAGCACTTAAAAATATGTGACAACCTTATTCAGGGCAACAGAGCCATGAATCTGTCAGCTCCACAGTGAATGCCAGCTTCCCGAAGGTCACATGCTGGGTATTAATAGCCAGACACTAATGTCAGAAGTCACAACTGTCCTCAACACCTGTGCAATATACTGTTAATTAAAAAACAAGTTGAAGCCTACTCCAACATTTAACTGGGTAAAGTGTCCTCTCTGGTTACAAACATCAACATGCTAATTTATTACTTCACCAGCATGAGGAAATCCAAGAAATGACTTAAACTTTCAAAATACCAGTCAAGCTTAAAAATAAAATGTGCTATTTGCCTTTCATTAATGCCCAGTGCCCATTCACCACATTTTTTTATTTATTGTTTTATTTTTTTTACCCGCTGTCCAATGCTATGGTGTTTTGTGTTGCTACGTGGATGCTAGGGTGTTCTGGGTGGTTGCCCAGGCAGTTGCTAAGGTTTACTGTGTGGTTGCTAGGATGTTCTGGATGGTTGTTTGAATGTTGCTATGTGGTTGCTAGAGTGTTTTCGGGGGTTACTTACCAGCCCAAAGCTAACACTGAAATGAATGAATGAATACATTTATATATTTTTAGTTAGTAATTACCATCTTTTTTTCCCCAGGCACAATTATCTACAGAGCGTAGATATTAAAACAAGAGCTATTTAAGGAGCAAAAACGCATTTTAAGATGATTATTTCAGATAATTTATTTAGCTTTATATAACCTATGACAACATTTTAAGTCATATTTTTTTTCATTTAAAATAAAAAATAATTGGTATTGTTTATTTTATTTTCTTTCCAGCACTATTATTTAAACACCCATTTAAAATGAGAGAAAAGTAAGCATATTTCAAGCATAAATCTATCAAGACAGGGCAGTTTATTGCTAAAAACTATTTGTTGGCAAACCACACACACGGTCAAAAGCTTGGAACATTTAAGATCTTTAAGCTCACCAAGGCTGCTGTTTTTGACAGTAAAACAGTATTGTGAAATATTATCATAATATAACAATATATATTTTTTATACAATGCATTAGTTTTAAGCAGACATTACTTCAGTCTTCAGTGTCACATGATCCTTCAGAACACAACATATCAGGTGATTCAGAGATTATATATACAGTCACCTAAAGGATTATTAGGAACACCTGTTCAATTTCTCATTAATGCAATTATCTAATCAACCAATCACATGGCAGTTGCTTCAATGCATTTAGGGGTGTGGTCCTGGTCAAGATAATCTCCTGAACTCCAAACTGAATGTCAGAATGGGAAAGAAAGGTGATTTAAGCAATTTTGAGCGTGGCATGGTTGTTGGTGCCAGACGGGCCGGTCTGAGTATTTCACAATCTGCTCAGTTACTGGGATTTTCACGCACAACCATTTCTAGGGTTTACAAAGAATGGTGTGAAAAGGGAAGAACATCCAGTATGCGGCAGTCCTGTGGGCGAAAATGCCTTGTTGATGCTAGAGGTCAGAGGAGAATGGGCCGACTGATTCAAGCTGATAGAAGAGCAACTTTGACTGAAATAACCACTCGTTACAACCGAGGTATGCAGCAAAGCATTTGTGAAGCCACAACACGCACAACCTTGAAGCGGATGGGCTACAACAGCAGGAGACCCCACCGGGTACCACTCATCTCCACTACAAATAGGAAAAAGAGGCTACAATTTGTACGAGCTCACCAAAATTGGACAGTTGAAGACTGTAAAAATGTTGCCTGGTCTGATGAGTCTCGATTTCTGTTGAGAAATTCAGATGGTAGAGTCAGAATTTGGTGTAAACAGAATGAGAACATGGATCCATCATGCCTTGTTACCACTGTGCAGGCTGGTGGTGGTGCTGTAATGGTGTGGGGGATGTTTTCTTGGCACACTTTAGGCCCCTTAGTGCCAATTGGGCATTGTTTAAATGCCACGGCCTACCTGAGCATTGTTTCTGACCATGTCCATCCTTTTACGACCACTATGTACCCATCCTCTGATGGCTACTTCCAGCAAGGATAATGCACCATGTCACAAAGCTTGAATCATTTCAAATTGGTTTCTTGAACATGACAATGAGTTCACTGTACTAAAATGGCCCCCACAGTCACCAGATCTCAACCCAATAGAGCATCTTTGGGATGTGGTGGAACGGGAGCTTCGTGCCCTGGATGTGCATCCCACAAATCTCCATCAACTGCAAGATGCTATCCTATCAATATGAGCCAACATTTCTAAAGAATGCTTCAGCACCTTGTTGAATCAATGCCATGTAGAATTAAGGCAGTTCTGAAGGTGAAAGGGGGGTCAAACACAGTATAAGTATGGTGTTCCTAATAATCCTTTAGTTGAGTGTATATATATATAATATATATATATATATATATATATAGAAGAGAAGAGAGAGGAGAGAGGAGAGAGAAGGAGAGAGAGGAGAGAGAGAGGAGAGAGAGGAGAGAGAGAGAGGGAGAGAGAGAGAGAGAGGAGAGAGGAGAAGAGAGAGAGAGAGAGAGAGAGAGAGAGAGAGAGAGAGAGAGAGAGAGAGAGAGAGAGAGAGAGAGAGAGAGAGAGAGAGAGAGAGAGAGAGAGAGAGAGAGAGAGAGAGAGAGAGAGAGAGAGAGATGGTTATTACTATAAATAGAATTTACAGGTGAATATGTACAATGAATAAATATACAGATGGACAGAATTTTACAGATAGAGGTATACAATATGTTAGGCTAAGATGAGGAATATAAGCAGTGGATTATATATATATATATATATATTGACAAAATTACTCATCTGACTCCTCAGCAAACAGCACAATTTGACATATCGTTTATGTACATAGCACTAATGGTGTAGGGTGAGATATGCAGCCAATGTGAATAGATTGGGGTTTGAGGTTTTGAAAGGGGTCTTTCCTTTCCCTCAATCTCTTTCTCTGTCTCTGTCTCTTCTAAGTAAAGGATGAATGTGGTGTGAGTATCACTTGACCCTGCTGACCTGCGGGCGACCCCAGAGGCACACAGGGTTTGCAGGAGGCCTGTGCTCTGATGGCTCAGAGACTCTCTCCTTTCATAGTGTGAATGAGGAGAATGGGCCTCCCTCTCACAGGCCATTCAACAATGCGGAGGCCTGCTGCATTAAGAATGCTCAGTGAATAATGAACACAATTAACCCTTACAGTCCCAAACATACACACCTGAGATGGTGTTCACACTTTTGTGTGTTTGTATGTGCTATGTGTCTTTTAGAGCAGTGGTTCCCAAACTCTTTATAGTGGCGTACCTCCTGCATTTAACATCCTTGTGCCTACCCCCTTATAAGTCGCTTATAATGTGCGTTTGATAAAACAACAGGCGTCAAACATCTTCACAAACTAGTAATGTGAAGTGTTCATAAACCTGTTGTCCAACAAAATACAACATTTATTAACCAGTTTTAACTCACTTCATTTTGTCAGTCAAGCTGATGTGGCTTTTTATCACAGAATGTCAATCAGCACTTCATACTTTATTATTATGAAAATACCCGAGAACACTTGAAGAACTCAAATACACCATATCTTGTCGTAGATGTATTATCTTTATGTTTAATCAGTCAAAGTGTTTCTATCTTTGTTTTATTCAGCCTACAGTGCAAGCTTCACATTAGGGATTTCCTGAAAACTATTTCTTCACTGAGGCAAATGTGGAGTTTCTGCTCGAGGGCGCCCACTGGCTTCCAGTATGAATGCAACTTTTGGGTAGAAAAAAAGAAAAAAAAATACTTCTAAATAAATGTTTATGACAATCCATGTATTTTTCTTCAATGTACAGGAGTTTTAATCCCCACAGTGGATGCATAAGAGGATGTATATTTCATATTAAAGACATAGACTTTAAGAAATTGATATCACAGAAAAAAAGCACAGATTTGTATAATAATCTTTTTTTTTATTTTATTTTTTTTTACAATAAATCCTTAGACCTTTCTAATGATTTTTAGTCTTAGGCTGTCTGCATATTAACAGGCAACTCTAAATATATATATATATATATATATATATATATATATATATATATATATATATATATATATATATATATATATATATATATATATATATATATATATATATATATATATATATATATATTTTTTTTTTTTTTTAAATAATGAAAATGTTATTGTAATAGTAATATTTCTTATATTTATTTAGCAATAATAATCATAATTATTATTATTAGTCATATTAATATATAAACAGAAAATGTTATTATATACACACTTTTCATTTGTAAAAAATAATAATGAAAAAAATCGCAATTTTAACCTGGATAAGCGCAATTAGATATTTTCCCCAAATCGTGCAGCCCTACCAGCAAAGATTGTTTACACTCATCTATTTCTTCTACTTCTTCCAGCGTGCGTGCAGTTGAGTTCTGTTGACAACTAATGCCAGCAGCCATATCACTCTGTAGCCCAAGACTGGTTTCCCACTGAAGCTAAGCAGGGCTGAGCCTGGTCAGTACCAATTGGGAAAACTAGGTTGCTGCTGGTAGAGGTGTTAGTGAGGCCAGGAGGGGGTGCTCACCAAGTGGTCTGTGTGGGTTCACCTGATGGGGACACTATACTGTAAAAAGTACCGTCCTTCGGATGATACGTTAAACCGAGGTCCTGACTCTATGTGGTCATTAAAAATCCCAGGATGTCCTTTGATAAAGAATAGGGGTGTAACCCCGGCATCCTGGCCAAATTTGCCCATAGGCCCCTGTCCATCATGGCCTCCTAATCATCCCCATATATATATATATATATATATATATATATATATATATATATATATATATATATATATATATATATATATATATATATATATATATGATTGGCTTCATCACTCTTCTCCTCTCCACCAATAAGCTGGTGTGTGGTGGGCGTTCTGGCGCAAAATGGCTGCCGTCGCATCATCCAGGTAGATGCTGCACACTGGTGGTGGTTGAGGAGATTCCCCCCTTCTATGTAAAGCGCGATATAAATGTAACAAATGATTATTATTATATTATTATTAACTATGCATTAACTCAACATACGTCACTTACTCTATTGCTCTCATTGGTTGTAGGTATTGCTCTCTATCCAATTGAGGTCTTTCCTGGTGTGGTCGAAACACGCCCCAATAATCACAGCCCAATGGAGCAGTATCATACTCATATTCTGACTATAATATGAGTATGACAACGTCAGGCTAGAAAAAAAACCCTGCATTCTTACTCATATATAAACGTTAAAAACAAGAAGAACTCACACAGGGTATGTTTTTGAATCGAAGAGAGTTTGAGTTTTAAATCGATCTCTATGCACAGTCTGTCTATAGTTCTGTTCTTGCTAGTAAGTCCTAAAACTTCACTTTTACAAAGGTACATTGTCGAGAATGGCAGTAATGTAACGTGATTTGCTAATGCAGCACATTCTGCACGCAACCTATCATATGCACGCTGCTTGTGTGTATGCAGTCAGGTTTGACAGCAGAAGATGAGGTCATTTGATTGGATGTCATGTATTTGACCTTTTATGGCTACCATTATCGTGCTTTTACATTAGATGAAGCATTTTGCAGTTTAGAAACAAATGCTTGGTTTAAATGCTATTTTAAGGTGGGGTAGAATAAATGATCTTCGGATTATTGATTCTTACATTTTGGTTTTGTTCAACATGATCTTAACAAACGAACACAAGCCTAAGTACAATCTGCACAAGTAGAAAGCCAAACTTGGACTAGACTACACCACGGTCGCATTACTTATACCTCACCATCCTAACCTTCTGACAATTCTTTCAGTCTTTATTAAAAAATATAAATAAAGTTTAAAATATGCATTAATTCTAGAGAGCATTTCACTAAATTTTCAACTAAATATTCCAATAAATGTTAAACTAAATTACTGATCTGCCTGCATTGTCACTATATGATAATTGAAATGATCTGGATAACATCACCGTTTTCTCCAGTGCGGCTGTATAGCCGAATCAAATTCTCTTGAATTATTTTCCTGATTAACACTGTAAAGCTCCTTTGAAACAATCGGCATTGCAAAAAGCGCTATATAAATAAATAAATAAAGGTGACTGGGCAAAGATTTGGATATGTATCGAGTTTGCACAAAAGATATAGGATGATGCAATACCGTTTATATCCATATACAGTAGGGCTGTAACGATTAGATCAAAAAATAAAAACCTTGATAAATTGAACAATTTACCTCAATTACGATTAATGAATGATTATTTTGCTTTATTTTTTTTTTTTGCTTTCCATTTTTTGCCCTCATAAGGTTTTTGAGTAAGTTCCTGATAAGGTTTTTACTGTAAATATTTTCTACTATTAAAGGTGGATTTTTGATTTAAAAATACTTGAAGGTAACGGTTCACTTTCAGCAGTTATTGTCTAGGGCAGTTATTGTCGGGGCAGATTTCTGTTTGTTGTTCAGCAGATACAGATAAATTAGCACAGTAGGCCTACATTACATTTATTTGAACACATTAATGAGAGAGTGATTGTGTGTGTGAATTAGTCATACCGTCTCTATTCATTATGAAGCTGTGGTTTGTACTTACTTCAAAGGTATTAAAATATATTCTAAGCTACTTTAGTGACTTTACTTTAGTCACAGGACAGCGTTGACACTGCGTTTCTGCGCTGCTCTCTGCTCGCGATCTTCATGTGATGTGCGAGCTTCTGTCTGCGTGTTCGTTTGTCGCAATATATCAGGCATTAGTTTAACATAATACACATCTGATGGTCTAAAATCGCTTTAATGTTCAAACTGGCATGCCTTAAAACACATACAAATGACAAAGCTTTGTGAGGACGCAGGTGAAAGAGGTCTGCCTTCAGGGCGTGCGCACGTTGTCAGAGAAGCGACACGGCTCAGCTCTGTCACAGAAAAAATCTGAGCACTGAACGGATACGTTTTCTGTATTGTTGTTTTTGAATAGTGCATAATCGCTTTAAGGGCCCTATTTTAACGATCTGAAACGCAAGTGTCTAAGCGCAAAGCGCAAGTAACTTTGTGGGCGGGTCTCGGCGCTGTTGCTATTTTCCCGGCGGGATAAATGGCTCTTGCGCCCGGCGCAAATCTAAAATGGGTTGGTCTGAAGTAGCTTCATTATTCATAGGTGTGGTTTGGGCGTAACGTGAATAAACCAATCAGAGCGTCATTCAACATTCCCTTTAAAAGCAGGTGCGCAAATTCCATTATAGATTGCTATTATTATGGCGTATTTACCAGGCGCACACCAGGAGCGATTCACAGCCGAGGAGACTCATGTTCTTGTAAGAGCAGTGAAAGACAGAGAAGTTGTGTTGTATGGGGATGGGAGAAACCCACCCAAAATAGCGTCGGTTAAATAAATAATTAGCCTGAATAATTTGTAAGCTAGATTTATGCCTATTTTTTCACATCTTCGTGGCACACCACAATGATTTTCGTCATCTCATGTGTTAATATTTTTTTAGTGTAACAATTTATGATTTGCAAAAATAACTGTTGCATCTGTGTAGATTACATGGGCAAAGTGTATGCGCGTTGTGCACGCTATGGTCAAGCATGCGCCCTTAAAATAGCATAATGAACAACGCGCAACGCGCCACTGACTTTAGACTAGGTTTTTTCTGGTCAGTGGCGCAATTGTTTAATGGAACAGCAAAATAGCACCAGGGATTGTTTGCGCCGGAACACGCCTCCTTTTTTGCGCTGAACCGCCCAGGGAGCGCAAGTTCATTCACTAGTTTAGCGACGTGCTTCTGTGGAGGGAAAAGCGCGCTTTGCGCGGGTGCAAAATAGGAATGACACATGCGTCGGTGTACAAAGTCAATTGCGCTGGGTGCAAGATAGGGCCCTAAATGTTCAAACTGGCAAGCCTTTAAACTTATTGTTTGCTTATGATACTTATCGTATCACTTACTTGACAAACTTTATGAAGACGAAAGCGATCTGGCTTTGGGGCTTGCGCGCACCATCTGTGTGTGTGTGTGTGTGTGTGTGGCAGCGCGTAGGCTATAAGAGTGGCAATTAATTTACATGTATAAACTGTGTAAAACATGCAGTTACTATAGTTATTCTGGGCATCTATAAACAAAGATAACTGCTCCTGCATCTCTCTGTGTGCCTGCAAACTGCACTTGATGTGACTGACGGGGCGGAGTCACGTGACTAAAACCGAAATAACCGCCATGGGAAAAATACGTCGGTTAGAGGTTCTGAATTTCAGTTTTGATTATTTTTCAATTAATCGTACAGCCCTAATATACAGTAGTTTGATATTAGCAGAGGACACAGCACAAAGTGCATTATCCATTCTGTCCTAAACATGAGACATGCTTTATATTAAGGGCTTATTAATAACTCGTAAAATACAGTTAATGTTTATGGCTTTTTTTTTCTCCAAATAGAACAATTTAGAAAATACCAAGATATATCACATATCATCATTCAGCCAAAAACTACCAAGATATGATTTTTTGTTATCGCCCAGCTCTACCCTGAGTGAAAAGTGTAAGCTATTTTTAAAAGATGTTCGTCACCTTTTAAGAGTAGGCCAGCATTAAAATGGCTCCAAAGATTTAGTGAGATTTTAATTTCGATTTTTGTCATGGGATCTTTATTTTTATCTGTATTTTAACAGCACAGGTGAAATTGCTGCCTAAGTAGAGTTTCAGAGTCTTTTATGAGGTTCATTTTTGATTAGAATGCAGCTGCCACAACAACTGATGATATTTAGAACAGAGTTACATATATAGCAGATAAGCACAACATATATGAACGTCCGACAACCAATAAGAACTGCAGTCTTGCATCAATATGTTAAAGGTTTGTCAGCTCTGACCTAGTGCTGATGAGAACAGAGAACTTTAATGCAGTGCACTTGTCTAGTTAATCTCACGCAGGCCTCGGCTGTTTGTTGTCAAACAGAGCAGATCTGAAACCTCACTCCACCCGGTGCTCATGTGTGCACATCTACCTATTAGCACAGGTTTACCCTGCTTGACCCCTCATGACATGAATTATATTCCTATCTGCCTGCTGAGGAGAAAAAGGACTGTAGACTTCGTCTTTCGCCATGGCGCTGATGCTGCTTCATTTACTCAGCTTTCTCATTAATCTTCTCCATTCAAATGTCTAAATTGCTACTTTTATGGACACGTTTAACGTTCACACACTCATTCGGTTTCAGCAGCCCAAGGCTTCTAGTACTCCGTTTCTTCACCACCCACACAGACTGTTTATTTACTGCTAGGCTTGTTAGTAGCCATTAAACTCATCTAAAATAAAAGTCAACATTGTCAAAGCAGTAATACGGTTTATTCGATGGCTTGTCTCGTAAATAGAGAATATTAATTGACTAATGCAATTACGTCATAGGCAGGGCCGCAGCATGCATACACAGTGCTGAGAGTGATTGATTATTTTATGGCATACTGAGCAGCTATATTCTTGTTGGGATCTCATAAAGCACTGCTATATGTGGATATAACAATGCCGGGATGACAAGCGGGCTAACCGGAGACGGGGAAATGCGAGCTGTCTGATGGCTAACCATAAAAACAAAACAAAACAACAAATAGGCACTGACGCTGAGAGCATTGAACTTAAGTGCTAGATTACAAAGAATCTGAACGCAATGCCATCAACAGCTGTTGAATTTCCCTCTTCCTCCATAACATAACAGGAGGTCAAACAATATGAAGGTTATCGGCGCCCGTATCAAAATAAATTACGCTCAGGAGTGTCTCTCGCTGTCGCGCGGCGTCTTAATGATGCAAAGTTAACACACACTAAATAACAGTGCCTCCTAGCATTGACAGCCTCAGAAATAATTGACCAATATGTTGCAGGCTGAGATACAGTGGGCTGAGAATCCAATCGTGCAGCTGACAGAATGCATTGAGCATGCCACTAAATTCTGCATTATACACAAAGAACTGGCAGGTCAGGGAGCTGACTCCTGTGAGCCATTATGTGATGCCATCAATGAGGCTAAATTACCTGCCTCTCCACAATATGCTCCAGTTAACTAATTTCCTGACAGCTCACTGTCTCACAAGAAAAGCACCAAATTCGCTAGCTGTCAGGTGCATGATGGACTATTCCTCTTTTTCATTCGCTTCCTCTTTTTGAAATGGCACTCCTCGCAGCAGCCCCTTCAGCAAGAATATGTGGAGATTCAGTGCAAATGCACAAGCAATGAAGTAAACCAGATTATAAACAAAGCCCAGAACGCGTATTAGCTGCTATTAGACGCTATTAGACACAGGCGAGCGATGCCGAACGGAAAATGAGAAAGTGCAAATTACTGGTAATTTTGCCAATATTTGAAAAATTTACATAAGAGCTGCGCTATAAATCACGCGATCATTGCGTTTCGGCCCACAGATTTGTCGTTCGCGTTCCCTCCCGACGGGAAAAACAAAAACCCTACAAAAGCTTCGCCTCCACAATGAGGCGGTGGAAACCGAATCCTCAGGTAGACAAAGTCGACTTTTCCCTGCCAGAACACGAGCTCACAATGGCGGTGTCGCTGTCGAAGCCTTCCTTAAAGCGAGCCCGTATTACCAAACAATGCCGCTCGACAAAAAGAGACACCCACCAAGGAGTAGAACATTGTCTGCTTAAAGTTCACAATGCATGCCAGCGTTTGTCTGCTTTGCCTTTTCTTCTTCCTCCTTTCTTCTGTGCACTGTGTGTGTATGTTCCTTTACAGAGGTGGGCTATCATTATCTCAGGAATGACAGTAGGTGGAAACGCTATCTTTCATTACACAGAGCATAAATAGTGTAATCTATCAGCTCTGTCAATCAGGATGATTGATTACGGCCTGTCAGAGAGGAGAGTGACATATTAGAAAAGTTTTGTTAACAATGCCTATTGCGAGTGGGGCCTGCCACAGAGGCAAGTGATTAATGTGTTGTCAGGCTGTAATCCCACACCGCTGGCTAATGAGGCAAGAATTTATCATCTTTACAGACTGGCAGATGTCAGAAGGAAAGGAATCCAAAGTGCTGGAAACAATATACTGTTTCTTACCGGGCCTGACGTGTCTGACAAGCTTTAAAAACCACAAAGAGGCCTTGTGTAAGCAAAAACTTGAATAGGGCAACTTTCCTTTTGGCATCCTCCTTGAATTCTGCAAGTCAACAAGTATTGCTCTGAGCGCAGAGTTCCCATAACTTCAACCCCTTTTGTCGGGCCAGTCAAAGTGCTGCTACAAAGAGCTTTTCAATTACTCGCTCCTACGCAACATGTGAACTTAGGCACATAGTTCTTGTTCATGCTTGGAAATCTGCTGTGTGTAATACGGCTCCATGTAAAATAAGAGAAGGGGAGGTGTAATGTGATCTTTGCTAGTTGTTTTCAGTAGCAGCGGATTCAGAAAAGAGCTGAGTGGGAATCGGGTCTGAAGGCTTGTTTGGGTTCGACCGGCCCCTGTAATAAGAGTTCCTGCTGTCTTCTTGGCTCCAGCTCTCCTGCAGGTCTGAGATTCAGGGCCCCAACAGGGAGCCACTGACATAGGGTGAGAAAAGCTCAGAGCCCCCTGGGACAGAAAAACACTCAATCTCTGTCACGGCCACTTTCACTGCTGCCGAGCACTGAATACAATTAGTGCTGCTCTTGCAATATGAAGACGTTTAGGTCAAAGTTTGTAGGAAAAATAAAAACTTATTTTTAATTAAAAAAAAGAAATATAAAGAACAGTGTAACATTTTTTAAAAAGTATTTACGAATTATATTACAGATATAAGAATTTAAATGGAACAAAATGGAATAGACGATTACATTTCTGAATTATCATTAAAGCAAAATACGACAAAATCTGAAATGTAAATGTTTAATTTAAATTTAAAAGTAGCAGTTTGTTATACAATTCTGAGGATCATTTTGTAATAGCTTTTGCTTAGGATTCTGTAAAAAACTAAACGTGTGTTAAAGAGATGATCGTTCACCCAAAAATTTAAATTATCCAATAATTTACTCACCCTCAAGCCATCCTGGCTAATCCAAGCATTATAATGGCAGCCCAAAATTTGAAGCACAAAAAAAGTGCATCCATCCGTTGTAAAAGTACTCCACACGGCTCTGGGGGGTTAATAAAGGCCTTCTGAAGTAAATCGATGGGTTTGTGTAAGATAAATATCCATATTTAAAACTTTAGAAAGTAAAATATCTAGGATATTTTATTAACCCCCCAGAGCTGTGTGGATTACTTTTATAATGGATGGACGCACTTTTTTGGGCTTTAAATTTTGGGTTGCCATTCACTGCCATTATAAAGCTGGGAAGAGCCAGGACATTTCTTAATAATACTCCGATTGTATTCGTCTGAAGAATTTCATATACACCTAGGGCAACTTGATGGTGAGTAAATCATGGGGTAATTTTCCTTTTTGGGTGAACTAACCTTTTAAAGGAATAAATAAATAATTGTATAATAATAAATAAAAAACAAAACTTTTGTTCAGGATTTGTTTAAATAAATCACTAAAAATAAAAATAAACTATATGAATGATATTAATCCTAGTCATTACTCCATAGTAAGGAATTTAGTGGTATTTGCAGCAGTGTTTCCTTTTAATCAAAGTAACATACTGAAGCATTCTCCAGAAGTATACAAATGATATCTGGGGTCCTTTAGGGCAGATCAACTGAGCGATAAAGTGCCATCAGTATCTCCTCACCCTAATGAAACTCAAGTTGCGTGTTACAATTGCAACATTAGCAGCACTGGCTTATTTGCATATGTTTATAAATCACAATGACACAATTAGCATCATATGATACAATCAGACGCAGGATTATTTTATATATGCCTAATGATCTGGCTCTATCTCCTAACACTGGCACGGTCCTGAGCGGCAACACGCACGCATGCTGAGGTCTTTCAGAATAAGCCATCTGTGTTTAATTAGCCTGGCAACATCTTACAATCATCAGAGGAAAACTGAAAAGTTAAACTGTAATTAAACTATGAGTGCTGGCGCTGTGGGACATGCTTGTCTGTGTCTCTGTAATTGCAAAAACATCATTGAATAAGTGTTGGAACTTAAAAAAACAACAGCTCACTTAGTAGCGCTAGCAGAACTGCGCTGTCCACTTCCACACTAACAGTGAAAGCAGGGAGGACATCCGTCATCTTTAGTTCATTATTACTCTCTTTTGGCCAGGCCTTGACTAAATAGGGAAAAAAAGTTTTGACAAACAATGCTACTTATTCAGGCCAGGAACTGCCCGCTTAGACAGAAAGAGACAGTCTGACTGACTGACATTTAAAAGTGCCACAATAGTTTTAAAGTGCCACAATAGATTATACTACAATAATAGACTGGCATGAAAAAAATAAAAGCTAGCCAGATCAATAAGCACTGTCAGGTTTTGTGCTATATAAGGTACATTAGATGAGACTAACTATGACTAAGCAGTATCTAAATTAGTTTGTAAACAGGATAATATCTATGGTTATTACTGTATTTTGCGTATTGATGTCAATGATACAGCACATTTTTCCTCTGTTTTGGTTTTGTTTAAAGGTCCCGTTCTTTGTGATCCCACTGTTCAAACTTTAGTTAGTGTGTAATGTTGCTGTTAGAGCATAACAGAAATAATACCTGTAAAATTATAAAGCTCAAAGTTCAATGCCAAGCGAGATATTTTATTTAACAGAAGTTCCCTTTCAAAGCCTACAGCGAACAGCTGGCTTGGACTACATCCTGGTACTTCCTTCATAAATGACGTCAGTAGAACAGTAGAACAGACTAACCTCCGCCCACAAGAATACGCGAAAAAAGGGGGCGTGGTCTTGTTGCTGTCCCACGTGGAGAAGAGGACGTGTCGCGTGGAGAAAAGGAAGTGTTGCAATTTGACTGTGTTTGTCGCCATGTCGTCGAGACGCTGTTATTTTCATCCCGGAGTCAAATCACCTTTGTTTGGCTTTCCCAGGGACGCTGTAGAGATCATTGAGCGCATATATCTCCCGTTAAGAGGCGTGACCTTTCCACGTGCGCTAAGCTGCTGTCGAATCACAACACAGGACCGGGCTACGTTCTCTAAGCTGCTGTCAAATCACAACACCGGAACCGCTGGCACAATCAGAACTCGTTACGTATTTCTGAAGGAGGGACTTCATAGAATAAAGGAAGTCATCAGCCCGTTTTCAGGACAGTGAAAACAGCGGTATACAGATAAGTAAAATGTGTTAAAAATACTGTGTTTTTTTTACACGCGAAACATGAACACGTTATATTGCACACTGTAAACACAATCAAAGCTTCAAAAAGACACGAAGAACGGGACCTTTAAAGCGAGGAACAAAGCCCTGACATCATCTAAGTTCAATACTGTCATTTTTACAACTACATTTAGTCATATCTCATAGCAGTTAAGCAAATGCAAGGGACAGATGGGCCGTTCTCCCTCAATTTCCATTAAGCAATGCAAATGGGAAACATCATTGTGGCTGTTCAAACAAAACTCCTCAAAAACATCTGCTTGTTTTCAGGCCAAAATATGCAATATATCACTCGTGTAATAAGAGTGACGTGACATTGAGGTCATCCACCCCTATCTCTCGGCTTTGTACAGGGTCATAAATCAATCGTGCAGCTATTACTAACAATTAACTGTGCTTTAAAGTTTTACAGTCTGTTTATGATGTGCAATGTCATGTGATTTATGTGGACACTATGAGTCACTCACTCTAATTGCGGCTGTTTTTGCGGACTGTGCCCTCACGGCGACCTCCCAAAAACTCCAGCTGCCAGAGCACTTTCAGCGGCCTGATCCCGCTGTGGTCCAAACACTTCACTGCTGGACACCTCGGGCCAGAACGAAAAATCTGTCCCAGCCCTTGTCCCTCAGGAGAGATGAGGGGAAATCCAAACCGTGTTTTCTGACACATGGGGGAGACAGTGTTCTCATAGCTACGCTCTTCCACACAGGAAGTACAGGGATCGTAAAGACGATGATGGACAGAGACTGTGATTTTGATCCGTACTGCAGTGTCTTGATGCCATGTTTATATTAATGTTCTTCTTTTATTTCAAACGCACAAAAAAAAGAATTTGGGCTATTATTATTAATTATTAATATTAATAATATGTATTCATAATAATAATCAATTGGATAGCTATTTTTGTATTCAATGTAAGTATTATTATAATTATTATTAACCACTGGAAGAATATTTTTACTTTTGATTATATAATAATACACTTTATAGAAATAGAAATAGTAATAATATTAACATTATTATTATTATTATTATTATTATTATTATTAATGACTGGAAGAATATTTATATTTTTATAGTATAATTGTTTATAATAATCAGAAAATACTAAAATAAACATAGTAGTAACAATAATAATAATGATAATTTTACATTAAATACAAAAATGGCTACCAATTAATTATTATTATTATTAATCACTGGAAGAATATTTTTACTTTTGATAATATAATTTTATAATATTATACTATAAGGTACTCAAATAAACTTTATAGTAATACTATTAGAACATTTATTATTATTATTATTATTAATAATAATAATGATTGGAAGAATATTTATATTTTTACATTGTAATTTGTATAATATTAATATAAAATACTAAAATAAACAATAACAACAACAACAATAATAATACTAGTGGATAATATTATTATTATTATTATTATTATTATTATTAATGACAGAATATTTGTGTTTTCATGTAATTTTTATAATATTAAAATAAAATACTAAAATAAACATAATAAGAATAATAAGAATAATGATAATAATAATAAAGTTATTATTATTATTATTATTATTTTTATTATCATTACTAATAATGACTGATAGAATATTGTTATTTTTTTATATTTCTATAATATAATTTTTTTCATATTTATTTTAGTACTTTATATTATAATATTAAAAATATATAAATATATATAATAAAAAAATCTAAATCTTCCGGTCTTGATATATACATAGATAGACAGATATGTGTGTATGCGTGTCCTCTGATCAGAAAACAGTACACATGACAACAACAAAACAAGCATGCACACTCCAGCTGTACACCTACATACATGCACAGCTGCAAGTTTGCACAGTTGTGGTTGATTTCATTTAACAAAGTGTTGACGACAATGTATGCACCATGCAATACAACTGACTAGTGGATCGGCTAAACTGAATCACACAACCTAAGATACCTGTCACAAGTTCGTTTCAGAGACACATCTGTAGAAAATGGCAGTGATGATTGTTCCTAAACAATCTGTTTGGCCAATTGCACTTCACATTGCAGTAATATTTTTATAAGTGTCTTCAAGGAAAGATTTATCCATAAAATGATTCAGCAAACACTGAAGGTACATTGGCGCTCAGTTCTGAAACCTGCTGTTTATTATGTTTAAATGCTTTAGGGAAGTCATAATTCTCACATAGAGAGATGAATAAGACACCATGCCGCAAGAGGGATTACACACAGAGAGAGAAAGAGAGGCATTCTGTCCATCTAGCTTTCTATTGAGCTTACAAACTGAAAAATATAACCATTGCACGCTATCAGGCAGCTTCACCGAGGTGGTCTGTCTTAGTTTGGCTCTTTTATTTCGCTGTCTTGATATGAACTTCTCTGATGAGAGGCAGATTAATATGAAAAATGCAGAGAGGAGATCGACCTCATAACTTTCTTGGCTCTGCCAACATGGATTACGGAGAGTCGAGTTTGTGTGACTAGAACTGATGGGACTGAGCCCCGACTCGAACTCCTCCAGTTGGGCCGTCTGTTTTTCATTACCCAGGAGGAGGATGTGGGAGAAATTGTGTATCGTGGTGAGAAAAGTCATATGCTTCATCCAAGCATAATCTAGTTGACATTTCAAAACCATTATATCCTTACGTAGCTACCAAACGATATGTTGTGAAGCAAGCAACAACTTCATATTCATTAAAAAAGCCCTTCAGTTGCTAATATACCACTGATTAAGTTTTTTTTTTTTTTTTTTTGCTGAGCACTGTACAACAGAGATTCTGAAATAGGTTACAAAAGTTGTCAGTTGTCAAGTTTTGCTAGACATGAAAGATTAACAATGCTATGAAGGGTTTGCTGCACTTCAAGGAGACAAAATTGAACCACAACTTTTGTGTGTGTGTGTGTGTGTGTGTGTGTGTGTGTGTGTGTGTGTGTGTGTGTGTGTGTGTGTGTGTGTGTGTGTGTGTGTGTGTGTGTGTGTGGTTTCACAGCATCACATTCCATGACCTCCGAGTCCTCAAAAAAAATTATCACATTATGGCATTCCTACACGCCCAATTTCCCAAAAGTACAGCTTAAGGCTTTTCACTTTGCTTCTCTTAACCGTGTCTCTGGGAGAGGATGTGGGGAAAAAAATCCTAAATACCCTTTCTGAATTTCCTTGTTTACTGCAGGTAGTTGTTTATCCCTTGTTTATCGCTCTCTCTAAGCTGGAAGATCACTCCATTTCACCACTCTAGAAATCCAATAAAACACAGGCCCAATTACGCTGTCCTCATAACTATAGCTCGCAAAACGACCTCCCTCCCTTCCAGCACATATCAGCCATGCAGAGACACCAGACAACAACAGCGAGACAGCTCATTTTCAACCACTTACATTAATATATAGTTGTAGGACCACCAGTGCATGGTCGGAGGGGAAAAAAATCAATGCAGAAGAGAAAGAGATTTGCAACAGGCTGTAATAAATGTCACCTTGGACTAAATTGCAAAGACGCTAAACATTTCAACACAATCAGTAAGTGCAACGTCATTTTGGGAGACAATAAAGTGAAAACTCTTTGAATGTGATAAGAGCACTTTCTGTCCAGCTATTTGTCTTATGCTTTGGGTATAATTTGAGACTCCTGGAAAAGGAGAAAAAGTTTTACTGTTATGGTATTCATGTTGAATTCAAACTTTAATAAAAACCCTTGTGGTGTATTAATGTACTACTAATATCATGCTATCGGGATAAAATACAAACTTTAAACATTCAATATTCATTCAAACATTTTAATTAGGGATGCACCGTATCCAGGATTCGGGTTCGACCGAATATTGGGCTTTTGGACGGGGTTAACCTCAGAATTTCCAAACCAAACCCTAGGCTTGCACTACGCGCTGGTTGAACGTAATGATGCCGCCGTTGAAAGTGAAAATGGAACTCATGAACAGAAAACGTGGCAGTACTTTAAGTCAAAAGAAGGCGATTCAAGTCGAGCTACCTGTTCAATTTGCAAAGCCTTTGAGCACATTAAAGGGGACCCTAAACAACAGCCACTATTAAAACATTTGCGTATGAAGCATCCAAAAGAATACGAGTTGTGCATGAAGGAATCTACAGCAGCCAAAATTTATTTTATTTTACCATGCAAACAGCCGCATACAGATCAGATAAAATATAAATAAAACAAATAAAATAAGTAGGTCTACACTAAATATTTTTCAATTAAATAATTAGCCAAATACAATTTTTTTTTTTAAGTAACATGTCTAAGTGATGTGGGTTAGTCTGAAGCGCAGCCTGTTGACAGTTAAACCCACGGCAGAAAACAACCTCTCAATCCTTCTGTCTCCACTGCGCGCGCGCCTCCTGCGCTCTCCATTTTGCTGTTCTTTGAAACGACAGAGGACGACTCGACTCTTAATTTTTCTATTAACCATCAGGAAACAGTGGCGAGAAGAACATACGCGACAATGTTTACTTTAGTAAACTTGACCAAAACCACACTACAAAAAAGGCTTCAGATGGCACTGATGTCCCGGGAATACAGAGATAACGCCTCACTAGAGTGGCCAGCCTCGGGAAGCGCCGTTCATTTGCTTTCCACCAGTCAGGAGCTTGTACTACTGCTGTATTTTTCTGCCGAAATGTTCCCACACAGTACGCTTTTCCATTGCTTCACTTTGCAAATATATCCGGTCGACGCGCTCCGTGAGTGAACAAATAACGCTATACAGCATATTTTTCTTAACCATGCATAACATTTTTTTTTTTTTTTTTTACGATAAAAACATTTAAACCATTTAACTGATAGTATTATTCGGTCAAAGTTCTTACTTTCGGTTAACGGTTAAATGGTCAATAGCATCCCTACACTGCTGTGGATGTTGTTTACTTCATTAATGTGTTTACTGTGATAATGGACTGAGGATGGGAGTAGGATTCGGTATTCTGTTTCAGAAATAAACGTAATATATAGATCCAGATTTTTGGGGTTTGACCGAATATCGAATCCACTGGTTAAGAACCCCAAAAATCTGGATTCGGTGCATCCCTAATTTTAATATATATTACGCTTATTTTTCTGTGCCTCAGATTGTAATTCAAGACAACCGGTCCTGCAATGAACCACACATCCTCTAAAAAAATGTTTTAATGGCATTGATGGCTCCATGAAGAAGCTTTAACATCCATGGAACCTTTTCATTGCACAAAAGGTTCTTTATAGTGGAAACAGGTTCTTTAGATTATTAAAATGTTCTTTACTGTAAGAAAGTTATTTTAAGACCTGTTTACTGGCTCTTCTATGGCACAAATGCACTGTAAATTGTATTTTTTTCTGTAAAAGACTGTAACTGGTTAATGGTAAGTTCCCGGGGGAGTAAAACGGTAATAGATCTAAACTTACATTATATTTGTGTAATGTTACAGTAAAACAAATTCTCTTATAATTTACAGTGAAAAGCCATTCCCAGAATTCCCTGTGTGACGATACACATTTGAGGCCCTATCTTACACCGAGCAGGTGTTACGCAAATGTTTTTTGTTAGTTTCAGCCCAATGCAGTTATCATTTTCAAATCAAGCGCCACGTTGTTTAAATACCAAATGCACTCGCGCCCATCTGTTCGCTCATGGGCGTGCTGGTCTGAAAATGAGGCGTATTCAGGCGCATTGCTATTTTGAGGCAAATGACTGTGCCATTGACCAACAAACACCTGGTCTAAAGTCAATAGCGCAGTATTTTTTGTAATTAATAGTAATATGAACCTATAGGTGGGTGCACAGCGCGTGTTAACTCTGCTTATTACACACACACAGGGACGCGCAGCAGTACACAATTTTTTTTTTAATATTCAAAATAAAAGGATTCCTCTTTGGAGAAGCATTCAGTCTTTCCGCTCGCAAATGCCGTCATGTAAATCGCGGATCCGCCATAGCAAGCGCAACTGGCTTTTAAAGGGAATGGGAGATGAGACACTGATTGGTTTAGTGTACATTACGGCCAAACCACACCCATGACTCATTATTCCTCTTTGGAGAAGCATTCAGTCTTTCCGCTCGCAAATTCCGTCATGTAAATCGCGAATCCGCCATAGCAAGCGCAACTGGCTTTTAAAGGGAATGGGAGATGAGACACTCATTGGTTTATTGCACATTACGGCCAAACCACACCCATGACTCATTAAGATGTAGGTACAACCCTTTTTGACCAAGCGTCTGGTGCACTGATCGTTTTTTCCGTCATTAAACTAGCAAATGTTGATTCAGACAAGCCCTAAGTGCACCTGCGCCATGCACTTCAGACCATGCACTTAGATCATTAAAATAGACCCTTAATGTTTCGTATTTCTGTGCATGACACCGTGCATCTTCTGTGTATATGTATATAGTATTTACCTCAGCTAGTGGAAAAGCTCCTTGTGATGAACTTTGATTCATCATGTGACTTTCCCCTGTGTTATTATGGTGGATGTCACTATAAGTTAAAAGTACAATATATATTCTGCTTGTTTCTAATGGTGTTTCGTCAGAAGAAAATGTAGAGCGGCAGGAGCTACACAGCCAAGAACAGTGCAAGATTTATTGAACTTTAATATATGTTATCATTACTTTTTCTGTTATTTAGGAATAATGTCTATCCAGCTTTCTTATTACTTTGCCATGACTAGGTAGGATTAAGTTTTTACAAATTCTGCTGTTATTGCAGCTTGATTTCAATGAATGCTCTTTGTGGACTGGGATTACAATATGTTTTCATAGTATAGCAAGGTTTTGTATGTTTTATATTTTGAAAAGGGAACACAAATTATTATATGATCCTATTACACATGCAAAGAAACAGAAAGCACATTAAAGGGGTCCTATTATGCCCTTTTACGAAGTCTTGATTTCGTTTTTGGGGTGTACTAGAATGTGCTTTCATGCTTGTTTGTTAAAAAAAACATTATTCATATCATTACATTATTAAGCTCCTCTCTCCCCAGTCTGACCCGAACGTGCCATTAATTTCCTGTTTCGATGAAGCCCCTACTTCCGAAATATGAAATGTGCTGTGATTGGTTAGCTGGCCCAGTGTATTGTGATTGGCACGTGTTCGGGAAATGTGATGCCCCTTACCATAACTGCGAGGTCTACTCAGATGTGTGCAGATATTAAGGATAGCGTCAATTTCAAACCAATTCAAGCCTGATTCAGTTTTAAGAATGTTAGCAAACAAGAGGATCGTACAAAACGGATTTCATGCAAGGACTTTGCAAGCACGGATTTAACTTTTTTTGTAATTTTCTTATACAATTTAAAGACAAAGTTATACACCATTTAATCATGATACTTGTTGGAAAACTATGGTAATACAAACAGTAATCGATCACAAAACATGGTTAATTTTCCTAAGGGGCGGTGAACAGTCATACAAAAGCGAGAGCTAACAAACGCTACATTAACCACTACATCAATATTGTAATTGGCAGGTTTACATTTGTTTTTGTTTAAATTGTAACAACAACATAAAACTTATAACTGGAACTGTTAATAGAAAACGGAACTAGAAATAATAAGACATACTTACAAGTTATGATCTACAAACAACAGATTGTCCCAACAAAGTGGGAACCGGTCCATTTCAAAAGAAGCTTTTGTGTGTAGCCTGCATTGAACTCTCTTAGTTTCTGAAAGCCGTTCTCCATAAAATGTGCAGCACACAGATCAATGTTGGGGTTATAATGTTCAGGAACAGCGTTTAAAATACATTTGAACCACTCTAAGTTCGTCAGCCTTAGGAAGGTCAAATGAGTTTTGGAAATGGGCAGGGGCGTAAATTTCATCTAAAAGTTGGGGGGGACAATAAACATTAAATTTATCAAGAGCAATTTTTGAAGGGGACACAAATAATACAGCCAAAATCGTACTTGTAAGGATATGTGTACCACAAAAAACAAAAAAACAAAAAAAAAACATTTCGTACTCATTTGGCGTTTTGGTGTACTGAAAAATTATCTAATGTCCGTTTTTCTTTTCTGTCATTTTATCTGACCCAACAACACAAAGCGATAGTAGTTTAAATACGATTAAGATTCACCACGCAGTCATATTATAATTATTCAATTATCTTGCGTCATCCACATAGTATTTTATACTATGATATTCAGATATTTAGATATTCAACTGCAGCAAGCCCTCTGACCTGCCACTTATTATCATATTGAGTAAAACCCAACACAGATCTGACTGAACTTTCGGTTTAGAATTAGCCAATTTTTAGAATTTGGGGCGGGTTGCTTGAATTTTGGGTTCATTAGCCGATTATTCGTTATGAAAAACACAACAACAAAACAGTATAATGACACACTCCCTTAAATAGGCGCTTTTACGCTTTGAAACCAAATCTTCGATAATCTTGTCTGTCAGCGGTTTGCTCGTTCGGCTCGTGCTGTATTGAGCAGACACGTTCAGTTTTTAATTGTTTTGTCAGTTTTCTAACTGAACTAAATGATTTTATTACTGTACAGCCTAATCTGTATTAAAGAGAAAAGAATCACTTCATCTGTTCAATAAAATAGCCTTGACAGCTACTTACTGGTGTTTCACAACTGCTGTCTGAAGAGCCAAACTTTCTCTCCCCAAACTTGTGTGGTAGTTTTTCTACGTTCTATGGGTTACGTTAGTTGAGGTGCATGGTGGATCAAACCACTGTGAGGCAAGGGGGGAGGGGGACTCAAAATGTTTCTAAACTTAAAACACATTTTTTGTCCCGTTTGCGTTTGTATTGTTTTACTACTTACACATTTATTTTAAGTATATATTGTTATATTATTTACAATACTCAGCATGGTTTTTAGGGGGGGACAGCCCTCAGATTGGGGGGGTCCTGTCCCCCCCGTCCCCCCCGTGATTTACGCCCCTGGAAATGGGGTGGAAAAAACAACTTTGACATAGCGACAACATTGACTTCTCAAATGCAGCTCAACCAGGCCTCGTCCCCTGTTTTTCCGTATTCCATGGGTGAAGATTATTTAAATGAGTAACATTGTGACTTCACAAGACTTGGAAACTATCGCGTTGCAGGCCAAACAAGCCGTTCGTAGTTCTTAGAAAGTGGATTCTGTTAAATAAATGATCTCCCTTTGGAGTATACTTTGGGCTTTGTAACCTTGCAGATCTTTTTATGCTCAAATAGCAAAATTACACACTAACTAAAGTTGAAAAAGTCAAAAAGCATAATAGGTAAAAAAAGAAAGAAAAATGAATTTAAAAGAAACCCAAACTTCACAAATCTGTATTTATATCGGTGTATCTCGTCGTTTGACACAGTTTAATGTAGTACACGCACGCAGTTCTATTAACATGTACTTTATATATAAATAGAGCATAAATATAATTCCGATTTTTCTTTCTTTCTTTAAACATGCAAAACTAAACAGACACAGAAAACAGCGAGTAAGACCTAGCAGACAGGCATAGAGGAGACGTTCAAAGACTACCACAATGGTACTACAGCAAGCTGTCGTGTACAGTGTTGGGTTTGATGGGGAATTTGGAAAGCAGGAAGAGCTAATTACAGTCTGCTGTAACAATGTTAACGCCAGCATGTCTTTAAACGTAAGACACCCCACTGGATGGAGAATAAAAGCAAACACAAATAACTAATTATGCCATCATCTTCTAGCTTGTTGCTGGCGCTCATTAATTGGTGACCTGCACTATTGGTCAGTAGACAATCGGCATGATGATGAAGCCAATTAGAGGCAGAGAGTACACATGCCCCACAGAGCTTGTTATGGCTGCCACATCATGTCTCATCTAAATCAAAACAAATGCTAGGGGAAACGTTGGCGTGACAGCTGCGTCAGGCACAGACATGGGACAATAGAGCATGGCCAACTTTCTCCCTCTCACTAGGCCCATACAATAGCAGTTATCATGTAGAGGACAGGGGCCTTACAGCAGAGTCTATTTAATCTGCTTAAGTGTCTGACAGTGGACAGGCCAGAGATATTCTTGTCTTTTTGCTCTAGACTTTCAGACTTTAGAAACTTTAACAAAATTTCTCAAGGTTCAACTTGTTAAAGGGACAGTACACCCAAAAAGGAAAATTCTGTCATTAATTACTCACCCTCATGTCGTTCCAAACCCGTAAGACTTTCGTTCATCTTCAGAACAAAAATTTGGATATTTTTAATGAAATCCTTTCTGTCCCTCCAT
The DNA here is from genome assembly GCA_023566225.1 of Romanogobio albipinnatus. Classification (NCBI taxonomy): domain Eukaryota; kingdom Metazoa; phylum Chordata; class Actinopteri; order Cypriniformes; family Gobionidae; genus Romanogobio; species Romanogobio albipinnatus. The sequence goes on from CM042258.1 coordinate 12,169,553, forward strand.
AGACAGATATGCAACTACTATTTTGACCTTTCAAAATGTTCATAAAGGGACTATAAATTGAATTGAGCGGTTTAGTCCAAATTTGACTCGATCACTTTATATGATGAACACATTGAATTTAGGCTTTTATATTCACATATAAACATTCATCAACGCACACAAAAGACTTGTGTTAAGTAGCACATTTAAGCTTCCGCAAGAACCAATGAGGTTTGTTCTCGCGCGTCAAGCCGATTCGGTTTAGCTTCGGTTTATTTTCGCTAATCAATGTTTATATGTCGATAATAGCCTAAATTAAATCTGTTCATCATATGAAGTGATCGAGCCTCTTGAGAAAATATGGACTAAACTGCTCAATTCATATGGATTTGTTTACGATCTCTTGATGATTTTTGAAGCGTCAAAGTGGTAGAGGCATAGCTGTCATTGGAGGGACAGAAAGCTCTCAGATTTAATCAAAAATCTATTCATTTTTGTTCTGAAAATGAACAAAAGTCTTGCGGGTTGGGAACGACATGAGGGTGCGTAATTAATTACAGAATTTTCATGTTTGGGTGAAATATCACTCTAACATTAGTTTATGCATTCAGTACAATGAACTAACTATGAATGACAGTTCATCATGATTCATTTACACATTCTACATATATTAAGGCATTTTTAACAAGTTGTATAAAATTGAATTTCAAGTTGGATAAACCTAGAATGATAAATGCTGCATAAGTATTGTTCGTTTATTGTTAGTTCATGATACCTAATATTAACAAACTGAACTTTATTGTAGTGGTGTAACGAATCACAAAACTCATGGTTCGGATCACACTACGGATCATGAGTCACGGATCGGATAATTTTTCGGATCAGAATAAAAGGGAGAGGAGACAATTTTTATTTGCTTTCCATTAATTACATGAAAACTTTTGGTGTTAACATAACCTATATGGTTTATAGATTAACAAGGTACCTTTGGTGTTAACAAAAATAACCTATATGGATTTAACAAAAATAAATAAAAAACCATCTGAATAAATCAAATTTTACTCAGTTGTTAAAGTTGTTATTTAAACATGTAAAAAACAACCTGAGACATGAAAATGGGCCTGAGCTTATATATATATATATATATATATATATATATATATATATATATATATATATATATATATATATATATATATATATATATATATTTTTTTTTTTTTTTTTTTTTTTTTTTTTTTTTTAAGATTAGTATGTCAACATTCTCAGGAGAGAGAGTAGACCTCTCACACTTGTCAGCATTGCAGTTCTCTTTTTAGGCCTATACACTATTTTATAGATATAATGTTTAAACGCACTACACTTTAACGTTTTATTGAATTCATTACTTTATATTTATATAGCCTAGTACCTACTTTAGATGTATATATTACATTGCTCATGCAAGTTGCAAAACAGGCTATAGACTATGTTAATAAAAAAAACATTTTAAATTAAAACTTACGATAGACAAAAAACGACTCTAGTCTTTTCTTTCGTTTTTAAATCTTTTTACAAGAAATCCTGCAGGTCATAAAGAACTTTGTTTTCCACCTCCAAGAAAGGACAGGTGCTCTCCATTATTTCTCCTTGTTTTTATTTAAAGGCCGTTTTCCTTGCTTTACTCGAGGCAAAAAGCCATGTCTTGACTTTGAAACAGAGTAGATTTTACATTATATGCATCTGTGGTAGAATTACTAGATTTTCGCATTGATACATGTTTGTTTTAATGCAGATTCACTGTCACTTTAATTCAGCGCCAGCACATCAAAAAATAGACTCTGTGTGGAAACTATCAGCACAGCTGTATGGCTACGCGCTCCTGGAACGCACTGACGGACCGAAGCCGCGTGCAGTGTGAAAGCTGTATCCGTTAACATGGGTACGGAAAAAATATGCACCGCATACGCACAGCAAACGGAGTATGTGTGAAACGGGCGTCAGCAGGTGTCATGTTTGATGTATGCGCCACTTGCGGCTTTATCGTGCCACAGTGCCTACATACTGTTACAGTTTTGTCCACCACCCTTCTTCCGTCATAATCATATTTTACGGGGAAGCCAATACTCCCATACATGCGATTTGAATGATGCGGGAGGCTTTTCACGTTCTTCTAACGTTCTCCGCTAGCCACTGTTGACTGCATGCCCTATTCACGTGAACATACGTGTTTCTCTGAAACACAGCATCGAGTTTAAAGGATCCGAGATCACTTAAAAAGCAATATCGGCAGAAAAACCATGACAAGTTACGCATGTAATATCATGACTCAATGTTTTTCATGGCTCCCGAAACAGAAAAACAAACAAAAAATTATGCAACTGTTAACATGCGAGACGTATAATGTTAAATAATGTCGCGTGTACGTAACACAATGCCATTTTGAAAGACAGAACGCTTTGTAAAAGATTGTCACTGTTTCTAAAAGGTTCCAGATCTTTTGGATTAACTTTGCGTAACTTCTATAAACACTAAGTCGGTTCCCAGATATTTAAAACAGTTCGCCTGCTAACTATTCTGGAACGTTATTCTGTGCCCGCTAACCATGCTGAAACTGCTCAATGGTTAGGCTTAAAATGGATCTACTGTGGCATTATGTTACTGTTTTATTTGAAATTGTTTTATTTATTTCACATGTGGTCATTTATTCATCCAAGGGCGAAATTGTCAATCACACATTGGGGGGGACAGCTGTGGGACTTTTTGTGGTGGCGCATGCACACATTTTTTTTAAATCAAAATAAAATAAAAGTCAGAGTTCGAATGTTTGTAATTGTGTAACACAACAAGAAATTTTCTTACATCTGATCGTCAAGCCAACGTATATCGGCCAGTGATCTCTCTCTTATATTCTTCTATAAACATATAGTGGCTATAAACATTTTGATTAAATTACTGTTACAGGATAAAAAAAAGTAACTTGTCAGTTTAATAATAAACTCGCTGAAGTGCTCAAGCCAGAAGAATATTTTTGCATCACAATTAAATTCTTGACACATCTTTATAAATCAAACACAAAGTAATAAACTTCAAGAAGGTTTATGGAACCTATATACAGTACACAGTAAAGCCGCTAAATACAGACTACCCAGTAAACACAGAACGTTCCCATAACGTTCCCATGGTTCCCGTTTGGTTATTTTTGTGGGGAACCAAATAAGAACGTTCTGGGAATGTTCTCTTTTGGTTGTGTTTTTGTAACCAAAAGAGAACGTTCCCAGAACGTTCCCTGCAGGTTATTTTTGGGGTTTGTTTATAACCTAAAGAGAACCTTAGAACGTTCCCTGCAGGTTATTTTTAGATTAAATTTTTTATAAGGTTTATTTGTATATTTCATTACTGCGCTCCTCTGATCTGCGCGCGCTTCTCCAGCACACGCTTTTTTCGTCTTCCACAGAAAGACGCGCACTTGCGTAATTTAAAAATTAACGGTCATTTCGTTTTTACCGACTGACTAACATTAGTTTATCGATCTTTATTGAATAATATGTTATAATTAATAAATATACCAGTGTAAATAGTGTGATTTCAGAGAGATTTGACACGTAATTGAAGACAAAATGATGTTAACCGAGGAGTTTTGGTTTACTGACCAAAAGAGAGAAGCGTTCCGTTAATTCAGTGGTAAGAAAATAATGCAATGTCATCCCAATTAAAGTCATCTTTATTCATTATTAATGTCTGTGAATAAAATTCATATTTTAAAACCACTTATTGTGTTGAAGTCATTGTTATTTGGCACTTAAACGTAAAACCTGGTTGTGGTAGTAGGTGTCAGTGATACAATTTACGAAATGTACATATTAATGCATAATTCCATTTTATTTAATCCTCCATATGAAGGTTTATGTGCTTGAATTATTTCTATTGATTAAATAAATTTAAAACAAGACATGGATTGTAGTCGCTACTGATTATTGACGTCCATTCATCCTTTTTCCATGCCGCTTAAACCCTATGGGACGCGGGCATTGCTGGACGATTACTGACGTACCGCAGGGGAAATGATATCGGAGTAAAGAGGTTAGGGGAACGTTCCGGGAACGGTCTGGGAAGGTTAGGGGAACGTTCTCCAAACCAACAGGGAACGTTCTATTTACGTAAAGAAAACTTTCCTGGCTAACCAATAGAGAACGTTAGGATGCCTGTTCTAAGAACGTTCTGGGAACCAAAAATTGTTATCTGGGTATTAAGTCACAAAGCTGAATTTAAATATTTATATGAAATGAACCAGTGCATACTTTGTAACATGCCACCCTTAACACTTTTATTAAAATGATCCAAACACATTCTTGCGGATGTCACTCATGGCTATTAAGCTTTTGCAGACTTGTTTTCTATCAATTATGTCAGCCAAATACAGGATATTTACCATTCATAGATATGTGCCAAATGTCTGTCAGATTTCGCGCTCCCAACTCTTCTTCTTCTGTTTGTTTTTTACTAACTCACTGACGGTGCACGAGCTACTAAAGGTTTAGGGAAAACATGACATGGATTTCAGGAGAAAAGTAGGTTTTGTTAGTGTATAGTCGAATGGATTTGGGAAATGGACCGGCCGGGATTTTATATTTTCGGAGCTGGAAAGAAAGACGTATTTGCAATCACATCGATATTGCCCGCATAATCATACAGTATGATCAAATATTGGGGGGGACAAATTGTCCTTCTTTGAATATTGGGGGGGACGTGTCCCCCTGTCCCCCCATAGAATTACGCCTATGTATTCATCTCAATCACTCTCAAAATGGCATGTCCTGAAATGTCTTGTCTTATTTGAGTAGACAGGTTGCACAACAGTTTATTTTCCACTTTACAGTCATCTTTTCTCAATTTCCAACCAACAAAAATTCCTCCAAACTAAAAACATGCCTGAATGAGTTTAACTCATTGCATGGTTTTCACTTTTCCTGCATGTCACATTAATGCTGAAACAAAAAAGGGACTTCATTGTCGTCTCTGTTCTTTCTCTTCTTTTAAACACTGCATCAAATTAAATGAGCATCCACATCCATATTTGCTTCACGAACTCACGGCTCTTGGGAAGTAGCAAAGATAAAGACCTGGTTCAACCACAAGCTAAATATTTTATGACTGTACAATTACATGAAATCAAATCTTACTAAAGCCATTCCTTCATAAACTCTAGAGGAGAAGAGAATGGAGATGTGTTTGAAGATTAGGCCTCCTTCAAACGCAAGCCAGAGAGAGAAAAAATTGTGTGCGAGATGGATAATTAAGCGATGGTGACTGTCGTGAACGTGAGCTGTCACTCCGATCGAGAGCGCTGTCACGCCGTGCGAGGCAAGGCCGATCGGACAGGCGCCGTCCACTTTGATCTGGGCTCATGCATACGGAAAGAGGTCAGGTCGTTGTCATTAAAAAGACCCTCCTCTAAACAGCCAGGCGAGATTGAAAGGCCACGTCTTCAAAGAGCTGCGTACAAGTAACCTCTTAAGAGATTCTGACAATTTGCTACGAACAAACAATGGAAGCTAAGAAGGAGTGGGATGGATTATCTTACCTGCCTTAGCCTTTTAAGTTCTTATAGTCATCTGCACAGAAAGGGGAGGGCTACACAAATCATTTACAGGGTCAGGGTGTTTAGTTATTCGCCCACATTACATAAGGTAAAGACACTTAACCGGCTACTGAGTTACACACTAAACCACAGACCATTTTAAATGTCTAAATCTGGGATATACAGGCAGTTATCTCGGATTATATTAATTGTTTTGTTGATCCTGTACGTGTATGTGTCATATGTCTCGGTCTTTCTCATTCTAGCAAAGTACTTACTTGGTCATTTTTCGGCTTGACCACCTTCATGAAAGCTCCACGTGCTTCGGCCTCTGACCGCTCCCACTGGGTCACTCTCCTGGTGTCCAGGAACTTCAGATTTTTCAGCTTATGCAGTACAAAGTACCTACAGATAAAAAAAAATATATATATATGTAACAATCATACAAAGCAGATTTTACTAACCAGTCAGCATGCCAGATTACAGGTCACAAAAGTAGTATTTTATGTTTAAACACTCCAGTGTGTATCTTTTGCATGTGTAAGGTGTTTTTGCTCATTCAATTTTACAATATACAGTGAGGAAAATAAGTATTTGAACACCCTGCTTTTTTGCAAGTTCTCCCACTTGGAAATCATGGAGGGGTCTGAAATTGTCATCGTAGGTGCATGTCCACTGTGAGAGACATAATCTAAAAAAATATATATATTCCAGAAATCACAATATATGATTTTTTAACTATTTATTTGTATGATAGAGCTGCAAATAAGTATTTGAACACTTGTCTATCAGCTAGAATTCTGACCCTCAAAGACCTGTTAGTCTGCCTTTAAAATGTCCACCTCCACTCATTTATTATCCTAAATTAGATGTACCTGTTTGAGGTTGTTAGCTGCATAAAGACACCTGTCCACCCCATACAATCAGTAAGAATCCAACTACTAACATGGCCAAGACCAAAGAGCTGGAGGCTGCGCGTGAAATCAAGGCTGGAAAGGGCTACGGGGAAATTGCCAAGCAGCTTGGTGAAAAAAGGTCCACTGTTGGAGCAATCATTAGAAAATGGAAGAAGCTAAACATGATTGTCAATCTCCCTCGGACTGGGGCTCCATGCACGATCTCACCTCGTGGGGTCTCAATGATCCTAAGAAAGGTGAGAAATCAGCCCAGAACTACACGGGAGGATCTGGTCAATGTCCTGAAATGAGCTGGGACTACCGTTTCCAAGGTTACTGTTGGTAATACACTAAGACGTCATGGTTTGAAATCATGCATGGCACGGAAGTTTCCCCTGCTTAAACCAGCACATGTCAAGGCCCGTCTTAAGTTTGCCAATGACCATTTGGATGATCCAGAGGAGTCATGGGAGAAAGCCATGTGGTCAGATGAGACCAAAATAGAACTTTTTGGTCATAATTCCACTAAACGTGTTTGGAGGAAGAAGAATGATGAGTACCATCCCAAGAACACCATCCCAACTGTGAAGCATGGGGGTGGTAGCATCATGCTTTGGGGGTGTTTTTCTGCACATGGGACAGGGCGACTGCACTGTATTAAGGAGAGGATGACCGGGGCCATGTATTGCGAGATTTTGGGGAACAACCTCCTTCCCTCAGTTAGAGCATTGAAGATGGGTCGAGGTTGGGTCTTCCAACATGACAATGACCCGAAGCACATAGCCAGGATAACCAAGGAGTGGCTCTGTAAGAAGCATATCAAGGTTCTGGCATGGCCTAGCCAGTCTCCAGACCTAAACCCAATAGAGAATCTTTGGAGGCAGCTCAAACTCCGTATTTCTGAGCGACAGGCCAGAAACCTGACTGATCTAGAGAGGATCTGTGTGGAGGAGTGGGCCAAAATCCCTCCTGCAGTGTGTGCAAACCTGGTGAAAAACTACAGGAAACGTTTGACCTCTGTAATTGCAAACAAAGGCTACTGTACCAAATATTAACATTGACTTTCTCAGGTGTTCAAATACTTATTTGCAGCTGTATCATACAAATAAATAGTAAAAAAATCATACATTGTGATTTTTTTTTAGATTATGTCTCTCACAGTGGACATGCACCTACAATGACAATTTCAGACCCCTCCATGATTTCTAAGTGGGAGAACTTGCAAAATAGCAGGGTGTTCAAATACTTATTTTCCTCACTGTATCTATCTATCTATCTATCTATCTATCTATCTATCTATCTATCTATCTATCTATCTATCTATCTATCTATCTATCTATCTATCTATCTATCTATCTATCTATCTATCTATCTATCTATCTATCTATCTACACACACACACACACATATCCCTTTTCCACCAAAGCAGAGCCAGAGCTAGATTGGAGCCAGAGCCTAGTTCCAAATCGGTTCTTTGTGTTTCCACACCCAAAGCTCCAGCTCCGAGCCAGGAAAAGTGGTTCTTAAGTAGCACCAAAACATTGCTGGGCTAGAACAGGGCTAGGAGTAAGAACCGATTACGTCAGGCACTGGGGGCGGGGTCAACAAGACGAACACAGACTTGAGATCCGCCATTGTTGAAATAGCAGCTAATGGAGCTAACAGCTGCTGCTCGTTTGTAATCTCCGTCTATGCTAATTACGGCGAACTGCACGAATGCGTTGGATTCGCTGTGTTTTCGTTGTGTTTTGATGCCGATGTAGGATCGTAAAGCCATGTGAATCAACAGTAACACAACATTTGCATTGTTGATGGAAGGCTTGTTCGCAGCGGTGCTGTGCAGATCGATCGCCGTATGACAACGAGTCCAGGGAGAGCACACGACTCCTTATGCTTTTGATTCACTCATGCGTTTTTTTAAATATTATACGTGGATCGGTCTGCGCAGCGCCGATGCATCTCAAACAAGCCTGGTGTGTTTGTGTTTCCCGCTAGCGTTGCTGCTGAGAAAGATGAGACGTATACAGTGACGTAAGACCTGGCTCTGTTGTGGCTCTCAGCATGTGGAAACGCAAACGGTTCTTAGCTGGCTCCTCAGTTGAACCAACTATGAACTGGGACTAGCTCTGGCTCCGATCTAGCTCTAGCACTGCCTTGGTGGAAAAGGGGTAACACACACACACACACACACACACATATATATATATACATATACACTCACCTAAAGGATTATTAGGAACACCATACTAATACTGTGTTTGACCCCCTTTCGCCTTCAGAACTGCCTTAATTCTACATGGCATGGATTCAACAAGGTGCTGAAAGCATTCTTTAGAAATGTTGGCCCATATTGATAGGATAGCATCTTGCAGTTGATGGAGATTTGTGGGATGCACATCCAGGGCACGAAGCTCCCATTCCACCACATCCCAAAGATGCTCTATTGGGTTGAGATCTGGTGACTGTGGGGGCCATTTTAGTACAGTGAACTCATTGACATGTTCAAGAAACCAATTTGAAATGATTCGAGCTTTATGACATGGTGCATTATCCTGCTGGAAGTAGCCATCAGAGGATGGGTACATAGTGGTCATAAAGGGATGGACATGGTCAGAAACAATGCTCAGGTAGGCTGTGGCATTTAAACGATGCCCAATTGGCACTAAGGGGCCTAAAGTGTGCCAAGAAAACATCCCCCACACCATTACACCACCACCACCAGCCTGCACAGTGGTAACAAGGCATGATGGATCCATGTTCTCATTCTGTTTACGCCAAATTCTGACTCATAGAAATCGAGACTCATCAGACCAAGCAACATTTTTCCAGTCTTCAACTGTCCAATTTTGGTTAGCTTGTGCAAATTGTAGCCTCTTTTTCCTATTTGTAGTGGAGATGAGTGTTACCCGGTGGGGTCTTCTGCTGTTGTAGCCCATCCGCCTCAAGGTTATGCGTGTTGTGGCTTCACAAATGCTTTGCTGCATACCTCGGTTGTAACGAATGGTTATTTCAGTCAAAGTTGCTCTTATATCAGCTTGAATCAGTCGGCCCATTCTCCTCTGACCTCTAGCATCAACAAAACATTTTCGCCCACAGGACTGCCGCATACTGGATGTTTTTCCCTTTTCACATCATTCTTTGTAAACCTTAAAAATGGTTGCGCGTGAAAATCCCAGTAACTGAGCAGATTGTGAAATACTCAGACCGGCCCGTCTGGCACCAACAACCATGCCATGCTCATAATTGCTTAAATCACCTTTCTTTCCCATTCTGACATTCAGTTTGGAGTTCAGGAGATTGTCTTGACCAGGACCACACCCCTAAATGCATTGAATCAACTGCCATGTGATTGGTTGATTAGATAATTGCATTAATGAGAAATTGAATAGGTGTTCCTAATAATCCTTTATGTGAGTGTATGTTGTATGAATATGTAAACAAGAAATCATGTTCATGGACGCGATTATTAACGTTACTGTAGTATGAAGCAGAGCAGGACCGAGAGTTATGGAGCTGAGCAAGGCTGCTGGAGCGATGGTTAATAAGATGAACGCAACACACGCATCGCGAGCATCGGGACTTTTATTATGCCACAGTCGCCATTCCCGCTTTTCCGGTCATGAGTATGAGGTAACACAGCTCTGTTTATCATATTAAATACATTTTAGGGTGTTGAAAATGATGTTATGACGTTACTCTGTGTGTTCGCTCGGCCGCTGTTATGACACTTGTTGAACACTGCAGTAAGAGTAAAGCGGTACTGCAGTAAGGTCAGTTCAGCTCATAGGACTTGATGTTAATATCCCTTGTAATCAGCACTTCCTAGTTTTTTAAGTGGGGAGAGGGGTAAGAACGTCATCAGGGTCCTCAGGTGGGCACCCTCCTTCACCGGTGTTTCGTTGATAGGCCCACGACACCTCCAGAGGGCTCAACGGCAACACCTGGCGTCCCAGGTGAGCCCCCTTCTGCCTTTACCCCTCCTTGTTGTTCTTTGCAGCCCAGTTAGGATCCTTCCTCTTTATCCATATCCACCTGCTGCTTCGCTCTGCTGCCTCCGACATTGATCAGATGGCTTTCCTGACTCAGGAGCTGGCTTTCACTCCATTCAGGAGCCTGGCTATAGATGTGGCCACAAATCCTCTGCAACCAACCTCTACCGGAAGTACCTGTGTACACCAGCCTAGTTGTTTTGCCTCCAAAGCTATCTCAGTGTACTTCAGCTTTTTCCGTTCATACGCTTCTCCTATTGCAGCCTCCCATGGTACAGTTAGTTCCACGATGAACAGGGACTTATGTGAAGATGACCACAGAACAAGATCCGGCCTGAGATTGGTGTTTAAAATCTCAGGTGGAAACTTGAGTTGCTGATCTAAGTCCACTTGCATTTTCCAGTCCCGTGCGGCATCTAAGAGGGTGCTTTCCAATCTTGCGGTTGGTTTTGCTGGGCACTGCCCTGCTGTCACGAAGGGGATAGTGGATGAGTGACCGGATGTTGGGTGAGGGAGGGCGTTGATGAAGGATCGCCTTCCTTCCAGAATGACTGCCAGTTGGCGAAGGACCTGGTTATGCCTCCAGGTGTAACGGCCTTGGGACAGACTGGTTTTGCAGCCGGTGAGGATGTGTCTGAGAGTTGCTGGGGTTTGGCAGAGAGGGCATGCTGGATCATCTCCAAACCACTGGTTAAGGTTCTTAGGTGTAGGAAGAACATCGTAGGTAGCCCTGATGAGGAAGCTTATTTGGCTTCCTTCCATCTCCCACATATCTCTCCAAGTGAGCTTACGGTGCTCCAGGTTTTCCCAGGTAGTCCACTGGCCCTGGTTGGCTTGTGCCACTGCCTTTGTGCTTCTCTCTGCTTCCTGTTGATGCCGGACCTCAGCAACTACTAGCTTTCTCCTCTCTGCAGATGTTGCCTTGTGCCATGTAGGTCGACTAGTCCCAAGTCCAAGCCCACCCAGTAAGAGTAAAGCGGAAACCAAGGGTAATGCAGATATGACACAATTGACAGGCGACTCCCTCACACGTCCCGGTTCCTTGGTTAAAATAGCAATTTTCTCACGATTTACAAATAGTTGTAAACATTTGGGATATTGTAAGTACTCAACTGAACAAAATATATAACACTGGCCTAGTGGTTTTGGGATATTTTACTGCAAAACATATTGCAGCTTTAATACTAATCAGCGAACACGAATGACCACAAACAGCTCCTGCTGTATACATGAAAAAATAGTAGCTTTTATATTTTAGGAAGGGGTATTTTGCGCCAAAAGGTTTGAACTGTTTTTTTTTTTCTCTCTCAAGTTTGACTATCCATATCCAGTGCAGTCTCAATAAGTGTACAGCAGATTTAAATAAAGAAAGGAACTCTGATTCATATCTGCAAGGCAACCACATAAAATAAAACTTAAACTAACATTTCCTTCAAAATGCATTAAATTAACTGTAGCAATATTTGTAAATAGGTAATTAACTTCAAAATGTAAAAACAAATAGGGACAACATATAAACAGATAAAAACCCCACATTGACAGAATCTGCCAAGCTGTCATTTCGGTAGCTTCACAGATATCTCTTTACGCTTTCACACACTCTCTGTCTTTCATTCAGGGAGAGAAAATGACGTGAGATAATAGCAGGAATACATAGATGACAACAGATTCTTTCACAGGCTGACTGGAATGGAGGAAGAGGCATGTCAAGACTTCAAACAGAGAGTGAGAGAGACAGAGAGAGAGAGAGACAGAGAGAGAGAGAGAGTGAGACAGACAGAGAGAGAGACACTAAGTGGAGGGTGTGAACAGATGTGTATATGGGCAGTGACAGATTCCCAACCGAGCTCTCATGAAAAAGCCAGCAACAAACCCATGATGATGACAATGATGAAGGACGAAGGCGAACCCATGCTACGTGTTTATTCCTGATGGATCATAGAGAGCACAATTGCAGATTGATCCTATTAAGATAAGCCTGGATTAAAAACGTGTGGGGATGTGTTTTCCACCACATCTATTCAGAGTTATACTCTTTTTGCATAAACACTCCAGTGTGTATCTTTTGCATGTGTAAGGCGTTTTTGCTCATTCAATTTTACAATATACAGTGAGGAAAATAAGTATTTGAACACCCTGCTTTTTTGCAAGTTCTCCCACTTGGAAATCATGGAGGGGTCTGAAATTGTCATCGTAGGTGCATGTCCACTGTGAGAGACATAATCTAAAAAAAAAAATCCAGAAATCACAATGTATGATTTTTTAACTATTTATTTGTATGATACAGCTGCAAATAAGTATTTGAACACCTGTCTATCAGCTAGAATTCTGACCCACAAAGACCTGTTAGTCTGCCTTTAAAATGTCCACCTCCACTCCATTTATTATCCTAAATTAGATGCACCTGTTTGAGGTTGCTAGCTGCATAAAGACACCTGTCCACCCCATACAATCAGTAAGAATCCAACTACTAACATGGCCAAGACCAAAGAGCTGTCCAAAGACCCTAGAGACAAAATTGTACACCTCCACAAGGCTGGAAAAGGCTACGGGGAAACTGCCAAGCAGCTTGGTGAAAAAAGGTCCACTGTTGGAGCAATCATTAGAAAATGGAAGAAGCTAAACATGACAGTCAATCTCCCTCGGACTGGGGCTCCATGCAAGATCTCTCCTCGTGAGGTCTCAATGATCTTAAGAAAGGTGAGAAATCAGCCCAGAGCTACATGGGAGGAGCTGGTCAATGACCTGAAAAGAGCTGGGACCACCGTTTTGCCTAGCTAGTCTCCAGACCTAAACCCAATAGAGAATCTTTGGAGGGAAACTAAAACTCTGTGTTTCTCAGCAACAGGCCAGAAACCTGACTGATCTAGAGAAGATCTGTGTGGAGGAATGGGCCAAAATCCCTCCTGCAGTGTGTGCAAACCTGGTGAAAAACTACAGGAAACGTTTGACCTCTGTAATTGCAAACAAAGGCTACTGTACCAAATATTAACATTGATTTTCTCAGGTGTTCAAATATACTTATTTGCAGCTGTATCATACAAATAAATAGTTTTAAAAAATCATACATTATGATTTCTGGATTTTTTTTTTAGATTGTCTCTCACAGTGGACATGCACCTACGATGATAATTTCAGACCCCTCCATGATTTCCAAGTGGGAGAACTTGCAAAATAGCAGGGTGTTCAAATACTTATTTTCCTCACTGTATATGGAAAAGCTGATAAAGACACAAAAGCTGTGTTTACACAGTCTTCATGTCTTCAAGTCTTCATAGTTACTTTTGTACATGTAAGCAGCTTTCTCTACCGTGAATGAGATTATAATGTTATTCCCCAATGCTGATACAGATCAAAAGTTACATCTGAGGTTGACATATATTTCTCTCAGTTGTTTAGTTTCCTTAACTTTATATCGTGGCACTGTGCTACAGTACTGGGGGTTCCCTCAATACATCATACTCCAGGATTCCCCTGCCATCGGATATAAAACACCAAACTCGCACCTTATTGTGGATGTAGGCTATACTGCAGTAGAGAATAGGCCAAGTATAGCCATAAATTAATAGATTTTATTAAAATCTTAGGCTATAGGCAAGCAGGTGGACTCAGAATATGAACGTAACGCACAGTTTTACGCTAAGTGTTTCCCAGTGATATACTGGCATAAAGTTGGCTTGAATTTGTGGAAGCGAATTTGCAAAGCGAAATAAAATGGACCGAAAATTGCCTGTTGAATATTATAGTAGGGCTGTAATCTCCCAGTCGATTAGTCGATTATTAGTCGATACGTTCTGGCTCGACCAAAATTCTGACTGGTCGATTTTTTTTGGAGCATTCATTTCATTAGTTTTGTCGCAATCATTTAATCAGTTTTGCCATGTTCATTTAATCAGTTTTGCCGCGTTCAATTCATTAGATAAAAAGCACTAATTGCTAATGATGGTGTTTTCAGAGCACACCTGTTTCACAGGTAACAGTTTGTCTTCAGAACACCCCCCTTGTTTTCACTTCTTTTGGATTAGCCCAACCCGCTGGAGAAGAGAGACAGATTAAAGTAATGTTAGGCTACTTTGCTGTATAGGCCATTATTTATTTAATTGTGAGAGCGTTTTCCTAGTCAGTCCTCTTCTACCATGTCAACAAAGACATCGACAGTGTGGCAGCATTTTTAAAAAAAATAGAATATGGGGAAAAAAGTCGAATGCCAATTTTGCAAGCAACAGTTTGCATATCACAGCTCGACGACAAACATGTCATATCACCTAAAAACGGTAAGATAACTTGTCTGCGTTAGGTTGCTCCATCTGTTTTGAGTTGCACTTTATTTCGTTTCTGCTCTTGATCTGGCTTGTTTAAAAAATATTCCTTTTTTATTAAAGTTGACGTGCATTTTATGTTTAAGAGTAAAAGCTTTAAGTTCATAGTCTATTTGGGTCTCAGCCGCAAAGCTGAGCTGAGCTGAGCTGAGCTCCTATGTTCGAGCTGTACAGAGCGGCGGAAATCATACTGTCTGTCAGTTATTATAATACATATGACAAAAACAATTGTCTAAATTATGTTGCATATTCATGAAAAGTTCTTGTGATGATATCACTAGTTGACAGCATAGTAACAGTTACTATATTTTCGGAAATCATAGGTTATGATATTGCGCAGGTGCACGTGATGCAATGCTGTCAGAGCCGACAGACTCGTGTGTCAGACTCATTTCAGTGCAAAATAATCAGGTCAAAAACGATTTAATATACTGAAAATAGCCTAATAGTTTTTTTTTATAGTTTATTTATAATTAATTTAGGCAGACAACAAGGCCACTACTTTTCAAGTAGTGCAATTCAACAAGCTTTTTTGTTTCAAAAACATTTGGCATTATTTTACTTCCATAAAACCGCAGGTGGTGAGTGAAACTGCATCAAATGTCTGTTTTGTTGGCAATCGGCGCACAAGTGAAACAACATGAACGTATGGTGAATCAAAAGTTATCCAGGGATAATGCCATGATATATTTTGTGTATGTGCTCGTGACTCTTTAGCTCCGCCCACTGCACGCCTCCACGAGCTCGGCTATTTTCGGAAAGAATCGGTATAACGTATCTGTCTTTTATAAATATGATAAAACTAAGACTCTTCGGACATATGAAGGATGCAATAATACTCTGTAAATCCTCAAGATTAACATGAGATTGGCAGAAACTGTGTGTGTTATGTACCCTTTAAGAGTTATTTTGTTTGATTAAATCCCTAACTCTAAAAATGTGCAACAGTAACAGTTATACTTGCCTTAGGAAAACAACTAATAACTTTAAGTAACAAATTCCTCTTGAGTGACTATGATTAGTGTGGTGTGGTTATGCTTTGTTTACTGTTATGATTCAATTACAAATAAACATAATAACAGCAACTGTTAGTGGGAAATATCCAGGTGTTTTCCTGATGATTGTGAAATTGTTTGAGCTGATCTAACAGATGGTTGGAGCAGATCTGCAGCAAGTGTTGTTTAAAGCACCCCAGGCAAAACTGGCCCTAAACTTTCTGATCTTCAGCAAACACAGATATTTAAGCCCACACACACACGTCATGATGTCAAGAGACAAACATGCAATCACAGACAGCATGGGCTGGAGAGCATTCCAGAGAGACAGGACATACATCCTTTACCGCAGATGGCTGTCGCTGTGTCGAGCACTGAACTACTTTAACTAAAGGGAGGGGAAAAAACTCCACAAGCCCCAGAAGTAAACAATGATGAATGAGCCAAGCGACTGCTGTAAAATACAGCCGAGTGTACTTACGCCTGTTCATTTCATTTGACTAATTGAAAGAGCGCAAAGAGCCGTGCGATATTTCACCGCGTTATGAAGCAATCTTTTTTTTGTTGTTGTTCTCAGGACGCAGTCTGAGAAGTGCATAGCCCAAGGCCAGTCCTGCCATGACCTGAGCGCTCGCCTAACCCTGTCAGACATAAAATCTGCATTATGCTCAAATTGATGTATTACTATGTGACACATTATGAATATTACATCACAAACACACAGCTGCTGTCAGTCAGGGAAAGAATGGTCGTCCTCTGCACCAAGTGAAGCATGGGAAACATTGCGCGAGAGTGGCGCCTATTGGGTTCATCTGTATAGTAAATGATTCATACTGAACAGTGTCAAGAAAAAGGCACTTATGTCTAAGGTAGACAAAAAGAATGTGTTTCTCCCTCCCTTCTTCCCACCGCTAGGTTTCATGTTGAAAACCTGACAAATGGTGGTAACATAGCGTGGCATTGCACTCCCATAGGCCTGGGCTTGATAATGAATGCATCGTTTCATCTTGTAGGGAAGGATAGCAAACACTCATTTGTGGTTATCACAATTCACACCGGAAATCGATTTTGCAAGTCTACAAAAAGAAAAAGAAAAGAGGTGAGTAGCTTTAAGAGGAGTGTGGTTATAGCCTAAAGTATCAGTCTTTGCTTGTGCAATGTGATTTATTGTGTTGTGCAACAGCCATTCATCCAAATAAAAGATTACTGAAAGTTGCCAAACTACACACTCCTAGGGTATTTCACTTTTTTCCAGAAGAAATAAAAGCACATCAGCAAAACAAAATAAATTCATGAGTACCTAAAAAAATAAAAACAGATTTTTTTGCTTCAGGATACCAGATATTTCATATAAAGTTGAGGTCAAGACCACTAGTGAAAATATATATATTTTTTAAATCTTACTAACCCCAAAACTTTAAACGTGTGTGTGTGTGTGTGTGTGTGTGTGTGTGTGTGTGTGTGTGTGTGTGTGGTCCCTACAAGGATGGCAGTGCCAGAAATCTTTGATCTTTTGTGGACATTTTTGGTCCCCATGAGGAAAACATCTTATAAAACATACTAAGTTAAGTTTTTTACTAAATATAAAAATACCCAAAAAACTATTCTGTGAGGGTTGTATTCAGGGGTAGGGGATAAAATATACAGTTTGTACAGTATACAAATCATTATGTCTAAAACATCATCATGCATAAAACATGAAAACCCAACATTTTATTTAAAAATGTAAAAATGCAGAATGATTTCTATGATGGGTTTAGGGGTAGGGTTAGTGTAAGGGGATAGTATACACGGTTTGTACAGTATGAAAAAAACATTACATCTATGGAGAGTCCCCACAAAGATAGTAAACCAGTGTGTGTGTGTGTGTGTGTGTGTGTGTACAGTATCTCACCATTCAAAAGTCTGGCGTCGGTAAGATTTTTTAAAAATGTTAAGTCTCTTATGCTCACCAAGACTGCATTTATTTGATCAAAAATACAGTAAAAACAGTAATATTGTGAAATATGATTACAATTTAAAAATAACCGTTTTCAATTTTAATATATTCTAAAATGTCATTTATTCCTGCGATGGCAAAGCTAAATGTCAATCAATTTTGAAAACAGTTGAGCTGCTTAATATTTAGAAAACTGTGATACCCTTTTTTACACCATTTTTGATGCAAGCTCAAAAGAACAGTTGTAATATTATAAATGTCTTTGCTCTTACTTTCGATCAATTTAATGCAGCCTTGCTAAATAAAAGTGTTCATTCTTTATCAAAAAACTTTTGAACAGTAGTGTATATATTGCAGAATCTGAAACGTTCCTAATTTATTTGCCACATGACTTTTCTTTGTTTATTTATCTTATTTTTTCAATTTTCCCAACATTATCAATGTCCCAAAATCCCACATTTTCAATGTGGTGTCATACGTTTGCATACCTCTGTATAGTACAGATATTGCAAAGACGAAAATCTTAAATTCAATATGACTACCGTGCATGTTCCTCAGTATGACAGTGTTCTGACCTGTATCTCTGATAGTCATCTTCATCTTTATCCATGCTGACCAGCTGGTTGGGACAGGCCTCATTTCCCAGAAGGCTCAGGTATTCCAGGGCTGGCGTCACTTCCACCAAATGCTCCAGCAGGGCCTCGATGTCGGTGAAGTGTCACGGGGCAGAGGTCAAGGAATCCAGGCTGTTAATTACATTAGCATTTACTCTGCGCTCTCCCCTGGCCTAGCCAGCCAGCACAACTCTGTCAAATTTACCCAAACCTTTTGAAGGAGCTCAATAGGCATTATGCTTGAGAATACAAAGAGCGGGTAAATTTAAGGGCGAGATTTTGGCATTTGCTGCGAGTTTGGCTGTTCTCTTCCCTCGTTCCTCTTCCCATTTCCTGGGTGGCTTGGTGCAGAACATTAAAAACATTGACAAAATGATGGATGCCTTGTGGTAAAAACAGTTAGTGACTCCCTAAGCCATGGACACCCCCTCCCCTTCACCCAGCACAGGGAAACAAACAGCCACTTCACAGCAAATTCATCACTAATACATTCACTTCATTGGAAAATGGTGCCCGTAACGTGTCAAAATACAACCACACTAATGCAGCACTTGAATTTCAATGGCAGCAGGCCACTACAGGATGTAAATAATTGGCCCATTAGCATGTGCAGACCACTTCACAGCAGAATTTGGGTCTGAGCTGCTGACACTCTGTCGGAGGAGAGCTGTTTGGAGAACAGAGGGTGAGGCTGCGTCATTATTATGTAGATGGATAGCATCCAGCGACAAACAGCAGAGCATAAATTTTCGTCAGGCTAGCACATTTACTTTTGCCATTTATTTCTCTTTGCATCTCATCACACAAACCAAATGTAACGTGTAGTAGTGATGTAATTGCTGAATGTCAACAGCCCGAAAACTTGAAATTTCCAGTTTGACTTCAAAGATTTACTTTTGGCATGGGGTAGCTGGTACGTTACTCTGTTCTCTTTTAAAACAGCTAATTCTATACTCTCAAATGTATTGGTTATTAAACTGTTTGCTCTGCTTTCTGGTCATGTGACTATGCTATGATACGGGTCATTATGATATGATCTGTTTCTTAGAAAATGGTCTAATGGGGCTTTATCTTTCAAGTCATGGGACTGTGCTGGATATTTTGTTTTGCCTCTCCTCCACTAGAGGTCACCATGGCACAAACTCAAGTGAGTTTATCAAGCAAACCCATTAGACAGGAGCTCAATTTAACAAAATAACAATTCAAAGAGACAAAGTGTGGCACAAGGAGATCATACACTGCATCGCACAGAAACTCACAACATTTCCGGTCATTTTGTTCGAGCATGAACTGAAAAGCAAAGCTTGAGAAAGGATATTTGGTTCTTATTGAGCGTTAGGGTATGGAGCCGTGGTAACCTGGGCAACCGGAGGTCATTTCCGAGAAGATTGTTGTCCACAATCAGCTCTTCCAGTTGGCTGAACGCTTTCAGGCCTGTCAGTGACCTGCAATGATAAGGCAAGAGAGGAAAAATGATATGGCCCTAAATCTGGGCAGCCATTATGTGCAGAAATAAATATTTCAGGCTGGCCCTTTCACGGGCCGGAATAGTTTGGGCTTGGGACTGTCAGGAGAGTGAATGATAAGAATTAGTGGCGCTAAGATCCCCTGGCATGGTGCGGCATCCTTCACACGCTGGCAGTGTGAGTGATGAGGGTCACTCGTGAGTAGCCAGGATTCAAAACAAAAGGGCTTCAGAAATGCAGTGCGCGGGATGAATTTGTCAATGTCTTGTGCCTTCAGGCACCCAGCTTTGCCTGACCCTAACCCTCCATTCCCAAGATAAATAACTCTGTCACAGTTCACCTTCACTCCCCCAACACAAATTTAACTCGTCATCCATCATTTTCCCAGCGCAACTCTAATGCCTAGCCACAAACGGAATGAGTACAACTTCTGCAACTTCTCAGAAGAGTTAAAAACAACTGCTTTTAGGGTGGAAAAGTTGGACGTTTCTCCCTCTATTCCCCATTGTGACACCTAATCCCCACAGACGCGCACGCACACTGTCCCCAAGGACTTTCTCTCTGTCTGGGTCGTTTCCTCGCCCTGTGCTGGCATAAACATGATGGAGGGTGGAGCTCAGGGTAATGTCGGGGCCTTGCAAAGTTCATGGCGTGGATGGTGCATAAAAGCCGGGGTGTGTGTTTCTAATCCCTCAAAAGGCAGAGGCTGACAACCTACAATGTTAATGTGTCCACCCTTAGTTAATTGACATTTAGGTCTGTCAGCCTCCTTGAACAAAGAACAATTCTATTCAACTAGATGCTAGTCTTCGGCGCTCTTGGGGCAAAACGGAAAAATAACACCTGCATATCATAATCTTATGAATTTGTTGACGCGAGACCTTTTGTGGAACAGTTTCCATGGGATCCCATGGCAATCTGCAAAGCAGGAGTAAATGTTGATATCTAGCCAGGTGAAGTCTGTCTTTGGATGACACCCAAATATTGTAAATCGGTCCTGCCATCAGTCTCATAAAACTCTCTGTTGTGTTATGCAAATACCTTGCTCTTATCGTGTAGAACATGGCTGATGAAATTTTATGGGCGTTCAAGAGAAAGAAAGCAAACATACAAGCAGAAAGCCAAGAACTCCAACCACAAGAGTAATACATTCTATTTGTGTAGTGAAATCGCACAAAACTCCACGCATACTCGATAAATGAAAGCTGTTCTGTGAGCCCCCTCCACCTGTTTGCCTCAGCTGTATCTGTGCGGGTGTAATGTTATTAGCCGCTTAGTTAAGAGGCATCCACGCGTCACAGGGGGGTTGCTTATTAATTGTTGTTTTCGTGTCACTACTGCTGTGTGCAAAAGGTGATTTAATCAGTTAAATTCACAGCCAAGGGAGCGGCCAAATCACATTCACAACAACAAACAGGGATTCAACCCTAATTTACCCACCACACATTGTGTGCCTAAACATTTGTGCTGCCATTATATACAACATCTGTACAGTGCAGAAGTGGAAAACTTTCTAAATATGTTGCTAACTGAATGATTAATTGCCAAGTGCGTTTAAAAGATTGGTTAACCTGAAAATTAATATTCTGTTATTTTCTCACTCCTAATTTCTTTCCCATGGAAGGCCAATTCTGCCTCAGAGTAAAAATAAAAGGTAATTGAGAAATTACAAGAATATATATGAAGACTTTAGATGCAAAAGTCTCTAAGTCCGTCTGACGTTTTTCTTTAAAATAAGCATTTTTGTCGAGCTTCTATGTATAGGTTTCTACCTAAGTACCGGTACTTCTGAATGGGCTGAGGCTGGGATTAAGTGGGTTTGAAGTGAAAGTATTTTTTGAACGGATTCTATATGCCGAGAGCATTCACTCAGTATCGCTATCTCATTTTTGACCGAAGTGGCTTTTAGAGGCTTTTGCATCTGAACTCTTCATATATTTATATACTTGAAGTGTCCCAATCACCCTGAATTCATCCTATATATAAGTGCTATCAAATCGATTAATCGCGATTAATCACATCCAAAATAAGTTTGTGTTTACATAATATGTTTGTGTACTGTGTTTAATTATGTATATATAAATACACGCACACACACACATGCATGTATATATTTAAAAAAAATGTGTTATATGTATATATAAAATATTTATATTTATAATATATAATATAAATTATATGTACAGTATATACATGCAAATATTTCTTAAATATATACATGAATGAGTGTGTTGTACACAAACATATTATGTAAACACAAACTTTTATTTTGGATGCGATTAATCGATTTGACAGCACAGAAACAGCTTTGATACCGTTCAAACCCCATATTCTTCTATTTAAATCATGAAATGCAAAGAGAAAAAAAAAAGGAAAAATCTTCATGCAGCTCTTTTTCACATGACAAAAGTTCATAGTTCATATTCTATAAATTAAAGTGTTATATTACAAGGCTAAAACGTGGTGTTTATTTATGTATACATTTTATTGATGTCCTTGTTACAGTTTAATTGTACATTTACGTACTAAGTAATGTTTATTAACAAAAAGTTATAGGGTTAGGGTTGAGAATAGTGTATTGTTTAAGGTTAGTTGCATGTAATTATGCATAATTACTGTTATTACTAAAGTTACTGTATACTGTTATTACTACAAAAAAGTACAAAATAAAGTTACCTTATTAACTGTTACCGTATTTATAGATAATGTTGCATTCTGCATATTCAAATGAACATGCAACATCTGGCTACATCACACTTCAAAATTCTTTGATATACTGCACAAATGTTACTGATATAAAAAAAAAAATCATTAGTCACTTTGATCTTTGTTCTACAGAAAAAAAAGTGTATTCCGCTGAATAAAAAACAACATGAGGGTGAGTCAATCTCTATGACAATACACAAGCAATCTAAAACTCAATCACCCACAAAACACTCTCAGGTAGGAACCTCTCTGACTCACACCTCGTCCCCAAGGGGAATCCAAAACTGACTGCACATTTTCACCACCATCTTCAAAGTCACACAACAATGACAGAATAGCACAATGCAGAGAGCGCCGTCTGATCTAAGGCGAGAAGGAGAGAGATAGACAGGAAGACACGAGAGTGGGAAAGAGAGATAGATTTAACGAGCCACGCCAATGAACCCACTCCTTGTTAAGATAATTATGATCAAGCTCATTGTCACAGTGAATATCTCAACGTATTTGCCAGTGCAGCGTGTCTGGCTCTATCTTGCCTGAGTTAGCACAAGGCTCGCAGACCCAGCTGCTAAACAACTGCTGCTGGAAAAACACATGATTACATAAATAAGGTGACCAAATGATCAATGTGTCGGTGACCCCTTTTAAAACAATAATGATATATAAAAAAATGTTAAAAAAATTAAATGAAAATAGCTTGGATAAATCTGATCTTTGGACACATTAATCACATTATTTGGCCGATTGAGCGACGACCAGTGTCCAAAATTAAAACTCGGCAAGCACCAAGTGTGCTAGTGAGTAAATAAAATTAATTTAGTGTGAAACTTTGTAAGGAACCAAAGCATAATACATTAAGACAAACTGTAAGAACGATGGCCAAGCCCGTGCTGATGTATTAGACACAAACAATCAAATCAAAAACACGACTAATGATGTTCTCTCCCAACAAATAATACCTCCATGAAAATAGTACTACCAAACTTTATCTAGAGTATTTTTTTAATAACTCTACTTGGCGACACATTTCTGGAAATCTTCCCCTCATTAAGCCACCAAAAAAAATAAAAAAAGGGAACATCACTGTGTTTTTTTCACATTTTTGTGACATGGTTAGTTTTACTGAGATACAGAGACTAGCTTGTGATGTCGCTAATTATTCGGACAAATAACATCCTGACGGTAAATCTTGCTCGTAAAATTGGGATGTCTTGTAATCCCATTATTAAACATAATGCCTACTGGAATGAGGAGGAAAAAATACTGACAGAGAAGGTTGATAGAATTAAAGGAAGGTCAAACGATTCGATTATTACCAAAGGTTATGTTAAAAAAAAATCCTGTGTAGATGGTGACAGTTTGCTGACATGTGAAACAAGTGCTCGCTGAGAACGTCTGCTTCCACGCCTTTTCAAACGGCCGCAATGTAAATGCTGTTAGTCAACCTTTCAAAGCCAGGGCCTGTAAAACAAATTACTATGCAGACTATCCTCAAAAGAAACCAAACAAGAGGACAAGAGCTCAGACAATGACACAGAGATGGCTTGACAGAGATGGATGGATCGATAGACAAATACTCATGCGGACATGCTGATTGATAAACTGCTGCTGACAACAGGGGAAAAAAACACTCTGTGATTATTGGTTGAAATGTCAGTCACTGCAGCCATTAGTCAGCCAGCTTTTGCAGGTCACATGTCCAGGGAGGGAGAGACTGAGCGAGTAAGAGTAAAGAGAATTCAGATACACCTGCTGAGTTGATACAAGCGAGTTAGCAAATAGCGCTAACCGCAAATAACATATTCTCAGACACAGCACTCATGCTGCCTTTGTATTCAGAGTCTGCGTTCCAACGGTGATCCCATTCAGCAAAAGCCTCCTTCTGTATGATACTCCCAGCTTTGATATTTCCCTTTGCTATGGCCAATAATTCCCTTGTTTGCTCGGCGGTCTTAAAAGGCCTTTCTCTTCTCTGCTCTCTTTTTTTGAGTCCCCAGTGTGCCTGTTCTTGACAGAGCAGCTCTGATCATCCTTTGATATTAGTCTCTCTCATATCCTCAGCTCCACGGTGTCACCCATGTGTCTGGAGCCAAAACTGGGTCCCAGAACAGCCACGGGTGATCTAGACCATGCTACACCACAGCTCGGTCTCAAAGCATGGTCAACGGCGGATGGCTGCCCGGATCCCATTGTTTGGGATCTTTTCCTGCGTGAGAATTGACATCTGACTTCAGGCCTTGTTTTAAAGTTAAAGAGGGGAGATTTAACATCAAAAGCGGTCTCCGGTGCGGGAAAAGTAATGTTTTTATTCCGAAGAGGCTACGCAGACTTGGGAGTGACAGGCAAATTGACACGCTGTTCACAGGGCAAAAGATAAATGTTTGATGAATTGGCCAATCCGGTTGGAGTGATGGGCTTCATATGTGCATAATGGACTGGCTGCCTGGCAGTTCTGATTGCCTGCCAAGATAAGAAACTATAATGAATGAAAGAGGGAAGCGGGGCTGTAAAAACAGGGATTGGACTGGTTTTAATAAATGTAAAAAAAACATGAAGAAAGAAAAAATGCACATGACACTGCAAAGCTGTCCGTCAGAGGACATGACAAACTTCTCATCGCACAGAGAAAATAAGTGAATCAACTATTTCTCAGAGGATGATATGCAGTTGTGATAAACGTGAGGTAGAATGCTACATCTGCCTATTGTGTTGAGTTTTTTTAATCAACCTTACAACCTTGAATATGATCTTGACACCAGCTTCATGCAGAATATATGTGCCAAAAGAGCTTAGATGCACTCCTGCCTTCAACCTGCATGCAATTCTGTTTTCAATCTTCAAAAACATGATGCTTCGGATGCAGCAGCTCTATAAATCTTCAGTTTGGCAGTATTAGGCAACCATTATCTGGCTTAATCTCAGCCCCTCCACCCCGCCTGACATCAAACATGTCACCAGCCCTAGGGTGGCAGCAATTTACAGATCACATGTGTAAGGAAATGGGCTTGAGATATGTTGCAATTTACATGTGTTAAAGGCTTATGGAGCAGCCATCCTGCAGTTTTAATGGGGACACCCACTGGTTGGGTGATTTTCTTCCAATATATAATGTACATTTTGGTTTGTTATTTACGTGGATATTCACAAACCTGCAGTGCATAATTTGGCTGCATTTAACAAAACTATCATTACAGTACTGCGTATTACACATATAAATAACAAATAGTTATATAAAGAGCCAGTAGTGTTCTGGAGATAAAGAAGGAAAAAAACACATGGGGTTCCATGAATAAATCAGTAAATAGTTTTAAATAGTGGATTATAAGAGGAGATAACAAAAGGTCACTTAAAGGAATAGTGCGGCCCAAAAAATATTGGAATTTACTCATCCTCATATTATTTTATCTTTTTATTTAATTTTTTCGTTGAGCAATTTGCTTAAGCTTATGTTTTACAAACAAGAAAAGTAGATGTTGGTGATTTATACAGTAAAATTTCAAAAAAGCATATAATAAAATGGCTCAAGAAGTCTTGGACTACTTATAAAGGTGTCATGAACTGGCTTTTTTTTATATACTGTTGTCTGAGGTCAACTTATGACGTTCGCATGGTTTATACATTCAGAAACATCATAATGAATAAGTAATAGGCTATTTTCTGCCTTGGTTTTGAGGCTCTCTGAAAAACGATCGGTTTTGATGGGCGTGCCACACTGAAAACTTGGAAATAAACGCCTACGGCTAGGATTGGATAAGATTTGCATATTTAATATTTCAGCTCCCCAGTCAGTACACGTGAGGAATGGTTTGAAAGCGTGTGGGAAAACGCTCACAGGGCTCGAAAAATATCTTTATCAGACAAACACAATGATTCATCTCTCATCCACCCGCGATTGATTGGAATGTTATTTCTGTATTACTTAGCTCGCCCGATCATCAGTGAATATAACCGCGAACCATACACACACACACACACACACACACGCACGCGCACGCACACAAGCACGCACACGCGCGGTGATAGCCCATCTGAAAAACACATAGCCCCGGGGCTTTGCGAGCTGGCGTTACAAGTCCGAGTCTGATCACGAATGAACCAATAACACCTTCTCCAGCCTGTGACAGCGTGCGAAGGTATGTATTCAATAGATATCAAATGACCTGTAACAATGCAATACTAACACATATAAAAAAACATGTTGTACTCACATAAGTGTGTTGCACCATTCCTGTCGGATCCATAATAGAAGGCACAGCATTGTGTTTTAATCTCAATATGTCAGCAAATCCAGTCTCGACCTCTATCTTGTTTACAATCGATTCTGCGGTGAAATGAAGCAAACAAATGCACTGTCTTACGCACGTGAGCTGGAACCGCATCGTTTAGCTCCACGTGTCGGTGGGCGGGCTTGAGGCGGTGCTTCTGCGTCCTATTACGTCAGTGGTCGACATATTGTGAGATCTCTCGTTTTCTGTGCCTGGTGTCTTTAAAAGCTTTTCTGTGACTAACAAGGACGTTTTCAGCTCTGAAACTTACAGGATATTCTTATATCACGATTAACTTTTATATACCAAAGGCTCAAAGGAAAGTTGATTTCGCAATTCATCACGCCTTTAAAATAACTTTATGGTTACCTTATGGTTATGGCTCCTTTTTTGAAATTTTGATCCTTTGTAAATCACCATCCACTTTCTTTGTAAGAGCAGCTTACATGTTCTAAGCATGTTCTATTTTGTATTTCACAGAAAAAGTAAAGTAATAAACAGTTAGAAGTACGTAAGGCCCTGTTTCCACCTGGTATTAATTAAGATGCATTTGGTCGATCGGATCACAAGTGGACTATTCTAAATACAGGTGTAAATGGGGTCTATAATGTTTTGGGCCCCACTTTATATTAGGTGGCCTTAACTACTTTGTACTTACATCAAAAAATAAGTACAATGTACTTACTGTGTTCAAATTGTATTGCAAAACACTTTTGCTGATATTGAGGTGGGATACGGGTAGAGTTAGGGACAGGTGTGGTGGTATGGGTAAGTTTAAGGGTAGGGTTAGGTGTAAGGGAAGTATCAACTGTGTAATTACAAATGTAACTACAGAAATGAATTACAGATGTAATTACATGCAGGTATTTTTTTTAATGTAAGTACAATGTAAAAACATGTACACAATAAGTGCATTGTATCAAATGATTAATTAAAATGTTAGTACATAGTAGTTAAGGCCACCTAATATAAAGTGGGTCCATGTTTTGAGCTTGTCCACTTTCGACCACTTCCAGCGGTAGTCGGACTCGGAAACACATTTGACCGGATTGCTTTCGTAGTGTAAACGCTCATGTGGTCGAAGGCGTTCAAACAGCCATGGCCGTCTACTGACTTAATGCGCAAACATTATGGGAAGCGCACTAGCCAGACGGGATATAAACTTTGTTGTCTGTTTGGTTTGAAAACGAAAAACGTACCAAGCTAAATGCACTCTCACCATTCCAGATTTCTAGCACGCACTCTTCATGTTCGGCTTGGCCTTGCGGCTGTCAAGAGTAGAAATGAAAGCTGCTGCTCTCCGTATGTTTTTCAGTCGTCTCCAGGCACGTTCATATGTAAATTGCGCACACTTATTTTGTCCATTAGACCAAAAGATCTGAAAAACCCATACATTTACCCACCCATAGACCCTCCCCTTGAAGAAATCAGGACAGAAGTGGTTGAAAGTGGACAAAAGAGACGGATTAAAATACCAGGTGTAAACGGGAATGTCTCCCTCGTCTACTTCCGATCGACCAAAACTAAATACCAAGTGTAAACACGGCTTAAATGTGACCCCGGAACACAAAATCAGTCATAAGTCGCACGGGTATATTTGTGGCAATAGTCAACAATACATTGTATGTGTCAAAATTATAGATTTTTCTTTTATGCCAAAAATCATTATGATATTAAGTAAAGACCATGTTCCATGAAGATATTTAGTACATTTCCTATTCCTACCGTAAATATATAAAACATATATTATTAGTAGTTATATGCGCTGCTAAGGACTTCGATTTTAACTTTTTTGCAACCTCAGATTCCAGATTTTCAAATAGTTGTATCTCAAACCATACATCAATGGATTTATTCAGCTTTCAGGTGATGTATAAATCACAATTTCAAAAAATGACCCTTATGACCAGGGTCACAAATGTTTTGGTCAAATATATATTTGAAGAAAATTAAAAATATATATATTATGACCATTTACTCACCCTCATGTGATCATTGACCTTAACTGCGTGGGGGGAAAATAGGCATTTCTCAAAGTATCAACAAAATATATAAAGTCATGCAGATTTGGAACAAAATGAGGGTGAGTAAATAATGACAGATGATTTTCAATTTTGGGTGAACTATCCCTTTGTGGCAGCCTCTGACTGGACCAGGCAGTGGTGTGCTGGGTTAGGGTGGGGTTGAGTCGGGTTGGGCGGGGGTTCGACCAGAAGGACTGAGGCTAGGGATGAAACGCCTGGTGAATTATAGACTGCCTCTCAAGATTCACAGCTCTCAGTGGTAGGAGGTTAATATTCTCACATGTCATTAGGTCCGCTGGCTCGGCTGACGGCTCATTGAATCAGGCAGCAAATGATTTCCTCATGCGGCAAAGGACAGCACACTTCAAAGGGAGAAGGGGCTGAGGTCAGAGCCGCTCCGCTGTGATTAATAGCCCTGGATCAGTCGAGGTTGGCCGTAAGGTAAGAATGTGTCTGAGGCTTTTGACAGGGCTGACTCTTTAAGCTGGGTTTGACCCCCGGCCCTGGCAAACTTTGTTTCCAGTGCCAAGTCTGACTGACCTGATGGGCCCTGTCAGGGGCAACCTGGACTTCATGAGCTGAGCTGCAATGTGCACAAATCACCTTGTGTTACAGAGTACCGAGGGTGTCTGTCCAATCGCTGTCTAATCACTTACCCTCGCTTCAGTCATGCAAAAGGCACAACCTGTACTTCAAAAAACAGCTTCTGGAACAAGCTTGTGTGTTCTTTGGGTCAAATACACACAAATTGCAGTTGTCTAAACTGAGTGGCAAATCATTTGAACTGACAATACAAAAATCTAAAGCAGTGCTATTCAACATGCGTTCCTCAAGACATTTTTTTTTGGTCATCATCATCATGGATATGACAACATTCAAATTGATGGATACGTTTTCTTATGAGGACTGACAGTATATACAGTAAGACTGTGTCAATTGCACAGACACTGCAACGACTACACAATCACAGATAGTTAAGGTATGGGAAATGGTAAGAGAAAGTATTGACTGGTGCAGATGTGTGCTTCCAATATAGACAGCTGCAATGGGACTGGTTTAGTTTTGACGCATCTTAACATTCTGCTTGTGTCCCGTGTAAATAGGGTGTAAATAAAGGTTGGGTTACACTTTATTTTAAGGTGTCCATGTTACTGTGTAATTATGCATTTAAGTACTGTGTAATAATAATTAACTACATGTGCTTACAATAGAGTTAGGTGCATGTAATTATGCATAATTTACAGTTATTACTTCAGTACCTACATGTAACTTGTAACAAGGACACTGGAAAATACTGTTGCCAAGCAACATTGCAATGTGGTGCATTAAAGGGATAGTTCACCCCGAAATGAAAATAAAGCCATATTTTACTCACCCTGCTGTTGTTCTAATGCCCTATCTTTTTTGGACCTCAAAAGCAGAAATAAAAAAATAAAAAAATAAAAAAACGTCCTGCATGCGCTTCCTATAATGGCAGTGAATAGCGACCAGGCTATAACTTTACAAAAAGGATACAAAAGTATCACGCAATGATACAGTGAGACGCGCGCCATATATGGAAAGTGTTCAGGAGGCATACTATAAGGTTTTGCGAGAAAGAAACCTTATTAATCAGTGAAAATACAGAGCTCGGCCGTTACTCTGTGCACGTTCCTGTGAGTGCGAGCAAGCCGTCAGCAGCCGCATTGTTGCCATGGCACCCAGGATAAGCACACACACGCACCATTTGGAGAAATCAGGCTCAATAGAAGCAAACGCGACTCTAGTCTCTTCTATAATGTAAATAATTAGAAATAATACAATAATACTAATAATAATGTACACCTCCAGTGAATGTTGTGTACCGGTTGTCATGAAAACATTGTGTGAGGCAGCTTTTTGTTATTTTCATAACAGTATTTTGACTGAATAATACGGTTTCTTTCTCGCAAAACCTTATAGTAAGCCTCCTGAACATTTTCCATATATGGTGCGCGTCATTCGTTATATCATATCATTGCGTGATACTTTTGTATCCTTTCTGAAAAGTTTTAGCCTGGTCACCATTAAAGGGTTAGTTCACCCAAAATTGAAAATAAAGTCAGTAATTACTCACCCTCATGTTGTTCCAACCATGTAAGACCTTCGTTCATCTTCGGAACATAATTTAGTATATTTTTGATTAAATCTGAGAGCTGTCTCACTCCTCCATAGGCTTTCAGAGGGACTGAAACTTGATGGCCCAGAATAGTAAGTAAAAACGTCATTTAAGGAGTCCAAATGACTACAGTGGCTCTGTATTAAGTCTATCATGCGACGAAAATACTTTTTGAGCGGAAAAACAACAAAAATAACGACTATTATTGTTGTTCAATTTGAGCCTCTGACGCCACGACGCATGCGCGAAAACTGAGATTAGTAGTAGTAGAAGAAGAACGCCGTTTTCACGCATGCGTCGTGGCGTCAGAGGCTCAAATTGAACAACAATAATAGTGGGATAAAGTCGTTATTTTTGTTGTTTTTCCGCTCAAAAAGTATTTTCGTCGCATGATAGACTTAATACAGAGCCACTGTAGTCATTTGGACTCCTTAAATGACGTTTTTACTTACTATTCTGGGCCATCAAGTTTCAGTCCCTCTGAAAGCCTATGGAGGAGTGAGACAGCTCTCAGATTTCATCGAAAATATACTAAATTATGTTCCGAAGATGAACGAAGGTCTTACATGGTTGGAACAACATGAGGGTGAGTAATTACTGACTTTATTTTCAATTTTGGGTGAACTAACCCTTTAACTGCCATTATAGGAAGGAGCGCATGCAGGACGTTTTTTTTTATTTCTGCTTTTGAGAAAAAGATAGAAGGGCATGGGGCATTAGAACAACAGCAGGGTGAGTAAAAGATGGCTTTATTTTAATTTCAGGGTGAACTATCCCTTTGATATTGTATTCAACTATGTGCGATCACATTGGCGATTTTAAAATAGTTTCAAGCACAACCATATCATATAATGTATTACTGTTTTTAATTAATCTCAAGCTGTAATGTGAAACAGCGGTTTACATGCAGTTGTCACATTTTATCCTTTGGTTTGTGTTAATGAATTTCCAGGAAAAAAAACATAATAGTAAATGAAATGAAGTACCTTATATTTGTACAGTATTTAAATTATTTATGGATATTACACAAACATTTACGCATTGAATTTCCAACAAATTTTGGAGTAAAATTACTCCACTAATTTACTAAAATATTCAACTCACTAATATCAAAATAATGTGTAAAATTAGGGGGTTAGCCTGCTTTGAGGCCTAAACTTTCCAATGCGAAGACTCTACAACAAACGTACTAGACCAAAATCATTAACATTATGTAAAACCTAGATGTTATTCTTAAGATTAAAGTAAAAACAGAGCCAGCCACTTTATTTCGGAAGCACTGCAGCGTAACTTTATATGGGTCTCCTGGTAGAGAAATGGTCGACACCATTTCTCTTCATGCCTCATGGCCTCCCTGTCTCTGGTGCAACCCAGTTTCTTTTAAACGACACCACTGACTGATTATACCTCTCCTCGCAAAACAAATGCATTCTCCCTTTCGTGCCGCTGCCCTGAAAATCAATTCTATTCTTTACAGATGGCACCGCAGTCATCTGCCATCAATGTTTATCTGCGAGGGAAATGAATCTTAAGGCACTTTGCATTTAGATAAATACCAAAAAGTAAAATCAATGACTTTGAAAATGATGCAGTAGCTGGGGGAAAATATCATCAATGGCTAAAATATACAGAATGCCAAGCTACATGTAACCATTAGGCATTTGCAGCAGAGGAATTACTATGAGTAAAAGTAAAAGTTCAATCTTTATTCTGAAAAAAAGATGTTTACGTATTTCAGCATGATAATCGATACACATCCTCTTTTGTGGAAATACAGTATATGCATGATTTTGCAATCAATTGCAATTTAATTTTTATTTTATTTCATTAATTCTACCTAGTAACTTAATCAATACATTAACTGTAATTTATGCCCTTGTCAACAGCACCCAACTGTAACATGTTATCTGCTATGCTCATTTCTTTTAATGCTATAAAAAATAATAATTATTGAAAGGAAAAGAATATTCATAATTACTACTGGTAACCATAATTACTTTTGTTATTACTGAACTCGGTACTTTTAAGGGCACCGACTGAATTACGTCGGTACTACAGAGTACCGATTCGCATTAAATCAATCGGTACCAAATTTCGGTACCTGAGAACGCATCTGGTGATATAAACTAGTGTCTGTGAATATTAAACCGTAAAAAGACTATTTAAATATGAATCCTGCCAATGAATGCCGTCGAAGTGTGCTTTACTAGCCTGACATCAAGATGTTGGGTCTGGAAACTCACCATTGACAGGGCTCAATCCGAGGGGCGGGATAAACGGTTGTCTTTCAAATTCCCCCATGAGCGCCACAACCAACCAGAGCAAAGAAGAATGTGAAGCCGAGCTAACGTTAGTTGATAGACTTTCTGGTCTACTATCCGGTCGGCAAAACTTCAAACACATGTTTACGAGTAGCACGCAGAACCTCCGCAACTCTGCCGTGACGTGACGTCATTATGTTAAGCCCGCCCACCGACTCTATACACGCTGTGATTGGCCTGACCAGAGTTTGGTTTTTCCAGCTCTTGGTTTTTCCAGCTCTCTCCAGAACCACTGAGAGTCACGTTATGAGCATTTTACTGTTTCATTTGAGAAAAACTACCGTCATATCATAAACACAGAAACGCAAAAGGTCTTCACGGCAACACGTCAAAATAAAAGTCTGGTTTATCTTGACAAATACATCACTGTTGTACAATAGAATTTAGATACGTCTCAATTAATAATACTAACACTAATGTAATAATAATAATAATCAAAACTTTATTTTTTAAGTAATAAATTAATTTTTTCCTGTTTTAATTTCAACCATATAAAGCTCAGTTATGCAGCACTTTGTTTGACAAAAAAGTTAAAAATTAAAAGATAAATAAAATTAATGTCTTATGTCTTCATTTGATTACCAGAAAATACACAACACACAATTTGTGGGAAATCTTTTCAAAGAAAATAAATTAAAAAGAAAAAAATAATATGGTTGTTTTTATTAATTAAATTTAAGTAGCTAGTAGCCTACTATTAACTAGTAAACATTACAGTATACAAGCATCACAGACAATGGCAGACAGAGACCAGGGCAGCTCTGGCATAATGTCAGTAACACTTCTATAAATTACTTACAGGTTATTTATAGTTATTGATGTAAACATCCCTAAAGTACCGAAAAAAGGTACCGAAATGTGAACGGAACCCAACCCTAATCATAACATATCTAAATCAGGATTAACACATTTACATGGCATATTCATAACTGGATTACAAAAACCAAAAAAGCTACAATTCAATATTTTATGTGCATAAACATGTCCACTGTTACTAAAGAGCAAGCATTTGACTGGGATACATAAAGCACAGATATCTGGGGTTGAGGCTGTTGTACTGTCAAGCTGCAGCCCTGTATGCTTGAGCATCTATCTAATAGCAAATAATCACTACCTTGCTGTCACTTCATGGCAAATGATCAATGACACTTGATGGATGACCCTGTCAGGGGCCTGCCCATGGTCTGCATCACTCCCATCCCCTCTCACAACCACATGAGACAGCCATGATTCCGTGCCTTATGGCCAACCACACATTCCTCCAAAAAAGCTTTCATTTCACTTTCTCAAAGCCATAAATGAGAGAGAGAGAGAGAGAGAGAGAGAGAGAGAGAGAGAGAGAGAGAGAGAGAGAAAAAAATGAAGGAAAACCAGTCTTTATCCAACCGATGGCCACTGAGAAAAGAAATCGTAATTTTTCAATATTAGAGGGAAATTAAATCATCTGATGATCTAATTGGGAGGATTACGGTCCCCCACCTGTGCTGTCACTCTCTGGGGCCCCATTACAAGGCCCTTATTAGTTTTTACTTGGCAGATTAAAATGCGAGCGCCGCAATCTTTGATCTCTCACTTGCTGACACAAATCCTTTCAAGCCCCAACATTTTCTGCTGGGTAATTAATGCTAATTAAAAGGTTTCAAGCAGTCAGTGAGCGCCGCTCTTCTCCCGTCCAAATTGCCATCAACTTCCCCTATCTACGGATCTGCATGTCATGCACATTTCCTCATCATGCACAGTTTTAAATCGCAGCGTCTATGCAAACAACAAATTATAAACTAAATGTAGGCAACCTGCCAGAGTGATATCTTTTAACTGAGCATTTGCAAAATATAGAAGCACAATCCTTAATACTAAAATAAACAAAAATACAGCCGCACCACATATAACTTGTGGCTTTCCAGTCAATTCGCCAATCTCTAATTCACGAGCAAAACGCAGGAATGCTGTTAGACAGCTTAATGTATGTTTTAAACACTTTGAAGCTATAAAAGGATTTGTTTATATAGCTGTCGCATGTAAATGCTGCCTGTCTACAATTTATGTATACATTGAAAATAGGTTAACAGAATTAAAGTTAAGAATTGTACCTCAGCCAATTTAGAAACTCAGCTTCTCCACATACAAATAACCAGTACAGATATCGCCGTTACATATAGGCTAGTCTGTTCATTTCTGTTAAGTAAAAGTATACGCAAATAAATCTGGTTGTAATTAAATGAAGAGTGGTTTGATTTAATTGCAAGTCTCTCTACATTGGCAGTGCTTTGCAACCACTTAAATATATGAGGCATATCCACCCTGACTCCATCATCACTCACTTATTATGTTGTAATTAGCTGTCGCTCCGCCATATCATTATGTAGCTCAGTAAAGTGTCAGGTATGAAGAAGTCTCCTCCTGACGAGCAAAAGGCAATATCATTATACAATGCTACAAAATGATAATTACATTACTTCTGCATCAGTACCAACCCTATGTGATAATTAGACGCATATTCAAATCAATTAAACTCCTGATGCAGCCTGTTTTTCCCCTATCAAACATACAGTTTGACTTCTCCAACGCCCTGTCACGAATATATCACATAAAATGTTTCTGGGACCCAGAATAACCTGTTCACGAAAGGAGGAAAAAAGGAAGGTGAACAGCAATCATCGCCATTTTATGGTGTGAATATAAATTTAAGCTAATTATGAACATTACATATTCCCTATAAATCAACAGATAACTTGACTTAAAGTTCATCCAAAAAAATTCAGAAATTCTATGTCCCAGCCATTCCTGAGGCTAGTGCCCGCTAGTACCCGCCCTGGACGAGCCTGTCTCCCTTTACCAACTCCACGTCACGTCCCACCAACCACCAGTCCTTGCTTGTTTGCAAATTTCAACCCTCTAAAAAATGTGAGTAAATCACTCGCATATGCGACTAAATCTTCACTCTGGGCGACTAAATGATATCTATTATTAGCCATTGGATAATAAATTGTTAGATTTTACTCGCCTGTGTGTGTTAGCTAAGAATACGTTTAGCATAGATATATTTTCACTCGCTGAGCACTAACTGAGCACTTGAGAGTTTCACTCTTGTCAAGCGATCTGTACGATTTCAATTAATCTCAATGGATGCGAGCGTACCTGTATTTGACCGTACCGTAAACTCTAGTGTGAAAGCGCACGACTCACCATCGCGTTGCTGAGAGCGGGTTTCTCACACGCACACAAAAAAGAGAGAGAGCGCAAGAGTCTTACATAGCACGCAAAAATGACGCGCTACATGTA
This sequence comes from Romanogobio albipinnatus, assembly GCA_023566225.1. NCBI lineage: Eukaryota > Metazoa > Chordata > Actinopteri > Cypriniformes > Gobionidae > Romanogobio > Romanogobio albipinnatus. Next base: position 12,206,045 of record CM042258.1, read on the forward strand.
ACAATATTCTTTGGTATTTTGACAGGAAAATACAAGTTAATTTAGAATTATTCTGCTTTTTTAAAACGAACACGCCACTATTTTTGAAAATAGGCTCATTTTCCAACTCCCCTAGAGGTAAACAGATGATTCAGCAAATCTCTGGGTCTGGCAGTAGCACTTTTAGCATAGCTTAGCATAGATCATTGAATCTGATTAGACCGTTAGCATCTCGCTCAAAAAAAATTTTATTTATTTTTTTGGTCCTAAATGGACTCTTCTGTAGTTACATCCTGTACTAAGACCGACGGAAAATCAAAAGATGTGATTTTCTAGGCCGATATGGAACTATAGTCTCATTCCTGTGTAATAATCAAGGAACTTTGCTGCCGTACCATGGGTGCAGCAGGCGCAATGATATATGATTGCTCCAACAGTGGACCTTTTTTCACCAAGCTGCATGGCAATTTCCCCGTAGCCCTTTTCAGCCTTGTGGAGGTGTACAATTTTGTCTCTAGTGTCTTTGGACAGCTCTTTGGTCTTGGCCATGTTAGTAGTTGGATTCTTACTGATTGTATGGGGTGGACAGGTGTCTTTATGCAGCTAACGACCTCAAACAGGTGCATCTAATTTAGGATAATAAATGGAGTGGAGGTGGACATTTTAAAGGCAGACTAACAGGTCTTTGAGGGTCAGAATTCTAGCTGATAGTCAGGTGTTCAAATACTTATTTGCAGCTGTATCATACAAATAAATTGTTAAAAAATCATATATTGTGATTTCTGGATTTTTTTAAAATTTAGATTATGTCTCTCACAGTGGACATGCACCTACGATGACAATTTCAGACCCCTCCATGATTTCCAAGTGCTGTTCAATTCTACTTAACCTGTTAGTGATGTCTTGCTTATTTAATGCTATGTTTAGATAAATCTGTCATGAAAATGACAGTCACTAAGATTATATTTCAACAACCAATTGGAGAAAAAAACAATTTTATAATTAGATTTAGGAGTTAATGCAAAAACTGCCTTATGTGAAGTTTACATGTTTGCACACAATGTGTTAGTTGAGTGTTGATTATCCTATAACTAAACATGAATATCAGCTGAATATAGGCTCATAGTTTGGGCTCTGTTGTTAACCTTTAATTTTATAGTAATGATGTGCAAGTAAGGGCTCCCTATATTGTTTACAGCATTATCTTTAAGAAACTTTTAGTTATAATTTAATTCCTTTAAGGACAGACACAATTTTTTCAGTAAACCACTGTTTAATAAAAAATAAATAAAAAATAAAAAGCCATTTTTTTAAACTGTACCGAACCGTGACTTCAAAACTGAGGTACGTACCGAACCGTGAGTTTTGTGTACCGTTACACCCCTATCAAAAACTGTAGAAACACTTGGAAAAACTTCAAGCAACAAATTGCACAACAACCATCATGTCTTTTAATAATGTCCTTTGCACATGAACATGAAACATGATATTCCTATTGTTAAAGCACTTTTTTTTTTTTACTTCTAGCCATCCTAGACATTGATCTATTCCTACATCACTCAGATCTAAGAGGAAATAGGAAGGCCTCTTTTTCATTTTCAGATGCCCTCTCTAATACACAGACATGCCACTTTAAAAGAGAGGCACGTGATGGACGATTTATGCAATTTTAACTGAAGTTCAGTTTGATGTAAGATTATTCTTGTTCTCTCTGTCAATGCTTCATTACCTTAGAAAAGGCAGGAATCATTAAAAGAGGCAAGTCCAGTCAAATCTCGGCATAATTCTATAGAGTTGAACTGCTGTCAACATCATTAACCATAATTTCTCCAACTCGCTTCATGACTTATGAAGTGTTCTTTATTGTGTAATGATCCAAATCTCTTACAAAATCACCCACTTCAAAGGCCCCTGGGACGTACCACCCATGCAGCCTGCCGACATGTCAGAGGCAAAGATCAAATGAAGCTCAGTAATTAGGCACTTTTCTTTATCTTACTGTTTACTTCTATATTCAGGTGATAGTCACGTAGCTGTAACGCGTGCGTAAACAATGAGTGTGCGTTAACAAGCAGAGGAATAAGGTAAAATGCCTTTGATGTCTTTTGCAGTTCAGAAGCATTAGTGGGTTATTGTCTCAGACAGCTGAGCTTGAAGAATGTAATGTAAACACTGGCCATGTGAAGGTTTAGAGGGTCACCAAAACAGCTCATGGACAAACCTGCTGTAATACTTTAAAGTAGTGGTTGGGATTCAGGATTTTGGTGACAAAACACAGTTAACAAAATGATTTACCATACAAAAGTGAATAAAAATAAATAAATAAAAAACACAAAAAGAAATGCTTGCATAAAATATATGAAATTGGATGGACAAAAATGAGTAGCATCCCCAAACATGATTGCAAAAATAATGTATGTTTTTCATACACAAACTAACACACACACACACACACACACACACACACACACACACACACACACACACACACACACACACACACACACACACACACACACACACACACACACACACACACACGGTACATAGTAACATTAAGTCCAAGGAAGATGAAGATAGTTCCAATAAACAACCAGGTTTATTAAACACAGCACAATGATAATTCAGAAGGGAGCACACATGTATAAAATTTTGTTTGAAATTGTCTAATTCACAAAAAATACCGGACAAAGACAAAAACAAAGATTATCAAAGATAATTGAGGAGAAAACTTCAACTTAGACATGGTGTTGAACAGACAAGTGTGATTGTTAATGAATGTCCAGTCATGGTGACGAATGATGGGAAACTAGAACAAAGGAAACATGCGACTGAAGACACACTAATGTCCATGAAAATTAAACTAAAGCCGGGTTTCCACTGCAGGAACTTTCCTCAGGAACTAGGGACTTTGGGGTCCCTTTGACCTAAGGGACCAAGGTCTAAATGAAGTTACAGGTAAAAATGTCCCTCTCAGAAAACCCCAGCTTGCGAGGTAGTACTTTATCAAAGTTCAGGAAGTTTTGTGGAGTGGCACAAGGGCGTTGAACATGCTGATTGGTTGAGTTCACGCAGCATTTTAATTGGTTGACCACGCTAGGGGTTGAACAACTTCACATTTTTTTAAAGTCGACATTAATGTGATGAAAGTTGAGTCGATGTCGAGTAGTTGCTGATGACGTCATTCATTAACAAATAAGCCTGTGCATGGGCAGCCCACATGGTTATTGCTCCTACATAACATCTTTTTATCAGTTCTTTTGATTTCTGCTAGTTCTGAATCAGACACAGAGAAATGAGCACAATAAAGATTACATCTATATGAATGCATTAGTGAGAGAGAGTGATTGTGTGTAAATTTATTCTACCAGTCAGTGTCTCTCTACTAATAGTGAAGCTGTGAGTTTTAGTTATCAAGAAATGTATGCTAGAACTTTTCAGTTTCTAAGCTATTTTATTGATAAATCACAGAAAGACATTTCTGCACTACTGAATGATTCGGTGCACTCGCGATCTCCGCGTGATGTGCGAGCTATGTGTGTGCATTACAATGCAGCCCCGCATTTAGACCGGTGATCAACTTACCGGTTTAAAACGTGCATTCTCCCAATCAATTTTGAGCAACCAGATGGCATAATCAAACATGTGTTGTGGAGAGCCCTCTGAGTATGAATTTATTTGTCATTTTAACTACTGGAAACGGAACATGTGTGTCGGGAAATGGCTTATCCTGTTGCGCCCTCTATAGGCCAGCGACTAGTGGATGTCAAGCTTAAAGCGTCATGGCAGAGCAATAAAGTTGACTAGTCTGTGCAACGCCTACTCCACACAGCATTTTATTTCAACCACCATTTTTAAAAGTCTGTAGTGGTGCATGCAGTAAGAGTTTGTTGCTATTTGAATCAACAATGGAGTTAAAAAATACGACAGATGTACCAACGACGAGGTTCAGGCTTTATTAAGCTTATCTGTGGAGGACGAAATCCAGCAGAGTCATGCGCAGTCCTACATCACTGTACTAATCTCCACGGTACTTTGGAAACACAGACAGCAACAAGTCTGGAGGAAAAAAGTTCCTGGGACAAATTGTTCCAGGTAATTTCGGTGGAAAAAGGGGCTTAACTGAACATAAACATGAAAATAATATAATATAATAAATGTATATAATTAATATAATATAATAAATAATAAACATCTACATGGTCATGTATACATATAGACCTCCCCCTACCCTCACCTCACACACACACAAAAAAACACATTAAAAATGTAAATAAACATTTTAAGGATGCTGTAAGGATTCAGTGATGCAACTAAAACTATTTCAAAAGGGAAAAAAGTTTTCTTCGATTATACGTACAGCATTTGAAATTCAAAACAAACCATATGGGAAGCGATTGCTCCTGCCTTTTGAGCATTGATAAGCCTATTTATTTTGCTGTCGTAATTATGCAGTTACACATCCACGTTCCTATCAAAACTGAGTTAATAACCACTAGTTTTGAGTATTTCAGCCGATTCTACATGTACTGTATGAGTAATGATTGAATGATTCCTTATATACATGCTATGACATGCTTAGCCTGGGAGATTGTCACACAATCTTGAAAGACACTCCCTGTATTTTGGCTCACTTTGTGTGTGTGTGTGTGTGTGCGCGCGCATCTTTATCTGTCAGTGTATGTGTGTGTAGCCTCCTGCACAGCAGGGGCGTCGAGGCAGTGCCACGGGGGTGATGCTTCTCAGGGGCCTGAGGACCTACAGTAAACCTTCAAACAATTTAGACAAACAAAAGGCCACTGCGGCAGGAAAAAAGACAAGGAAAAACAGATGAATAAGCAACATCAATTACCGACAGGGTTGACCTGTGAGCCCCCACACCACGGCTGGCCCCTCACACCCAGGGGTGGCAGATTGAAGCTGACATGCCTGGAGTGAGAACAGTACGGCCTCACAAGGCCTTTCCTCTGAGTGCGGACAGAACGAGAGAGAGAGAGAGAGTGCCAGCAGTGGGAGCTATGAATGAAAAATCACGCATAATAGGTCCCCGCTTTAGTTTAAAGTGAAACAAAATGGCTCAATTTGAGCACTTAGCCTGTGGAAAATTGGCGGCGCTGAGATAGGACAGGAACATGCGAGGGGACAAGCGAATCAACCCTCTGATAAGTAGACTATAAGGGGAACAAAGCCGAATGTCCAACAGGCTTACCAGTGAACTCAAGTGCGATTGGGCCCCTCGAATGGCCGCTTCAGTGTCCGCTTGCCCTATGAAAAAGACCACCTCTCCCCTCAGGAGCTTTGTGCTCGACCAGTAGTTAAATAAATACAGCGCTCATATTTGTTCAACACTCCACGCTTTGTATCGTCTCATTGGACATTTGTGTGTGGATGAGAACAGGGTAAATGCATAGGAAAGCAAAGAATGAACTACAAAGGTATTATGTTCTTCTAAAAATCATATACACTGGTGGAGTGTTTGAGACAGGGAATCTGTATAATTGTTTATGTGAGCAAACTGAGTGTACGTAATAGCACAGTACGTCTTATGCTTGATCAGACAAAAACACACAATTTTCACATTTTGGTGAGCAGTGTTAAATAAGTTAAAAAAGTGTTGAATGACCACAAAGTTTGATGTGCGTCATGTCTTAAAGTGACAGCAGCCTAATTTACCTGCTGCTGGCTGTCATTAATGTTAACTGAAGATCAAAAGAAGAAAATCAAATCACTCAATGCTTGGACTAAATAAATGTATAGGTCAATAATCAATATTTCATACAGTACGTATTCATTACCTGAATACTACTGTTAGACCTACCTAAACATTTTTTAACATTGTTTATTTTATTTGTATCAGTTCTATGGTATTTATTTGTGCTATTGTTTGTAATCTGTTTATTTGTTCTTTATTTATTATGGAGGGTTTGTCTTTAAAAATGTTTGAACTTTATATTAATTAGGCTAGTAGTTTTTGTTGTAGTACAGTATACAATTTAGAATCGAGAATTGTGCTTTTTTTTTACTGGTATGTAAAATGTTGGTGTCATAAAAACTTTATTTTAAAAAATATATAGTTTTTTCCCCCCGACCAGGAAACATGACATTTCTTATAATGGGTTTACGTGAAGATTATAGTTGTTATAGTTTTTTAAGCCTATTAAATATAAAATGATGTCTTTAAATTATGCTGTAATGTTAAATGGCTATAATTATTCATTTCATCCCTCAAAAATTTGAAAAATAAAACTGTAGCACTACTCGTATTGATCTGGCATGCATTCATAGTCCTTAGTAAAAAGATGTCAATATAAAAATACATTCAAAACTTTCATGTTAGGTGTGATTAAACATGATTAATTAAAGAAACATGTCAAATCAGCATATTATAATGATTTCTGAAGGATCATGTACACTGAAAAACTGGAGTAATGATGCTGAAAATTTACCTTTTCAGTTTCAGTATTTCAAAATAATAATAACAACTGCAGTTATTATACATGATTAAAATTCACATATTTATGGTTATATCTTCAAAGGTATAACCAAACACCAAAATAGCAAAGAAACACTAAAACGTGCTGCACAACACAATGCTCCATGTGCATGCTTTAGTGCTATACGTGCGCAATCTGATCTGTGTTTTATTGACCAACCTCAGACACAGTCTCTATAGTAACAACACACACAAGGGTGTAAAGGGACGTTTAGGAACATTGCCCGGGGGACTGTTTAATACAATGGAGTGAACAATAACAACAACCTACACAATAGACACCAAAACGAGTGAAAGCAAGCCATTTCTGCCATCTGATTAACAGGCATATCAGGCATATTTACGCTTTCATATTAAACATGCCTGCTAATCAAAGCTCTAATAATATATTTGTAATGCACAGCAAAAACAAGATAGACAGCTTAGGTTCCAAACTGTAGTTCAAAGAAGTCAAATGATAATTTAAGTGATTTTATGTTTTGGTGTATACTTGATGTCATTGAATTTCATCGTGTGCTTGATGCATTTACACCGCACATTAGCTGTTATTTCAAAAAGCACAAAATAGGGATCTGGGTGATTCATGTTCACAGACATTGACAGCAGTCTCAGATCCTGCTGTATTCTGTAAATCAGACGTTAGTCATAGCGGAAGGTGTCATTTAAGAGAAGAAGAAAAAAACTCTTTGTTATTAAATAAGATGGAAGCAGAGCAGTCATGAAATATTTGACCTTGCTAAGAGCTCTGCACACCTCTCTAATCTGACTGGCTCCTTTTTCAAACAATAGAGCTCTTTAAATCGCTGCAGCTATCAGCACAGCTCAAATAGGTCTATAATAGAGCCCTATCTTCTTTGCAAATGGAAATCCAGTCAAGGGAGGAGATGGGAATCATTTTCATCTCGTTGACATGCAGTACAACTGAGAGTTTTGTGGAGGAGACACGAGCCTACAGGTCAATTTCCATGTCAGCGCTGTCTGTTTTTTTGGAAATGCGCAGCTTTGAAGTTCAATTTTATGCAGTGCTGAGGTGAAAGGATTCATTAGGGGTACTTTAAGCTCATGAGGTCTCGATAAACACATGATAATTCATGTTAATAACAAATACATTTCTGTACTGTACATTTAATAAGAAAATATATCAACAAAACGATAAAGACAAATGAAATACTTGAGAAATGCATGTTATTTCATAATGAATATGACAATTACATGAAAAGGGATGTTCAGTGACAAAAACAGAAGTATGAAAGGGTTGTGAAAAATGGGCATCACATACTATGATTGAGTAGTTAAGCTATACTATGGGCTGAAGTATAGCTTTGTGTAGTCAATGCTATCAAATATATGAGAGTATGAAGACAAAGTATATACACTACACTAGGGCTGTAACGATTTGACCAACAATAAAAACCTCGATTAATTGAACATTTGACCTCGATTACGATTAATGAACGATTATTTTGCTTTTCTTTTTTATTTGCTTTCAATTTTTTTCCCTCATAAGGTTTTTCAGTAAGTTCCTGATAAGGTTTTTACTGTAAATATTTTCTACTATTAAAAGGTGGATTTTTTTTTTCTAATGAAAAAGTGCATTTCTTTGTGATTTAAAAATACTTGAAGGAAACGGTTCAATTTCAGCAGTTATTGTTTATGGGGCAGATTTCTGTTTGTTGTACATCAGATACAGATAAATTAGCACAGTAGGCCTACATTACATTTATTTGAACACATTAATGAGAGAGTGATTGTGTGTGTGAATTAGTCATACCGTCTCTATTCATTATGAAGCTGTGGTTTGTACTTACTTCAAAGGTATTAAAATATATTCTAAGCTACTTTAGTGACTTTACTTTAGTCACAGGACAGCGTTGACACTGCGTTTCTGCTCTGCTCTCTGCTCGCGATCTTCATGTGATGTGCGAGCTTCTGTCTGCGTGTTTGTTTGTCGCAATATATCAGGCATTAGTTCAACATAATACACATCTGATGGTCTAAAATCGCTTTAATGTTCAAACTGGCATGCCTTAAAACACATACAAATGACAAAGCTTTGTGAGGACGCAGGTGAAAGAGGTCTGCCTTCAGGGCGCGTGCACGTTGTCAGAGAAGCGACACGGCTCAGCTCTGTCACAGAAAAAAGCTGAGCACTGAACGGATAAGTTTTCCGTATTGTTGTCTTTGAATAGTGCATAATCGCTTTAAATGTTCAAGACTTTTAACGCATTTACTTGACAAACTTTATGAGGACGAACGTGAAAGCGATCTGGCTTCGGGGCTTGCGTGTGCCGTCTGTGTGTGTGTGTGTGTGTGTGTGGCAGCGCGTAAGCTATACGAGTGGCAATTAACTTACCTGTATAAACTGTGTAAAACATGCAGTTACTATAGTTATTCTGGGCATCTATAAACAAAGATAACTGCTCCTGCATCTCTCTGTGTGCCTGCAAACTGCACTTGATGTGACTGACGGGGCGGAGTCACGTGACTAAAACCGAATTTCTGAATTTCGGTTTTGATTATTTTTCGATTAATTGTACAGCCCTACACTACACACAGTTTAAGTTCAGATAAGTGTCTTATTCAAGATTGCACTTATTTGATGATCAAAACACAGTTGAAAACAGTAATATTGGGAAATATTATAATAATTATTTTTAATTTACTGTCATTTTGGTCAATTCAAAACATCAACTGGTGAATAAAAAGTATCAAATACTAAAAAAAAAGAAGAAAAAAAAGTTATTAACCCAATATTAACCCAATAGACAATAATAATAATAATAATATATATATATATATATATATATATATATATATATATATATATATATATATATATATATATATATATATATATATATATATATATATATATATATATATATATATATATATATATATATATATATATATATATATATATATATATATATATATATATATTATTGCATATATACTGCACAACTCGGTGCATTCAACATGTTTATATTTGCAAGGTTAAGATCATCTGAATTAATTAATTTGCAGTTGCATTCAGTAAATGATATTAGCCACTTAAAAGTAACTGTGTATACAGTACATTTCCATGGCCAAGCTTCTCACTGCACTTGCTCTATACTCGGCTCTGCTTATCTAATTTAAAACTTTAACTAAATAGAAAAAGCACAGATCTTTCCCAAGCCGCTTTTACGATTCCTCCTAAAATGGATTCTGCAGAGAAAGTGGGAGAAGGGTAAAATCTGAAGTGACACAAGACAAGAAATCTATTTCCCCCCTCAGCCCCTTCCTCTCTCACATCCTCCAAAATGTAAATGCATTCTTGCTCAGTTCAAGCCATAAAATACTGCCCTTGAAATATTGAGTGACAGAAGGAATTATGGGTTATTGTACTGTCAAAATGCAAGACAGCTGTATGATGGGATACTGTGTTATTTAGACAATCAGAAACTTAAGAGGCAAAGTGACACATCCCCCCCCACCACCACCTCTCTCTCCTCTCTCTCTCTCTCTCTCTCTCTCTCTCTCTCTCTCTCTCTCTCTCTCTCACACACACACACACACACACACGTGATCACTTCCAGACAGAGAAAGCACTTGAAACAGAGAGAAGACCAATAGCAGGAAAGAATACTCTTCTTCCATATGTAACATGTCCAGTTGACACACTCTATGCTACTGTTGCTTGCCAGAGAGATGTATAACTTCCCATAGGAAAAGTTTCCACTACTGTGATGTAAAAGAGGTAAATTTGTACACCCGGTACTAACGTCTGTTGTAGGCGAATGTTAATCGGTGGATGGCGCTAAATGTAAGTTTCAACAAGGTATAAACTTTTGTATGATCCTATCACTGAAATCACACAAAGGTACACTGTAAACCCGAACGCTCAAAATAATGAATTGGTTTGAGTTTAGCCAACTCAAATTAAACAAATTAGTTCAATCAAATGAACTTTTATGAGTATTTATAACTCTCTTTTTCCTTTGAGTTCACAAAACTGACACATTTTAAGTAATTTGAATTGTTTCATTGTTTTGAACTTGTTTCTTTTAATTTAGACAAACTTAAATTTAACTGAAATTGGGCTGGGATTTCCATTTCCAGCATTCTTTGCTATGATACTCAAAAGAGAGAGTAAATGTTTTTTTTTTTTTTTTTTTTTTGTGCAATATGAATGTTAAGGTGGGGATTTAGTAGTGTTTTAAGGTTGTTAGTTAGTTTAGAAGAGTTTCTGTTGGTGACAAGTGGAGCATGAGCTTAGTTTGAGAACAGATATACAGTATGTTTAATGTTCTATATTGCTGTACTCATTCGACAAGTGCTATGCTATGCTAATGCTATCAACGCATTGTGTTACCAATTAGCAAGGCAGCATTTATTGAATTAGCTAGTTAAAGCTAGCCAAGTTTCCACTACTAAAAATAATAGTTGATCATTTTCATTTAAATGTATGTATTAACTTACTCAAATATTTAATGTTAAGAGCAATTAAAATGTATGTGTACCAAATAAAAATCTGCAAACTCAGCTTACTTAATATTCACATTTCTGAAATTTGATGTAACCGATTGCCTTAATTTTTTTTTGCTAACTTATTTGGGTTTGCACGGCAGTGTAATTGGATACATTGCATTTGTAGTGTCAATGCTCATCTGTCCAGATGTGTCCTGCAGTACAGTGGAGTACCATTTATTCACCTGTCAATCATCCACTGTGCTAAAATGTGGGCTTTGAACTTTGCCAGTTACATGCAGATTTATTGGAAAACAGCTATCCAGTCGAAGAAAAAAAAAAAAAGAAAATCTACACGCGCAAGACTTTACTACGCACTTTTAATTAGAATATATATAGTATATTTAAGAGCAACAGTATTTTTATTTTTGATGTGATGTATGGAGTCACACAGAAAACCTCCTCGGGGATATCGTATCACAAGTGGTCCCAAGAGATGAATCTAAAAGGCATGTAAATTCCAGATGCATTGTGACTGACCACCCGAGACGGATGTTAATACCACATGTAAACGACCACTGTCGCAATGAAATGAAGCACACGTTTACTATGAAACCTCTCTAAATACACTGAAGATGCCTCTCGCTCTCTTTAAATGTATGCATTCATTTATTTTGTAACCAATTAGTTGAGCTGCCATCCCAGAAAACAACCAACATGCAGAGTATAAGATAATGACACATCCATTTCTCCACATGTAAAATAAAGAAACAAATTAATAAACCCATTTTTCATCTTGATAATTGAATTCAATAAAAGTAACATTGTCTGATTTGTCACATTTCAAACCCACTGACAAGTAATTATCATAATTTGTTGAAAAGACATTCATTACTACAATAAGAATCAGTAGGCTCTGTAAATAATGAAAAGAAGTGCTTCCATTTACTTGGATTTGCAAGCAATTGTGTTTTTGTTTTTTTGTTCAGCATCTTTTTTTCTTTGTACAGAAGCTTGTATAAACAATATGCCCACACTACATTATACAACCATAACCTTAGATATAGCTTGAAGGGATAGCTCACCTAAAATGTTTTAAAGAAAGCACTTACAACTACAGCACATACTGACCACATCTGTCAACAAAATAATGCCATAAAGCATCAAAAGCATACAATTAGTTCATAGAATATTCAGAGGAATTAACACATATAGCACATAAGTCACATGGGCTACTTTTATGGTGCTTCTTTGTCCTTGTGTAGCAAGACTGATGTGGACACAATGGGGAATACAAATATAAATTCTTAAAACAAAACAAAAAAGATCCACATCAACTATCCACAACTGCAATTCATCTTTACTAGTTGACTAGTGTGATGGGTGTAAATCTGAACTAATTCATTTGCAGCAGTATTTACCAGGGCTGGGTATTGACACAAATTTCATGATTCGATACAATATCGATTTTTGTGGATGTATATCAGATACAGTACATGGCAAATTTTCTTGAGGAAAAAGAATCTCTTTTGGGAACACATTACAATAATATTGAAGGTTAAAATTAACTGATTTAAATACAAACAAATTACACTCAAGGATTTTTAAATAACGTTATAATACAAACTTTACAATTACATAATCATTTCTACTCCCATTAGTTTTTTGAAATATAAACATTTAAATGGTGTCAGTCATAAAAACTTGATGGAATTATTCAAACATGCATTAAAATTGAAGAACATAAAAAATTATAATGAATATGTAATGTGGCTCATATATTTATCAAAATGCTCATCTCTAGAGTTCATTTTTCTAGCTGACTAACGAGTTTATGGACACTGAATGGTTTTCCTAAGGTAAATGTGATGTGATATTGTTTACAAGCTGTTTTATTAACGTCTCTCCGGGGTTGAAACACTGATTGTGTGATTACATGAATCATGATATGGATTTCGGTCAGTTGTACTCTATCTTTTAACGTACCTTCAGATGTTCATTCATGATTATTTTGTGCTGTAACTGATGATAAAGCGGAGGAGATGATCAGTTCACATGAGCTCTGCGCTGCGCTACAGCAATCTGTCACACCAAAACAGTATTTTCTTTTTTAATATTGTAATAAAATGGACGTAATTTGAAATCGGAGACTTTGTTTCATATCAAAAGTAACAAAGCACAGAGATTATTGCAATTTATTGGATGGGAGGGGCTCTACAAAGTTCTGTTCATCAACTGAAAACAGGATGACTAATCTATTCTTGGGATTAAATAATCGATATCGGTTCGTAAAAATAAGAATGAATCAATATTTGTTTACCCAGTCCTAGTATTTAGTCTCATGGGCTACATTTATGGTACATTTATTATGGTACATATTTGTCGTTTTCTTGCATGACAGACAAGGACAAAATGAACTATCATTGTATGTAAGAGATTCTTCGAAATTTCAGTATATTGGTTTGGAACGACACAAGGGTTATATAAAAGAACAGTTTTTTGTTTTGTTTTTGTTTTTTTGTGAACTATTCCTTTAACTCCTTTTATTGCCACAAGTACACTTACAGTATTTCAAACCTCATCAACCAAAAAGCACGCCTATGAAGTGGGAAAGTAGGGCAATCTCTCCCAATTCATGAAATATGTTCCTCAACTTAATTTCCATTGACTGCTGAGTGATGTTAAACACACAGAGTGGGTGTTGTGAAGGTTTGAAGCAGTGAAGCTGGGCTGTGCGAAGATTAAAACAGGCAGTTTTCCACCATTCGCAGGAAGTTGCTGATGAGTTTGATGAGAGAGTGATCGCAGGTTGGCGCTAGCTATAAACACCAGCGCTGCACTGGACGGCCCCTGCTCTTCGACACCCATCAATACATGTGGCCTACAGGAAGTGCTGTGCTATTCGACCTCAGCGAGTGGACTGCATCCATTTATGCACAAAACAAACAGCCTTTGGCAAGATATGGCCTTAAAACAACACTTTCCTTATTCAGCTTGGATTTATTTACTGCTCATATTTAGTTAGTTATGTAGTTTATTATTACAAGGACAATGCATATTAACATGACAAGTCAAAATATGCCAGAGTTAGCCAAAAGGCTAGTTTTCATCTGCAGTCCTAGGCCAGATGTACAACAGGCAACCTAAAAATACAATGCAAATACAACAATTTAATCAAAACATAACAAAATATAACATAATACAACAAAACCTATAATTTCCAAAAACAACAGGAAAAAAAATTAAATAAATAAAAATAAAATAAAAAAATAAATAAAATAAAAAATATATTTTTTTAATGTTGACAAATTTGCATGCTAAAAAGCCAAGTTTTAAAAGAAGAACGAAATTCATTATAACTATTTAATTCTCTAACTGACGTTGGGATGTCATTCCATTCTTTCGCAGCTTTGTTCGAGAAGGCTGACTGACTAAAAGCAGTTTTTCTGAAATTAATAACACAGTCCCTTCTAAAGGTTCCTCTAGTGAGACGACTGTTTTCCGATCTTAAACTCAGAAACTCACTAAGAGGTGGTGGGGCCAGGCCATTGAGAATTTTATAAGCTAAACAGCCATTTGAAAACTTAACCAAGTTTTCCCAACTCAACAGATTATATTTTGATAAAATCTTACAATGATGAAAGTGACGTGATTTCTTATCAAAAAATTTTAACGTTTGTTTATATAAAGTCTGTATTGGGAGCAAGGCGGAGTGGTTGGCCTGAGACCAAGTAGTTAAACAATAATTCATATGCGAAAATATCATAGAGTGCATAAACATTTTGGCAGCTTGGGTAGACATTGAATTCCTGATATATCGAAAATTAGATAAATTAAATTTTATTTTCTTAACAGTATTTGAAATCTGAGAATTAAACTTAAGTTTAGAGTCAATGATAATACCAAGGTATTTAAATTCTGAGACAATTTTAATTTTTTCACCGTTAATAAAAATATCCGGATCAACTGCAGAGTTGGTGGTTTTACTAAAAAACATACCAACTGTTTTAGAAAGATTTAACTGCAGGCTACAGTGATTTAACCATTCACTAATTTTAACCATAGCTAGGACACAAGTTAGGACACAAAAGTTTAAGGAAGTGGAAATAATCCTGGTCTTGAAACCAATGACATTGATCTATTGCTCTAGAACAACATGCTATGATTTAATTGGCTTAATATCAACAGTAATACATATTTAGAACAAAGGTTCTCCGACCATTATTCTGCATATCAATATGCACCATGGATGATCCAACAGCTCGGTCCTGTTGAAAAATATGTTTTATGGCTGTGTACACACACACAAATCGATGATAGCTGCTGGGTCTGACATACAAACTGTGGGAAATCAAGATTGCAGGTCATTCCCCATTAGGTCTTGGCAAGGAGAGCTCCTCTACTCCAATTGATGGATTTACTGTATTTGAAAATGACCTGTAGGGCTGGGAGGTCGAACAAAGGGGCCGATATCAACCACACAAACCTAAATCAGGACTGTCCTAAATACATGCTAATTTTGACCATGTATAACTGACTTAACAAAATGACCAATGATATGTAGCAATTTCAGAATTAACATCAAACAAAATTTAACAAAATGATCTAAACCACATTTATTTAATACATTATTACCTCACCAAATGTATTTTGGAGAGAAAAAAAGGCTGTCATGAAGGTTAGATGATCTCAGTTTTTATTTCACCCAGGAACGAACTGGTAATAGCATGGAGCAAAAGTTAAACACCCTCCATTGTTTTAAACGGGAACCATATTTGTACTCTGTGAAGGCAAAGATTAAAAGCACAGTCACAGTTGAAAAAAAGAGGAGGAAAATCTGTCTGCCTGATACCCAGGGTGAAAGCTGTGGTAAAAAGTGCAGGTAGGTAAAGCCCTGGGTGCTGCACAGCTAGCGTCTCTCGCTCTCTTTCTCTCTCCCTCTCCCCCCCCCCCCCCCTTTTTTCCCCCTCCCTACGTTCTGCAGTGCTGTGTCCTGACCTTGCTGCTTCCATGCCCCATCCATCTTGGGCTGCTTAGCCATTTCGCTGGCTTCATACTGCGCAGATTAACACAATTCATCACCACAATCATCCTCGATTCATCACCCTTTCCAATGAATGTTTTGACATCCAGTTAATTTTCTGCTGATGATTTATCAAATTATAATTACCATGCTCTGAAGGGCTCATTTATTATGTTGATACATGATAATGACGCCAAAGTGGATTGAATTTTAAGTAAGTTCTTTGCGATTATAACATATGCGTTATTGTGAATAATGTTATGCGATTTCGTTTCTTACAGCCTGGAAACTCCTGGGACTTTCCTAATGTTATAATAAGCAATGCAAGAAAAAAAAAGCTGGTTGTTAATTCAATTTTTTTTCTGAACAAATTGTTTGGCTGGGTGAGCAGAGGCCATGAAAAAGTTCAATTAAATTCAAAGCTCCCATCTAAGATGCTCAGTAATTAAAGAGCCTACTAATTCAATCAGGGGGTCTGAGTGGAGCCCAGTGCGTTAGACTGTTTCTTAATAGGTTATAGGTTATTTTGCACATACTGCCCACATAGGCACTTCATTAGCCTCCTCTTTACAATTCACTCCACTCTTACCCTCATTATTATCCCACTTTATTAAAATCCAATGGCCAGCTATCTGTTTCTATTACCGAAAAGCCCTGCTGCTTAACGTGCTGTGTTACTTTTAAGGGCATTTCACCAACCTGTGTGCAAGTACAGAGATGGTCATCCATGTAAAACTATAATTTGTAACTGCCGTACTAATATGGGCTATACAGTTATGACCTACAATGTGTTAGCCAAAAGAGAAAAATGTACACTAAATATTAGGATTTAAAAAAATAAAATGTATAATCTGAAGAATGTATCCATCTAACCATTTTTCCTGGTAAAACTTTATGAACTGTGCGCTCCCCAAAAGCAGGAAATAGTGTAGTGGCTTGAATGCAGCCGCTACATTCAAGATATTATTTAAGACCCGAGGCCAAGTTTGCCTCTCAGACCAATATTTGACTTCTTCTAATATATCACGCTTAATCAAATAATCATGCCTCATTTGAACAAACGTTGCCTTGCAACAAAATCTCTGTGCAGTGTTTTGACATAGCAGCTGTATCAGCCGCTATGTAGAGCTGCTAACCTTTGAAGCGGTAACAATCTGAGGTCCACATGCTGAAGCATCCTACCGCTACTCTGGGATCCGAGTAGGTGTGAAAGGTTATTGAATGCAGAAGTATTCTCCTGGCGGCGTGAGGCATTGTTTACAGCTATCTATATTATTTTTTTTTTGACTCTTTGCCCTTGGGCTGGGGCCCATAAACAGCACTATCCCAGCGCCCTGGCGGCATCTCGCCTTGTAATTGTGAGTCCCTCTTGGACGTCCCAAAAGTGAAAGATGTGTCTGGTAAGTGAGAGAGGTCAAACATGAGCATGGAAATTTATTACATGCACTGCAACCAGATGGAGGCAGCCCATCCATCAAGCTGAGCTGTCACCCCGGTCACAAACGTTTCCCATAAAGAGGCTCCCTCTCTCGCTCTGGAAGCGGGAAGTCCACTTGCTCGTGCCCGGGTGTTTACAGAAACGAAGCCCTCAGAAGCACAACAGCGCCCTTGTTTAATCATCTCTGCAGCTCTCCGGCTCTCCTCTCGTTGCTGAGGCTATTTTTAAACTTTACTTTTATCAATACTTTGGCGGCAGCTCCGGGAGATATTAAAAGCGTTGCAGGGAGCAGGGGAAGGGCGTTTCTGACACTTGCTCCCTCATTCGTCAGAACCTCATAGGCCCGTCGGTGACAATGAAAAGATTTCACAATACTGCACGGCAGAAACTCATTCTCCCCCTCATCCATCATGCTCAACCCGCTAGCCGTTCCACTGACCTAATCTGTAATGCCTGGCTGCTCGCTAGAGACTTCTTAAAGGCACCCTTCATTAATGGTGCTAACCCAACCGCAGGCCCCCGCAGGAAGCGCAGGGACAGCTCGCTGTCTGAGACTACCGCTGCTCTAAATGCTTCAAATGTGCCTCAAAGATGAAGGACTGAATTCAAGCATGCAATGAGTTAATACTGCTACCTAGAGACTGCTAACCAGACTGGGTCCAAACTCTGTTTTCGTTCTAGATATGGAGACAATGTCAAAATGTTAAATTACTAACTCCAACATAAAAGTAGCCCGACAAGACATTAACTCAACCATTCACATGAGTTTGGGGAAACATTACACCCTCATGTCGTTCCAAACATGACTGGCATTCTTTAAAGTAAGATCAAATCAAATATATTATTATTATTATTTTATCTGTAGATATTTTATTTTCCAATGTTCCAATGTTGTTTTAGGCCCAACTGACTTTCATTTCATTCTTCAAAATACCTTTTGCATTTTGTAGAAGAAAATTATACAGGTTTTTGGGTGAACTATTCCTTTAAGCCATGAGATACTGAAGAATAATACCTCAAAAACAATTCAAAACTGCTGCACATTCCAACACTCAAAAGAAAGACGTGCATTCACGCATCTTGCGTTTGTGCTGATGAGTGCACGTTTAAGGTTAAGAGGTGAGATGTTAGTGCATCTCGGCTCTAATTTTTCTCGTCTCTGGTCATTGGCACTGGGACTGGTGAATGTTAGTTAACACACAGAAGGACAGAAGCAGCTAGCGCTCTCTGACCCAGGACCAGCTATTATAGAGTCGTATTCCCCAATCCCCAGACCAGTTCTGGCTGCCAGATTTCCCACTCTCTAACTGCACTCTGTCTCTACATCTGTTCAGGCTGCCTAATGTGACCTGTCTCTTTAGCCAGTCTCTGCAGGCTGGCAAACCGGGGGGAAACATATTCCTGTTGTTTCAATTCATAAATCATTTTTAGACAAATACTGTAAAGAATTAGAGGTCATTGAATAGTTGATGTGAATGTCTTTTATGATATTAAAATACCTTTTGAGACAATCAAAACATTGCCTGTTTGTTTCAATAGCCCAACATGTCAACTTCTGGCTTGACCAATGGTGTGCGTTTGAGGCAAGACTAGCAGTTTATGTGAGCGACCCTAAACCAAAGTACTGGCATGTAACTTGTTTAGTTTGCTCACCTTCAAGTATGAATTTCTGTCTTCTGCTGAACACAAAAGAAGATATATTTAAGAGCATGGGAAACCAAACAGTTGATGGGCCCCATTGACTTCCATAGTGCCCATCAACTGTTTGGTTCCCAACCTTCTTCAAAATATCTTCTTTTGTGTTCAGTGTTTGGTTTGGTACTGCAAGCAAACAGAAATGACACACTGCAGTTTTAGAGTATATGCTATGACGCCAACCAGTCCTTTTGTTCTGTGTTACACACAAGTACTAGTCATTTGAAAATCTATACTAGCAAAAAACTCGCTTTGGAATAATCTATTATAAGACAGATGAGGTGAAATGTGTTTACACTGATTAAAACACTCACGACCGTGTCTCTTCCCACCAACTGCTGATTGAGCAGGCTTCTCTCCTCGGACCCTGTGTTTCCAGTGAGTATTGATTATTGCATCATTCACACAAGTCCACACAAGAGCAAGCTGAGGTTATCAAGGGTTCAGCAAACAGCCAGTGGACAGGAGCAACACCAGAAACTGCTCTCTTAAGATTGCGGAGCGTGGCCTGTACCCTGCTCTTCTCGAAGAGAGCCACAGCGGACCTCCTTCTGCCCAGCAAACAGCCATAGGCTCAGCGCACTTGGCTACAAACGGCCCAAGTGGTTGCCAATATGCCAGAGGCTCCTTACCACCCACGCTTTAGCACAGACCCCAATGCTGACCATACACACAGTGCAGCACAGCCGCCAATTCTAAGAAACAGACCACACACTAATGGAATAAAGCTTCTCTGGGCAAGATCTGCCAGTATTCCTTTCAACTGGTAATATTTCAACAAAACATCTCTGGCACTGGATGGAAAAAGCATCTTTCAATAACTATATTTAAGGAACATCAACAAATATAATTCAGTCTTTAACTGGAGAAAATAAGTGCCATAGTCCGCAAAGATGGTGACATTCTCAAAATTTCCTCCAATTTACATGTGGAAGACTTTTATGGAGCAATATCAAGCATGAAGGGAGTCCTTCAGTGATTTCTGACAATTTAACTGCTCCCTGTGACACATTAAATGGCAGCAATGACAACTTAACTGCCCTGCCAATCAATATCTTCTATTACTCTCATTGTCACAGGCAAAATATAATGCAGGGTCAAATGAGATTGGCGGCACTTTTCTTCAAACTGAAACGCCTGTCAGGGATAAAATGAGGATTCATTGCATTGTTGGTAAATAATTACACATTTCTGTACAGATGAAAAACTATATGTTTTTTGCAATATCTTCAAAGCATATCTGGTCATTGTTCTGTTTTAAAATAAAATGAAATATTTAAGAAAATCTATTGTGCAATTAAAGCTGAAGTGTGTCATTTTCTAAATGATTCTTCTAGCCCAGTTATCAAGAAATAATAGTAAGAAAGATTCTCAGAACACACAGCAATTTTCATAAATAAGAATGAATCCAATCTGATTTCTGATTCTGAAATTTCTCCTTATAAGAACCCTAAACTTTGCAATATGATTCACATATTTATTTACATGTGCATTACATGTATTCTGAATAAAACTTCAGCATATGCGCAGTTCCCAATCGACATGTTCAAAACAGGAGAAAGCCACCACGATAATGTTACTGGCATTAATGTGGGTATAATTGTTGTTTTTGCCCTGATGACATATCTCAAATTAAAGGTAATATACATGTCAGAAAAGTTTTTAATGACATATCTAAAATTAAAGGTAACATACACGTCAGAAAAGCTTTTTTTTAGCAAATATTTAGTAAATATTTAGTCTCCTCCACTAACCAG
Organism: Romanogobio albipinnatus; assembly: GCA_023566225.1. Classification (NCBI taxonomy): domain Eukaryota; kingdom Metazoa; phylum Chordata; class Actinopteri; order Cypriniformes; family Gobionidae; genus Romanogobio; species Romanogobio albipinnatus. The sequence goes on from CM042258.1 coordinate 12,226,882, forward strand.
TTCATTGGACATTAATAAACGTACATACCTGCGCAAGGCATTTTTGAATCCGATTGAGAAAATAGTCAGATTGAAGCATTTACCTGTTCAGTTTGCTCTCGAGTCGGCGGTTGTGCCGGCGCGATCGGCTCGCTTTTTTTCTTATCAGTGCCAAAGAGACTCAAATAACTCAGGCAAGTGTTATACATCATTATAATCTGTTAAGTTTCAATTTTTTTGTGTACAGTCACAATAAAAACAAAATGTTGTGCTTTTTGCAAAATAAAGAAAACAAACATGATGCACGATCTGCAGCCTCCCTGTCAAAGACGTTAATTCAGATAGTTTTCAGAAAAGGAACTCTAGCTTAGTGAATACTTGTCTCACAAAGATGAGACATATGTCTAAAGAAACGCTGAAATGTCAGGTTTTAAACACTGTAAACCAAATCAAAAACAAATATTCTGTGTTTATGTAATCTGTTTGAAAGCAGAGAGATGTTAGTCGTTCCTGAGTGGCTCATTATACACTAATGCGACCACGCCCATGGAGCACGTGTTCTATTGAGATTCAAATACTGAGGCTCCGGAGTCGACGCCCACACACATCAACACAAACAAACACATCAAGTACTGCATTCCTACTTTAACTACATCGTTTTGGTACACGTTTAATAATCCTGGAATAATTCTCCATGAAAAGCTGTTAATTTCTGAAAGCAACGGATTCCACCGCTGTGTGTAAGTGGGCAAAGTTTACTCTGTAAGAATCTGTGAATATTAAACGCAAAAACCTGCATGAGGACGCACTGAAGCTTTCTTTGTTTAAATTAGCTCAAAATTACTGTCAGATGTAAGTAATTACCTTGACAAACTACATTTAAAAGATCTAAGACTCAAGCTTCCATTTATGACCTCTGTTTTATTCTCAAAGTCATATAGTGACCGTAATTTGTTAATATGTGTCAGGAGTTATAAATATGAAAACCGTGTCGGTACCTTTGATTGTAATATGTCAGCTGATCTCATTCATAAAAAAACTCCTATATGCTCGTCTTGAAGACTCACGACAAAACAGCATCCCTCAGGGGTTTTAGTTCAAAAGTGTGCAGATGAGAAATATTGATAGATTCTCATATGTCTGTGTCAAATTTCTATATAGAGAAGTGTTATTTATTCAATCACAGATGTAATCATTATGAGCGCTGGATTCTCTGTGTTAGTGTTTTCAGTTCATACTGGCAGCCAGAGGGTGCTCCGTAGTCCATATACGGTAGACAAAGAAAATACCATGTGACAATCTCCCTGATATAAACAGCTTCCAGAGATCGCTATAACATGCAGATAGACACGTTTGAAGATAATAAACAGACAATCGCGACAATATATGGCTTATCTGTGTTATTTATACCATGTTGGGTGTTTTCATAATAGATTATATTTCTAATGCAATGTTGTTTGAGCTTTTATAATTATGCAGAATATTGTAAAATTATATATTTTCTGTCTGATTTTTTGACCCAAAGCCAAATGAGATCACATAAGGTTATTTAAAACATTTGACTTGTGATATAAAGTAAGTTTGGAGTTCTAATCTCATTAATTGTTGTGTTTTAATAAATTGGTGTAATAAATCATAAATTATGGTTTAATAAATCATAAATTGTTGTGGCAGATAATATAGATTGTTTTAAGCAAAAACTCACTTCATTTTGATTTTCCCCCCAGACATTTTTACTTATCTAGTAAATTAATCTTGATTTAAGAATTTTAAATATTTGGACTGGAAACAAGAAAAAAATACCAAATAAGAAGAGCATTTTTTGCAGTGTAGTCAAATCTTTTGATCATTTAAAATATAATAGGCCTTTGTTGACTACATTCCAAATAAAATAAACTACAAAAATATACATTTCCTTTGCTCTGATACTCTCTGTCACATAGGCCTACCTGAAGCTCATTCATTATGCAGCTCATTATGCGGGTTATGTTTTTTTGTCATCTCAGGTGATCTCCAGCATTATTCATTAGCTATCACGCCTCCTCGCATACTGGCTTTGTGAAGAAAAACTGTCTTACAAATCGTAAATTAATATATTGTTTTATGTGAATGAGTAAGCTCAATGATTGAGGCCTTAATTTTAATTTTTTTTTTTTTTTTCAAAAATCATGCATAAACATTTTTCTCTCAAAAATACAAGCATGTACATACATGTTGTTCAGATATTATGGTAGCCCAGTTTGTGCTGAATACAGTGTAATTACACTTTTGCCATTAATGTGTTTATAAGCAACTGAAAAAAACACAAATGTAAGAGCATGTCAAAACTTCTAAAGGGCCCCAAACGAGCTCAGACTCCAGAGGGTTAAAGGTAACATACACGTAAGAAAAGCTTCTCCTCCACTAACCAGTTCATTGGACATAAATAAATGTACATACCTGTGCAAGGCATTTTTGAATCCGATTGAGAAAATAGTCTGATTGAAGCATTTACATGCTCAGTTTGTTTCCTTGTTTGTTCCTTTTTTGTTTCTGATTGACTGAGGTATTTGCATTAATGTTTTTAGTCCAATTGTGCCATCATTCTAATAACTAACAAATTATTTGGTTGCAAATAAATTAGCTTTAAAACCAACATGTGTAACCCATTGAGAAAAATCTATCAAATAATTAAAAAATAAAAAAACATTGGGGGTGGAGTTTGATTTTATTCAGCAAAAATTGATTGGATAGTGAAAAGTAGGTGTTACCAGAACAAATATATTTTGTACTTTTTTATTTTAATAGCAAGCACTGATGAACTAAGTATAGTAAAAAAAAGTAAACACGGTCAAATGGTGTCAGTTTTCATGTTGGCCTGCCATCGAAGCAGTCCTTGAAAAGATTCCACACACAGCCAAAAGCAAATGTCTTTGTCTATAGAGTTGTGTTTTTAACCTCCGCTGTTACAAGCTGTTGAACTGTAAGGAGGGGTGGACAATTAAATGGAGGCTTAACCTGTCAATCACTCTCCTTTCGGCCCATCACATCACAAGCTCCGTTCCGCCTCTTCTTTAACTCCTCCTGTGATATGCCACTGGCAGCTCGGACAGCTGATTGACAACCATCCTGATCCGAGCACAAGATGGTATCCTTAGCTCAGATGGGCCGGTTAGGAAAGACAGGTGAAGGTCTGCTGTATAGAGAACTGGGGGACGAAGCAGTGAAATAGGGCCAGTAATTTAAGCGTTTTAGCTGAATTAAGGCTAGAGGAGAGAGGGGGGGGGGGGGGGTGGGGTGGGTTGTCTTGGATGTCCTAACACTTGTCTTTCCGAGGGGTAATTTAGGATTTAATCTCCACTTCGACCATTGGCCTATTAAAAGTCTCATTCATCCTGGAAGGAGGTAAGGTTAAGCAGGTAATATTGCAGAGAAAGAGGCTTTTTCAGAGAGCTTGTGAAAAGCCATAGTGTATTTCCTATTACTCGCTCCCAAACCCTTTGGATTCCACACAGTTCTGTTAACCATCAGCAATTATCTCCCTGTCAAAGCGAAAGGTAACAAATTTCCCCATATCCAGCCAGGCAGCAGCTTCAGCTGGACATGAGCATCATCTGACAGAAAGTAAATCACCGTGCCAGCCAGCACTTCTGACAGACAAATGCACTACCTTGGAAAACCTGGGCCTATCACTCTGAACAGCACAGAGAAAAAAAATGGATGAGCTTCTCCCTGTTGACCTTACTTTTCTCTCCTATCTCCCTGGTCCTCGTATTTTTTTCTTCTTCAAATAAGATTAAATGCCTCTGGTTCTGTAAGCACTGAGCAGTTCCAAAATATGAGCATTATTAATGGTCTCTAGAGCGAGCTGTTTAATCTTGTGCCAGGCCGCAGCCATCATCTTACCTCACCTTCCCTTTCCACTCCTAGACAGACACAGGAAGCAGGAAGTAAGCTGCGCACACATGCTTGATTTTACTAGCCGTGTCCTCCTGTGAAGTTTTAAACAGTTTGATGTGTACACAGTTTGAAGTGGAACACGAGCAGTTAACAAAAGCTGAGTCAGCGCACAGGAAAATATGTTTTCAAACGGTTATTAGCCTAGACAATGCCAAAGTTAATCAGGGGTTGGGTTAAAATGATAGCTTTCAAAAGAAAATATCAACCTTGACAGTAACCAAGGGGGTCGGAATTTGAATGGTTAGCATTGCCCCTGCTGGAAAATTTCATAATTACACCATATATAACATACAAATGCTAATATTTCGTTAAAACCTGAACATTATATCAAAAACATTCATGATTGTTATAGGCAAAGATTGTGCACATTCAGGAGATCCTGCACCAGGTCGGCCTTGAGAAGAAAATGCTAACAAGCATTCAGCATCATGACAAATGTTGCAGCAAGGATTATTTGTCCTAAACTAAATAAAACAACAAAAGTAGAATTTGAAACAAGCTCTTTCTATCCAGAAAAGTTGTCAGGATGTAATATCTGGTTTAAACCAAGCAGATTAGATACTATGTTTGCTTGACATTATCGGTATATGGCTAGCTTGTATAACATGTGTCCAAAGAATGTGATGATGAGTGCATGGGACAGACAGGTGGGGAGGAGAAGACCAGGTGACTGAGACTGAAACAGACATGACCTTTTCTATTTGTCAAACACGCTCAGGCTTCATTTCCTCAGCACGTCACAGCAGCTTTCCAAATTACTCCTCAAACCATTTCCCTCATGAAATAGGCACACAGAGGCCTTAGTCAAGGAAAGAGGGCTAAGTTTCCATCTAATGAAAAGCTACATCCCGTCGCATTAACATATTCATTCTGGAACAGGACGTGGGCTGTCACTGATGCCCAACACCACTGGTTGCTGTGAAGGCAGGGAGCACTTCCTGCCACCAGCTTGTCAAGCCAGATAGGAAATATGCGACGATAAGCTGTCTGACTAGATCACACATAGTCCGACTGGCCATATGAGTAACAAAGTCTGAAGTTTAAAAGCAAAAGTTCCAATGTATAGGGTGTGCTTTGATATGTGATTGAGCCATGGTTTATCTTGTAGACATCCTGTAGAATTCAACCAATCAATGAAAACTTCGAAACTCCTGAAGTATTTCCAGAAAAGTATGCCATATGCATCAGACGTTCAGCCAATGGTCCGTGGGTGTGACGTCTGAGGCTGAGATTACATAGAAATAGCTTTCCAGGGAGTTTCCAAGATGGCCACCGAGTGAAGGGATTTTGTTTTAAAGGGATAGTTCCCATCAAAAATTATTTTCTTTTGTGTTCCACAGAAGAGTCAGTCATACATGCTAGGGACGACATGAGGGTGAGTAAATGGACATCAGATATTTGGGTGAACCCTTCTTTTAAAACAGGGTGTCCAGTCCTGCTCCTGAAGGGCCACTATTTTGTAGAGTTTAGATCCAACCCCAATTAAACATACCTGAACTAAGGTAATCAAGGTCTCCAGGATTACTAGAAATTTCCAGGCAGGTATGTAGGGACAAGTTAGGACGTTCGCCCTCCAGAAAGGATGGGACACCCTTTCTGGACCTAAACTAGAAAGCATTTTAACACGGGAAAATATAATGCATATAATGCATCACTTTAACTCGGAAATAATCCAAAATGATCTTCAGGATACCAGACAGGGACTGAGACAGTGGGTGGCAGGACAACCCACTTGATGTCATGACGACAGGGCCCCACGCAGCATGCTACTTTGACTAAAGTAATTGAAGCTGCGCGGGTAACGACATCTCCCTCCCCTCCTCCAGCCGCTGGGCTGGATCAATATTTGTTGGGATTGCACCTTGTTCCAACAATGCCAGATTTACAGCAACCGTTTGGATTTACACTTTGTCTTCCAGCGCAACTCATCAGTGCAACCCAATTACTAACCCCAGACAGACAGCATTAACATGAGCACTACTGCTGCTTTATTGCCCTTCAACCACCCCGTCTCATTTCAGGGTCTTCAGGCAATGCCACCGTAACGGATACTACACTTAAAATGTGCTCGCAGGAATAAATTCTCAGTCTTTCATTACTCCTACCTTGATTTACTTCATATCATCTGGCCGCTATAGACAAAGATAACACGTTGTAAATTACCCCCATCCAGTCTGCTTGTTTCAGTGCTGGGCAGGGGGGAGGCAGGGGGGTGCGTGAGTGCAGAGCTCCAAGTCACATTAGCTTGTTTTCTCAAAACTGCTGTGCCACAGGTGCACGGTTCACACTCATGTGTGAGATTGTTGGCTTACTTTGTCATCGTGGTGCCAACTTTCTCCATTTGTGCACTGGGTGTAAATTACTAAACGAAATATCAAAGAACAAAACACAGTGACCCTTGGAGCATCCTCTGAAAGACATATCGACAAAACATAGATGTTTAATCGCCAGAAAGACATAACGTCCGTCCTGCACTGTTGAGGCCATAAACGGTCAATAATTTCAAGAGCATTAATCATCGTCCGTTATGATAAACCCCATGACTCAAGTGTGTGCTGTGTAATGACAACGGAACATGTGGGCCTTGATTTGTTTTGGTCAGTCACTGCCAGTTTGTGCCCTGGGGCGGTTGTCACTGCACTGTGATTAATATTGCGTCCAGTGCTGTCAGTCTGGTGTGACTTTGGAAGGAAGATGCTAGCAGCACGTGTCCTTTTTAACACGCACAGTCACGGCCAAGTGTTGTGTTTCATACCCACAGCCTTCTGAAGACTGTCAATCATCCTTTCTGATGAAGCACTGGCGCTCTGACCTTGAAATCGAAGCATAAACCGCATAAGCTAGATATTCCAACATATGATCCCACGAGCGCACCTTCTCACCTCTTTTTCTGGAAAGCAAAAAAAGCTGATAGCATCTATCAAGTTAAATGTAGCCTGGCCTAAAAAAGTTAAAAATAATGTATATTTCATGGTGAATGCAATGCTGTGTACGTACAAAAAGCTGGAGGTTAGACTAAACATGGTGGCAACCAACTGCTAAAAGTCAACACTGTATTTCTGATAAAATAACTTTCCCAACAAAGTACGACAAGTCAACTATTGGTTAACCTGGATAACACTGACATCAAGGAAATCAAAGAGTACTATCATCAATACGCCAAATACACTCCTGATGAGGACGTTCATGTGTCAAAAAAAGAGAGACTCCTGACACAGATGTCAAGTAGAGGTGCACTTGTGATAATCCATTTGCCACTTAAAGGACTTTTTGGGACTTTAGCTTATTCACCGTATCCCCATATATAGTGAGGAAAATAAGTATTTGAACACCCTGCTATTTTGCAAGTTCTCCTACTTAGAAATCATGGAGGGGTCTGAAATTGTCATCGTAGGTGCATGTCCACTGTGAGAGACATAATCTAAAAAAAAAAAAAAAATCCAGAAAATCACAATGTATGATTTTTTAACTATTTATTTGTATGATACAGCTGCAAATAAGTATTTGAACACCTGAGAAAATGTGGTACTGACAAATTTGGTACAGTAGCCTTTGTTTGCAATTACAGAGGTCAAACATTTCCTATAGTTTTTCACCAGGTTTGCACACACTGCAGGAGGGATTTTGGCCCACTCCTCCACACAGATCTTCTCTAGATCAGTCAGGTTTCTGGCCTGTCGCTGAGAAACACGGAGTTTGAGCTCCCTCCAAAGATTCTCTATTCGGTTTAGGTCTGGAGACTGGCTAGGCCACGCCAGAACCTTGATATGCTTCTTTCAGAGCCACTCCTTGGTTATCCTGGCTGTATGCTTCGGGTCATTGTCATGTTGGAAGACCCAGCCTCGACCCATCTTCAATGCACTAACTGAGGGAAGGAGGTTGTTCCCCAAAATCTCGCAATACATGGCCCCAGTCATCCTTTCCTTAATACGGTGCAGTCGCCCTGTCCCATGTGCAGAAAAACACTCCCAAAGCATGATACTACCACCCCCATGCTTCACAGTAGGGATGGTGTTCTTGGGATGGTACTCATCATTCTTCTTCCTCCAAACACGTTTAGTGGAATTATGAACAAAAAGTTCTATTTTGGTCTCATCTGACCACATGACTTTCTCCCATGACTCCTTTGGATCATCCAAATGGTCATTGGCAAACTTAAGATGGGCCTTGACATGTGCTGGTTTAAGCAGGGGTACCTTCCGTGCCCACATGACTTCAAACCATGACGTCTTAGTGTATTACCAACAGTAACCTTGGAAACGGTGGTCCCAGCTCTTTTCAGGTCATTGACCAGCTCCTCCCGTGTATTTCTGGGCTGATTTCTCACCTTTCTTAGGATCATTGAGACCCCACGAGGAGAGATCTTGCATGGAGCCCCAGTCTGAGGGAGATTGACAGTCATGTTTAGCTTCTGCCATTTTCTAATGATTGCTCCAACAGTGGACCTTTTTTCACCAAGCTGCTTGGCAATTTCCCCGTAGCCCTTTCCAGCCTTGTGGAGATGTACAATTTTCTCTCTAGTGTCTTTGGACAGCTCTTTGGTCTTGGCCATGTTAGTAGTTGGATTCTTACTGATTGTATGGGGTGGACAGGTGTCTTTATGCAGCTAATGACCTCAAACAGGTGCATCTAATTTAGGATAATAAATGGAGTGGAGGTCGACATTTTAAAGGCAGACTAACAGGTCTTTGAGGGTCAGAATTCTAGCTGATAGACAGGTATTCAAATACTTATTTGCAGCTGTATCATACATATAAATAGTTAAAAAATCATATATTGTGATTTATGGATTTTTTTTTTAGATTATGTCTCTCACAGTGGACATGCACCTACGATGACAATTTCAGACCCCTCCATGATTTCCAAGTGGGAGAACTTGCAAAATAGCAGGGTGTTCAAATACTTATTTTCCTCACTGTATATAGGAGTCCATACATACCATTCTCATCTCTGTGCGTGCCATGACTAGACATTGCCTAGCTTAGCACAAAAAGTGGAGGTAAACGTAATAATCAAGGAACTTTGCTGCCGTACCATGGGTGCAGCAGGCGCAATGATATCACACAGCGCATGAAAATAGTCCCCAACATGCTCTCTGTGCAAGCAGGTTGTCACGTTGGTTATGTTGACGGAAGTTAGCCTATTTTCAGGTGCTGCGTAATATCATTGTGCCTGCTGCACCCATGGTACGGCAGCAAAGTTCCTTCATTATTACGCAGGAATGAGAAAATAGTTCCTAGCCATATCGGTCTAGAACATCACACCATTTAATTTTCCGTCGGTCTTAGTACATGATGTAACTATACACATCACAACATGTAAATAGGAAAATGTTGGCGTTATTTTGTCACTTATTGAGCAGTCGGCTAGATGGACCCGTTTACCTCCAGTCTTTGTGCTAAGCTAGGCTAGCGGTGGGTGTGTCAGACAGAGTTATGGCACGCACGGAGATGAGAATGGGATGTATGGACTTATCAAACAAAACTGTGGAAGGATACGGTGAATAAGCTAAAGTCCCAAAAAATCGGCGTGTGCCTTTAAACATTTAAACAAAATTGTTACAGGATTGCATGGAAGTCAAGAATATCAATATAGCAAGGCTAAAAATGTTTTTATGTTTTAAACTTTTTATGTACCAGCAAGCACCTGCAGTTTATTTAAAAAGCTAAAAAACATTTTTTTTTTTTTTTTATGAACATTATCTGCATTTGAACCTCATTTACTTAACTTCAACAATGTGGATTGTAATGTTCCAGTCATGCATAAATACTTTAAACATTTCCCCAAAAACAGTTCCTTTTCGCATAAACACTGGCCACACCTCGTCACAAAGACGAGGTACACAACGCTGTCCACTCCAGGAGAGCAACTATTATTAGTCTGTTATAATCTTGACAACATCAGAACTGTCCGAAAGTGTAAAGGGTACAACTCGAAAAATGCACAGAGAAGATGGAAAAACCACTGATGATGTCTACGCAAATATTGAAGATACAAGAGGAGGGGGAAGAGAAGCAGGCTCCAGCACAATGAGTCAAGATCAGAAGCTACAGAGTAGCTACAGGGTTTTTGGTGCTGCTGTGTGTTCTTCTGCTGACTGCAGTCATAGTTCTGTGTGTCCGCATGAATACACAGAGCAAAAGCTACATAGACGAGATACACCAGCTAGGAACCAAGATTACAGACCTCACAGAAGAGAGACACCAGTTGCTAACCAACAACACCAGCCTAATTCAACTAAACTAACAGTTGGTGAATGAACTGTGGAACTTTACCCAAGATGGATGGATTTTCTATCAACTTAGTTTTTACTATATTTCCGCTGAGATGAAGAGCTGGAATGAGAGCAGAAGAAACTGTATGGAGAGAGGAGCAGATCTGCTGAAGATAAATACCATAGAGGAACAAGATTTTGCTAGGAAAATGTCCCCCGGCTATTCATTCTGGATTGGTCTGACTGACAATGATGAAGAGGGCACATGGAAATGGGTTGATGGCAGCACACTCACATCTGGGTTCTGGACCGTAGGACAACCCAATGGAAAAAGAGTACAGAACTGTGTTGCGGCTTATTTAACATGGGCTGATGCTCCATGTAATACCAGTTTGAAATGGATCTGTGAGAAGAGTATTTTACCCGTTGCACTGCCCTAGGAACATCCCACACCTTTTGTTTTGTTGAGCCATATTTAACATTACAAAAATGTCATGCATCACTAATTAGCATCTAAAATCATGGTTTAGATTTAAATGCATTTAATTTGTAAATACTTCTGTAGACCCATTTAGTACTTTAAAAACTTTGCCTGTTAAAGACTTTTGTTCATTTTTGAAGCATTTCTGATTATTTGAAAAGCTCTTTGTTAATTGATAATAAATGTATCACAAATCTTTTCTCAGCTTGACTGTGTGAACAGTGCTGTGCTGCATTAGTCAGGATACTCGGTCGCTGAAAATGGCCCCCGCTGTAGGCTGTGCGCAGCCCCCTTGTCCTCTGTGTAATTTCCTCTACCTTCCATTCTATTTCAGTGGCTGATAACTAAGAACATTAGTTTTATGCCACTTGCCAGGCTCAAATGAAAAGAGAGCTAACTTTAATGACACCGCAATTAATCGCCCCAATAGACAGACAGCTAAAAGACAAGATATTGACTTCATTAAGGATAATGTATTATGCCATTAAGTCAGCAGGGTCACCTTGTGTATCATACACGCCGGGCTAATATATTGGCATTTTCCTCAAATAAGATAAATTCTGATATGAGTGATAAAGCTGATTAGAAAATGCCTCATCCAGCGAGGCAGAGAGGAGGAGGCAGTCCTCCTCCAGCAAGAACACACAGCCCCATTACTGATCACTGCTTATCACACAGGCACATTGATTTGCGCAGGCAATTTAATCATTATTGTTTCAGTCCAATCTACAAAGAGAAATGTTTCTCCTTCAGCGGGTGTGCTGAGAGCTACGACATGTATGGTGTTAGATTTTTTTTTTGCCTGTTCAGAGTATTTTATATACCATTCAGAAAACATATACAGTGTGTACGGTAAAATGTGTGCCACACCTGAATTTGTAAAATATAGTGAAACTGTTTTAGTTTGCCAATGTCATTTATTCCTGTTGGTGGCAAAGTGGTCATAAGATTCTTCAGAAATCATCCTGATATACTGATTTGGCACTCAAGAAACATGTGTTTGCTGTTACTTTTGAATGTAATGCTTTCTTGCAAAATAAAGGTATTAATTAAAAAAATACTGACCAAAAACTTCCATATTTTCTACATGGGATTCTGAATATTGAACTGTCATTTTTTTAAAAATGTTATATTCACACTGGCCAAATAACAACAGCAGAAGTGTTGTGTATTTTGCCACACACTTAAAAATGCACTTTAAACCACTTTATCAAAAAAAAATAATAATAATAATAATAAAGTGAACATGTCATCCATTGTTTTAAAAGTTCTGTCTTTGATGCTCCACATGCAACAGGAACACAAACACTTTCTGTTACAAGTATCTGAGTGAATTTAGACAATGTAAGCCGTATATAGCTGCACTTTAAAAGTTAAATTCAACATTTATTTCCATTTGTATGTAAATGGCTCCCTGCTCATGTAAAAAAAAATGTTAAAAAAATGAAACAACAATCAAGCTTGTAAAAATTCTCAATGGCCCACTCTCGATTTTCCAAGACAAGTACAAAACAAACTGTGATAGAAACATGCAAACAGATGAAGAACACATTCACTTCTCTGACGTAAAGGTCAATGGAGACTTGAGATAACAGGCCAAGTAACATTTGAGCGGGATCACTGATTGAACGGCCATTCATTTGACAGGTTTTCTTTTCTGTCTCTCTGTGCAGTCCAGAGCACACAGACACAACGTGCCCTATTCCTGCGACCTTGGGCTTCCTTTTTGGGCTGGAATTATTGACATTTTCCCCCACCATCCTGTGGCTCTTCCTCTCATTTGTCATGATTATTGCTGAATTCTCAGCTGTCATTTGCGGCTGTAGATCAATGGCTGTCCACTCCCCCTGTGTCGTATTGGCAGAGCAAACAGCCTTCCTCTTCTAAATGAGGCCCTCTCTCTCTCTCTCTCTCTCTCTCTCTTTCTCTCTCGCTCTCCATCCATTAGAGCCGTCCGGCTCCTGTGAGCACTCAGTTCTTTGTTAGGTCAGTCTATACATCACAGCACACATCAGAAGTGTGCTCACTTTCCCTGCTAGCTTCCCAGCACAGATATGTGTGTGTCAAAAAGCACTGTGTTCTATAATCATTCCAGAAATGTGTGGAGAAACCTTGATCCGCAAGAATATTACACTTCTCATTCTCATTACAGTTGTGTTATGTTAGTCTCACAGAGACGGTATGTGTGTGAGTGTGGTGGGTGTGAGGTTTTGTCTGTGTGTGTGAGCTAGAGATAAGGCCTTGCTTGTCATCAGAATCAGTCACATCCTCTGTGCAGGAATCACCTTGTCGGTGTACTTGAAAGTGGCAAGACACAGTAACAACACAATGTTTTAAACAAGACAGTGCCCATAATATTCTCATTAGGAGCAGTTTCCATAGCAATTGCTTTTTAAGTATGCTGTGCCAGCAATGAACAAAAAAAGTTCATGAGTGTACATGTCATTATATTATCATTTGTAATGACAACTCTTCTGAATAGCTCATTTTCATGATGTGCATGTTTAGTGGCCCCTTAAATCTCAGGGTTTATATTTGTGGGAAATGAAAAGATAATTCAACTTTCAAAGAAACTACAGAGGACTTTAATTATCCCTTTTTATTGGAGAATGAATTATACCAGGCCTAATTGCTTATGAATGTGAGGACACAGATCATGGGTTTTGATCCATCACACATAAAGCAGACAAAGAAAATGATTTCATGGAGGTTTTGAAAGAATACACTCCAATTAGTGTGAAGAACTCATCAATTAAGCTCACATTCTATGTTGGCTTATGATTTACTGGAATATAACGGACTAAACCAAACAATAAATGCCAGATTATATAATAATAATAATAATAATAATAATAATAATCATAATAATAATCATAATAATAATAAATATAGCTGCGAGTAGCCATTAACGGGGCCAAGCGCAAAGAAGAACACAAGACATGCCAACATGACTTGGAGTGTAAGACCAACTGCAACAATGAGCAATTAAAGGCATTTTAAGATGATTTTAGGCAAAATGGCTGAAAAATCATATATACAGTCATTAATAATATGATTTAATGGTTTGTCACTTTTGACCAATAGGTGGCACAGTAACGAAATTGATGTGGTGTGGTCAGAGTGAGATGACAATGACAAAGGCAAAGTTTGATGTCAGTATGTCAAAGCATTGCAGAGATACAGCCTCAAGAGTCATTTTGGCATCATGGCTCAACTTTGTCGCTGCAGTATATGAAAACGGTTTTGTCTGTTGACACAAAATTAATAACTTTTTGCTGAAATAGTCTGAAGATGTTACCATTCGATTTTAGTGAAAATCAGACAAATGGTCTAGGAGGAGTTTGAAAAAGTAGGTTTCTAAAGGTAATCAAAATGGCGAACAGAATGTTTGGCCAAATATGGTAAAATTGGGATCTATGTTCTTGGCATGACCCAAGGAATCTATTAAAAAACAGTTTTATGACAATAGTCAAATTTAATCAAAAGTTATTAGCCTTATTGGGAAAATTAATTATAACTTTTGTCCTTTTGTCTGCCTTTAAACTTTTTGAGTACTTTCAGGGCTTGGTGACGAAGACACACACCAAGTTTCGTAATGATACGCCAATGCGTTTGTAAAACATAGCACTTTCTGACAAAATTCAAAATGGCCGACGCCCAAAATGGTTGATATTGGAAAATTGGGTATGGTATGGCTCGGCGTGATGCCCCGACTCTAAAGAGACCAGTTTTGTGATATTTGGCTAAAGCGTTCTTAAGTTATAATCAAACATATCAAATTTTTGTATCTCTGGACCACTAGGTGGCACTGCGCCAAAACGCTGCAGGCAGCTTCCGGTCATGGTTGGCATAACACACACCACGTTTGGTTAGAATATGGTAAAGCGTTGTGGAGATAGAGCCTGACTTACATTTTTGTGGGCACTTTGTCGATTTCATTCAAGCGTAATTTAAGAACAGTTTGACTAATCATCTTGAGTCTAATACGGTTTTGTCAGCATAGTATGAAGATGATCTGGTTTAGTTTTTGTGCAAATTGGAGCAATGGCCTAGGAGGAGTTCGCAAAATTAGGTTTTTCGGTTAATTAGAAATGGCGGGAAAATTACATCATAGAGTGCAATCAGAGGAAAAAAGAATTTTATTTCTAGCCCTTATGGTTCAAAAGTTATTAGCAAAAATATGAGTCAAACTTTGGACAGGTGGTGGCGCTAGAGAGATTGTTTTAGAGATTCCAAAATTGATGTGGTTAATGCTGGGACTGTCCTCCATCTGTGTGCCAAATTTCATAACTTTCCCGCAAGCGGTTCTATGGGCTGCCATAGACTTTCGACGGAATAATAATAAGAAGAAATCTAACGATTTCAATAGGTGCCCGCACCTTCGGTGCTTGGCCCCTAATACATGATTGATTAATCATGATTAATAGGATCCAAAAAAGCTTGTGTTTACATAATATATGTGTGCACTGTGTATAATTTTTATGTATATATATAAATACACACTTATTCATGTACATATTTAAGAAATATTTGCATGTATATACTGTATATACACACACACATAGATATATATATATATGCGATCAGTCACGATTAATCAATTTAACTATAATAAATTAATATTACAAATTTAACTCTTTATTTTTATTATTTTGCTATTGATTTGTGTCCCAGATCTCACCTTACCCTGGTGAAAAACACAGTAACACATCCTTGAGTGGTGTAAGCCTTTATTAGACAGCTATTCTCAGGTGACGTAATGCTGTAGGTAATA
Source organism: Romanogobio albipinnatus (assembly GCA_023566225.1). NCBI lineage: Eukaryota > Metazoa > Chordata > Actinopteri > Cypriniformes > Gobionidae > Romanogobio > Romanogobio albipinnatus. The sequence continues at coordinate 12,242,269 of CM042258.1, forward strand.
TTTATGGTGATATTGTAGTATTTTAATAATTTTAAGTGAAGTTTGCAATGTCTGTCACACTGACGGCACTACAAAGAAATGGCAAAGTTATTGATAGTCTTTCAAAAACTCCTGTCTGCCATCTTTTGGGCATCATGTAGACCAGTTCTAAACTCGTACCATTGTTTGAGGCAATGCTGTCATATCTGGTCTGGTAACTAAAACTAATAGATTGCAATTGCATTTGGTGAAATGACACTTCACCTGATCTAATGAGCACACAAAGAACAACAGTGGGAATGTTGTAACAATTTTGATCCTTTTATTTGTATGTGGATTATGAGAGAGACTACATTTTGTATCCTCTTTCCTGTTTTCATTATAATGGTTAATAGGGGCACAATCGATGAGTTACAAATGGCACAGCTGAAGAAATAAGACGGGCGAGGTGCATTTATCATCTGCCATCCATCTCACACTTGATGCTTAATCTATAAGTTCTTACAATAACACTATATCTATTTGATGCTGCCAGTCCATTATATCAGACTTCTTAAAATATTTAATACATTACCCATAATGCATCATAACAAATTAAACGTCAAAGGCTTGTGATTTGAAACCACATTAGGTTTGTACATCCGATTAAACTAATTTGAGTCACAATACTGTAACACAATACCTCCGTAACCCCACCTAATTTGAATTTTTGGGATGACGACACAGCTGCGGTAATAAGGGCTAGTTTTAATACGAGCATGTTGGCGTGGCCTTGTGTACCAGAGAGCGCATATTCCGCTCAGGTACAATCAACGCATCAGCCCTTCAGCAGCTGCACCCTGATGAATTAGTCTGGAGTGCCTTTCACCCAAGGTCAAGGCTATGTAGACAAGCATTATTGAATTTATTCCGCCAATTCATGTAAATGCCTTAGGAAGCTCAGCTATATAATTGTAAAGCTGTCCCCTGCTGTAATGAGCCGTCCTGTGGGATCAGACAATTCAAAATGACACTCCTTTGCGTCGTCCTGCATTCTCCTTTCATCTCGGGACACCGAAGAAAAGGACAAGGGGAAAGAAGGATACAGGAGGAGTACAGTCGTGCTGCCTGTCTCATCAGCGACTTCTCAACATCCACTTAAAAGTCCACAAGGACCGGACAGGCTGATGAATCCGACATAATGGAGCGGACCGACCAGGACCGCGTCCTATGCAACGCACGCCCTTGCTTTTCTTCTCGACATGCTCGCTTGCACGCCCAGCTACTCCGTTTTTCTTGACACGCACACCTACGTTCCCTGCAGTAGTACTGTTGCCTGGTTTTTTCAGTCTACCTTTTCCCGCCGTTTTTCTTCTCCCTGTTTCGGCTCGGTTGAGCAGGGCTGACAGGCGGATTCCTTTGCTTTTCGCCGTATTAAAGCCACTTTCCCGCCCTGACAGCCTGTTCTATTCTGCCACCTTATAGCTAGGGCTTCACACTTCTCTGGGCAGCCACTGCTTCTTGACAGACCACTGTCACTTCCCATCATCCTCTCTGTATATTCGGCGCTCCCCCCTCCCCGGCACGCAGCCCCACTTTCCTACCAGTGCAATTATTTTTTTTGACAAGCCATCCATCAGCCTTAACTTTAAAAGCACTTTCCGCTGATATCCATTGTTAAAGCCCCAGCCTTTTTTTCCCAGCTTCCCCGAGAGCTTGCATGAGAGAATATGATATCAGACATCCAACCTACCAAACCATGTAAATTTACTTTGTTCTCGGCTATGTTTCCAATTTCACGTCCAATTTTTCGGTACATTATGCGGAGTTGTTGTGCCTAATATGATGTTGTCAAATCCCATTAAAGTTCACTGTCTTGCATGGCTTTAAAAACAGGTTACAATTTGTATTCCATAAAGTGGGGAAGGAGAGCAGTCGAAAGTCAAGCTGAATCTTATTAAAATTATCTGTTCAATTGTGACGTCTGTGGAGGGAGTAATTTAGAGGCATTAGCGCAGGCACATATGAATATGTCAGCGCGGCCAATAACGACAGCCAAAGCGAAGGCGGCGCATCTCTGCGAGTCAATAAAGCTCTTCTGCTGGTGACACAAATGTGATGATAATCTAAGGAAATGAATAAGGAACTTTCCTGTTTGAGGATGAATTCTGCTGTGCCGCTGAATAATTTGGAGCATCTCCAATTGGCCTACATCTCTGCATCGTGCGGGAAAAGCAGGGCACATCATCTTGGCATCCTCCAATCATGTCTGTCTGGTGCGCTCAAATTGCACGAATTACATGAGCGTAACAAACTATTTACCTTACGCCGCCCAAATGACATTGTCTCCAATTTGACCACTGAATCCATTAGAACAATATGCAGCTAAGAGCACTCTGAGCTGTCACTGAAAGCCCTCGTAAACTACACGCTTCCATACTACACTAAATACATATTACTAGAGAGTCATATATGAACATGCTGATGATTCATGCACAGAGGTTCAGTGATACACTCAACTCTCTACAGACAGCTATAAACCACAAACACCGAGTACAGATACTATACAGGGCCTCAACAGTATATAAATGGCAGTTATGTAGCATCATAAATTGCGTAATCACATAACTGCATGGCGGTCTAATACACTAATGTGGAGGAATGCTTTCATTTCTAATATTAATGATGTCTGGATTTTTTTTTTTTTATATATATATATATATATATATATATATATATATATATATATATATATATATATATATATATATATAAATAAAATCAACTTTACACAATTAAACAACTGTTGAAAGGCACAATATGCAAGATTTTTGGATTCATATATCCATAAAACACTAGAACAATGTTATATATTTGGTGACATGTGTACTTACATTTTCCCCTAAGGTTTCCAAGAATGTTTAAATCCAGAGAAATAAGCTATTTTAACCAGGACATGGACCGCGTCCGCGCGTCGCCTATCAATGACATCTTACCCACGTTACCCTCGATTTCGAGTAGAAACTATGGAAACACCAAATTAATTAATTAAAATTAAATATATTATGTGTTTTATTAGACAATACATTCAACAGAAAACGAATCAACGTTATACAGCTCAACACAGTTAGACTTACTGTTTAAATCTCGTTTTACAGGGAGTGCAGAATTATTAGGCAAATGAGTATTTTGACCACATCATCCTCGTTATGCATGTTGTCTTACTCCAAGCTGTATAGGCTGGAAAGCCTACTACCAATTAAGCATATTAGGTGATGTGCATCTCTGTAATTAGAAGGGGTGTGGTCTAATGACATCAACACCCTATATCAGGTGTGCATAATTATTAGGCAACTTCCTTTCCTTTGGCAAAATGGGTCAAAAGAAGGACTTGACAGGCTCAGAAAAGTCAAAAATAGTGAGATATATTGCAGAGGGATGCAGCAGTCTTAAAATAGCCAAGCTTCTGAAGCGTGATCATCGAACAATCAAGCGTTTCATTCAAAATAGTCAACAGGGTCGCAAGAAGCGTGTGGAAAAACCAAGGCGCAAAATAACTGCCCGTGAACTGAGAAAAGTCAAGCGTGCAGCTGCCAAGATGCCACTTGCCACCAGTTTGGCCATATTTCAGAGCTGCAACATCACTGGAGTGCCCAAAAGCACAAGGTGTGCAATACTCAGAGACATGGCCAAGGTAAGAAAGGCAGAAAGTCGACCACCACTGAACAAGACACACAAGCTGAAACGTCAAGACTGGGCCAAGAAATATCTCAAGACTAATTTTTCTAAGGTTTTATGGACTGATGAAATGAGAGTGAGTCTTGATGGGCCAGATGGATGGGCCCGTGGCTGGATTGGTAAAGGGCAGAGAGCTCCAGTCCGACTCAGACGCCAGCAAGGTGGAGGTGGAGTACTGGTTTGGGCTGGTATCATCAAAGATGAGCTTGTGGGGCCTTTTCGGGTTGAGGATGGAGTCAAGCTCAACTCCCAGCCCTACTGCCAGTTTCTGGAAGACACCTTCTTCAAGCAGTGGTACAGGAAGAAGTCTGCATCCTTCAAGAAAAACATGATTTTCATGCAGGACAATGCTCCATCACACGCGTCCAAGTACTCCACAGCGTGGCTGGCAAGAAAGGGTATAAAAGAAGAAAATCTAATGATATGGCCTCCTTGTTCACCTGATCTGAACCCCATTGAGAACCTGTGGTCCATCATCAAATGTGCGATTTACAAGGAGGGAAAACAGTACACCTCTCTGAACAGTGTCTGGGAGGCTGTGGTTGCTGCTGCACGCAATGTTGATGGTGAACAGATCAAAACACTGACAGAATCCATGGATGGCAGGCTTGTGAGTGTCCTTGCAAAGAAAGGTGGCTATATTGGTCACTGATTTGTTTTTGTTTGGTTTTTGAATGTCAGAAATGTATATTTGTGAATGTTGAGATGTTATATTGGTTTCACTGGTAAAAATAAATAATTGAAATGGGTATAAATTTGTTTTTTGTTAAGTTGCCTAATAATTATGCACAGTAATAGTCACCTGCACACACAGATATCCCCCTAAAATAGCTAAAACTAAAAACCACTTCCAAAAATATTCAGCTTTGATATTAATGAGTTTTTTGTGTTCATTGACAACATGGTTGTTGTTTAATTATTAATGTTGTAAAATGAATCCTCAAAAATACAACTTGCCTAATAATTCTGCACTCCCTGTATTGATTTACCGCGAGTAGCATGTTTTACCATGCCTAAAATCGATCTAGCTAACTGCAGTGCATCAAATGTCTCATAGTAGCCACCGAGTGAACGCACAGAGAAGAATTATAACATAACTTTCAACACACTCAAATGTATCTAATATGATAAAACAGCGCTGCGTTACCCCATACACGCATGACCGTAAGCGCTCGTCTGCGGTATAACAAAAGCTCCACTGCTCTCGTGCCGTGTGTCGCGCTTGTTTATCATTAACAATCGCTCCAGGGGCCTTGTTCCACTCCAACAGTTTACAGCTCCACCCTGCTTCATGCTACAGTAATGTTAATAAATCTTTAATACATTAGCTCATCCATGAATATGATTTCTGCCTGAGTCCCATCAGATCCTAATCCACCGTCTGTAGAGGTCAAGACAACGGATTCTGTGAAATCAAGGCGTCATCAAGCTACGCCTCTGTTTTGAATAAGCAACCTCTAGTGGCGAAAATTACATATTGTGCCTTTAACTATAACTTTTGTTTAAAACTAATAACCCAATTCAAGTGCAAGTTGTTTACAGTGTTTACAGAATCAAAAATCTCTTTAAAATGCCGTTTTCCTGCACAGCAACATGCCAGTATTATCATATGCGTTCCCAAGCTTCAGGCCCTTCAAGAAAAGGAAGCACAATTAACAAGCTGGTATCGCCATGTGTCTGGCTGAGCTAATGAATATCAAATTACACTCAAATCTTTATAAATCATCATTACCGAGGATTCTAATTGATCCAGCAATTAAACATGACAAATGTTATATGCACCAAAACTTCATTTTAGTCTTCCAAATAACAAACTATTCATCTTGGTGTTGTGGCTGCTTAGTTAATTTCATATTGTGTATACAGCAAATTAACAAGGACAGACAGGCATTATAGCGAGGATCATTTCTTTTGTGCACCACAGGGTTCTGCATGTTTGATTTGTCTTGTTCAGGCTCTGTGGTACTCTGCTGTCTCTAGTGTCTTCCAACCTTTCAACAAAGACGCAGTTTAAAGTTTGAACCAGCCATGAATATGAATAGGATTATTTTCCCATGCTGTGGTAATAGAGTGTAAGGTATTACTCCGAAGAGTGCTTTTCATGCAAATACAGTACAAAAGCCATAGAAAGGTGTTTGCATGCGTGTGTTTACTCGTGAATCTGTCGAAGGCGGGGATCACACAGTGAAGACACCTGCCTGTCTCTGGGCCTCTGACAGCTCAACCAGGAGCTAAGTGTCAACATATGGTTATCAATGATCCAGATGGCTTCTTCATGTCTGGAGACTGACAACTTTGCTCCTCTATTATCAAACAGTAGTAATTAACCATAATCAAGTAGGTGTTAATTAAGCATAATGAAACAATTTCTACCCAGCCTGAGCCTACTATCAGCAACTTACGGCTAATTATAAGCACTAAGCACTCTGGGTAATCTCTAGACTGCGGACGGGTAGGGGTGCGGTATTTGTTCAGCTGATGATGACTATGTTTTGTCTGTGAGTTTGGCAGATTTAAGCCTGGAAAACTCCTGATTTGCCAGGCTGTCACAGCTGTTGAGAAAGGAACAAAAGGGACCGGACTCCCGATGACAACGTTTCAGGGGTTTGTCATTCCCTGTGAAAGGACGGCCATTAATCAGAGTGACCCCTGCCTACAGCCACACCACCACAACACCTGCAGCCTGGGCATGTTTCAGGGGAAATTAAAGCCATAAATTTCCTAACACCACATATGCGTACACATGGGCACCGAGGACCCCACCCCAACTGTTCAGAGCCATTTTAAGAGGCCGCAGGAAATATCTGTATTCATGTCACTTTTGTATGGTTCTTAAAAATGTTTTAGATTTTCAACAAAAGGTTAAATGACTCTAAAAGGGTCGTGCTGCATAACCATCAAGTAAAAATGAAGTACTTATTATACTTACACCATGAATATACAATCATTACATACAAAAAAGTTTTGGCCCCACTTTATATTAGGAGGCCTTAACTACCATGTACTTACATCACTTATTGTGTTCATATTGTATTGCAAAACACTTTAGGGACAGGTGTGGTGGTATGGGTAAGTTTAAGGGTAGGGTTAGGTGTAAGGGAAGTGTCAACTGTAATTATAACTGTAACTACATAAATTAATTACAGATGTAATTACATGCAGGTATTTTTAAAAATGTAAGTACAATTTAAAAACATGTATGTACACAATAAGTGCATTGTATCAAATTATTAATTAACATGTTAGTACATAGTAGTTAAGGCCACCTAATATAAAGTGGGACCAAAGATTTTAATATATTTTTAAATATAATAATAGCAATTAATCAAAATAAAACTGAAAGAGCGATTTGGCGTAGTGCAATCATTAAATCACAAAGGCTGTGGTTTAATAATATAAATGCTGTGTGTTTCAGCTCATGTTTTCTCTGTCTCAGGGTGCGTTCACACTTGTAATTCGTTCGTTTGGTCAGGACCAAAAAACAAAAACAAAACATATACAGGTGCTGGTCATATAATTAGAATATCATCAAAAATTTGATTTATTTCACTAATTCCATTCAAAAAGTGAAACTTGTATATTATATTCATTCATTACACACAGACTGATATATTTCAAACGTTTATTTTTTTTATTTTGATGATTATAACAGAAAACTGAGGAAAATCCTAAATTCGTTATCTCAGAAAATTAGAATATTGTGAAAAGGTTCAATATTGAAGACACCTGGTGCCACACTCTAATCAGCTAATTAACTCACCTACAAAGGCCTTTAATGGTCTCTCAGTCTAGTTCTGTAGGCTACACAATCACGGGGAAGACTGCTGACTTGACAGTTGTCCAAAAGACGACAATTGACACCTTGCACAAGGAGGGCAAGACACAAAAGGTCATTGCAAAAAAGGCTGGCTGTTCACAGAGCTCTGTTTCCAAGCACATTAATAGAGAGGCTAAGGGAAGGAAAAGATGTGTACAAGCAATAGGGATAACTGCACCCTGGAGAGGATTGTGAAACAAAACCCATTTAAAAATGTGGGGGAGATTCACAAAGAGTGGACTGCAGCTGGAGTCAGTGCTTCAAGAACCACTACGCACAGACGTATGCAAGACATGGGTTTCAGCTGTCGCATTCCTTGTGTCAAGCCACTCTTGAACAACAGACAGCGTCAGAAGCGTCTCGACTGTGCTAAAGACAAAAAGGAAAAAAAGTGGTCCAAAGTTGTTCTCTGATGAAAGTAAATTTTGCATTTCCTTTGGAAATCAGGGTCCCAGAGTCTGGAGGAAGAGAGGAGAGGCACACAATCCACGTTGCTTGAGGTCCAGTGTAAAGTTTCCACAGTCAGTGATGGTTTGGGGTGCCATGTCATCTGCTGGTGTTGGTCCACTGTGTTTTCTGAGGTCCAAGGTCAACACAGCCGTATACCAGGAAGTTTTAGAGCACTTCATGCCTCCTACTGCTGACCAACTTTATGGAGATGCAGATTTCATTTTCCAATAGGACTTGGCACCTGCACAGAGTGCCAAAGCAACCAGTACCTGGTTTAAGGACCATGGTATCCCTGTTCTTAATTGGCCAGCAAACTCGCCTGACCTTAACCCTAAATCTATGGGGTATTGTGAAGAGGAAGATGCGATATGCCAGACCCAACAATGCAGAAGAGCTGAAGGCCACTATCAGAGCAACCTGGGCTCTCATAACACCTGAGCAGTGCCACAGACTAGGGATGGGCGGATCGATCCTAGAGTATCGATACTTCCGATACTGGCATTGTATCGAAAGTATCGATTCTCACTTTGAAATATCGATTCTACCTGGGATTTATTTTATATGAATATGTTTATAATAGTAGTAGTAGGCCATATAGTATATAAGTTTACTTAAATATGAACGTCAATGGGAACTATTTCTTCTTCCACTGTGTCTGTGCTTATCATGCATTCATGTCAGCGGTACAGTGGTAAGCGCCACAATCTCTCGAGTGATTGCTGCGGTCATTATGACTTGACTTATTGCACTCCAGTTAACAACGATGAAGTTCATGTGACATTTGTCAACAAACAATTCGCCATTGTGGCAATACCACAAAGTGACAAAGCATCTAAACATTAAACACCCTAAAAAGCACAAAGTAGCTACAGCTGAGCCGAGCAGAGAAGGTAACACAGTCACGACCCTCATGATCTTCTGGCTCGAGGCAGAGTTCTTTAGCAGAATCCTTTCAGAGGCAGGCAGGTACCAAGTGATGATTACATAAATTGAATTATTTGAATAAAATAGTCTAGTCACATATATTTATATTATGCCATAGGCCTATACAATACAGATTGTTTCAGATATGAAGATTAAATACAGTATTTCATGAAGAATATACTGATTATAATAACTTACTGGACATTTTAATTTAAACAGTAGGCTTTTACATTTTTTCATTAGTCTATATATTTCTATATTAGGCTACTTGGTATCTTATGGTGGATATTCATAATTTTTATTTATTTACTTTTAAAATGTGTTTATTAAATAAATTATAGTTTAACCTGGGAAAGATTTACTAACATAAATTATTTATGCTTGTAACACAGCTTTATGTATTATATTATAGATGATTTCAGTGCAAATCACAGACTTTCTTATTCTTTTTTCAAAAGCAAGAGAGTTGATCAGAAACCGATTCAAGAGGAGCATTTTCATCATGCTCTTGTTCCATCACAAAAACCTGAAACATTATTTGACAATCATTGAAAATGATTTGTGTGACGTTACATTTTTGTTATATAAATTGTTAAATGTTTATTTGATTAATAATGTTCAGTCCTTTTAAATAAATGTAACAAAAAAGGAGTAATGTCTATTGCTGTTTATTTAATATTAATAACGATGGCTTTCAAAATGCATTATAAAATCACTCAAATTAAAATATTTAAAGTATCGGTATCGACGATACTGGTCTTGAAAGTACTTGGTATCGGATCGAAAAGAAAATGATTGGTATCGCCCATCCCTACCACAGACTGATCGACTCCATGCCACGCCGCATTGCTGCAGTAATTCAGGCAAAAGGAGCCCCAAATAAGTATTGAGTGCTAGACATGCTCATACTTTTCATGTTCATACTTTCAGTTGGCCAAGATTTCTAAAAATCCTTTCTTTGTATTGGTCTTAAGTAATATTCTAATTTTATGAGATACTGAATTTGGGATTTTCCTTAGTTGTCTGTTATAATCATCAAAATTAAAAGAAATAAACATTTAAAATATATCAGTCTGTGTGTAATGAATCAATATAATATACAAGTTTCACTTTTTAAATGGAATTAGTGAAAAAAATCAACTTTTTGATGATATTCTAATTATATGACCAGCACCTGTAGTCCTGGTCTGTTTAGCGTTCACACTGGCATTTTTAAAGGTCCCGTTCTTCGTGATCCCATTGTTCAAACTTTAGTTAGTGTGTAATGTTGCTGTTAGAGCATAAATAATACCTGTAAAATTATAAAGCTCAAAGTTCAATGCCAAGCGAGATATTTTATTTAACAGAAGTTCCCTTTCAAAGCCTACAGCGAACGGCTGGCTTGGACTACATCCTGGTACTTCCTACATAAATGACGTCAGTAGAACAGTAGAACAGACTAACCTCCGCCCACAAGACAATGCGGAAAAAGGGGGCGTGGTCTTGTTGCTGTCCCACGTGGAGAAGAGGACGTGTTGCGTGGAGAAAAGGAAGTGTTGCGTTTGACTGTGTTTGTCGCCATGTCGTCGAGACGATGTTATTTTCATCCCAGAGTCAAATCACCTTTGTTTGGCTTTCCCAGGGACGCTGTAGAGATCATTAAGCGCGCATATATCTTCCGTTAAGAGGCGTGACCTTTCCACGTGCGCTAAGCTGCTGTCGAATCACAACACAGGACCGTGCTACGTTCGCTAAGCTGCTGTCAAATCACAACACGGGAACCGCTGGCACAATCAGAACTCGTTACGTATTTCTGAAGGAGGGACTTCATAGAATAAAGGAAGTCATCAGCCGTTTTCAGGACAGTGAAAACAGCGGTATACAGATAAGTAAATTGTGTTAAAAATACTGTGTTTTTTTACACGCGAAACATGAACACGTTATATTGCACACTGTAAACACAATCAAAGCTTCAAAAAGACACGAAGAACGGGACCTTTAACAGCGAACCTAAAGTTACCGAACCAAAGGCATAGGGATACGGTCACAACCTGATTGGTCGGCTTTTATGACGTATATTTTGCGATGGAGCTTGCTTACCGAACATTAAACGCGATCGTTTTATGCATCTACATATGGATTTATTTTTACCAGGTGAGAACTCACAAAGAGCTCATAAAATGTTAAAAACATTCAAAACAGCACCAGGATGTCCTCTGTTGCATGCAGAAACGAAGATCCGCATATATTGATGAGGCACTTTACCTCCTCGTTGCTCCTCGTTTGCCCTCTACTCATTTTTGATACACTGATCTCTCCGCATTGTCAAATAAGCTGACTTGTAGCGTCGCATCTTGTGAAATCACGTCCTGTTTTTGGTTCGTTTACATTTCTTTTGTCCGTGTTGCGTATCAATCAAACCGCACCAGAGTTCGTTTGGAAGCGGACCGAGACCCATCTTTTTAGCGGTCTTGTCCGCTTGTTTGGGCGTTCACATATTTTCAAATGAACCGCACTAACCGAGCAAACGCACCAGGGTCCGTTTTAATCTAACCAAACATGACAAGTGTGCACGCACCCTCAGAGTGGCTCGGTTCGTAGTAGATGCTGCTCCACGCGAATTGGGTGCTTATCACAACATACATCAACCATCTTTCCAAACTTGTAATGAGAATTACATAGAAGCGCTTGGATTAACGTTTGAAAATGAAGAAATATTGACAGCCATAAATTAGCAGTGTTGGGGAAAGTTGCTTTTGCACCTAATGCATTGCAATATTGTGTTACTCCCTAAAAACGTAACTGATTGTGTTAGTTACTTTTTATGGAAAGTAATGCGTTACTTTACTTTTGCGTTGGGCCAGGCTTGCGTGTTTGTTTTTTAATAACAAAAAAAGTTATTCTATTTTTGGGCAAATGTAAAGGCCCTTTCATACCATAAGTGAAATGAGTAAGCCTCAGGCTGAAGTATATGCAATTCAAAACTGTACAGTAGAGGGTGCAAATCAGACAAGAAAGTTCAGCACTCTTCAGCAATTAAAAAAAATGTAACGTTTATCTAGTCATTTTTGCTTATTCGTATGGATGAACTGGATCATCGAAGGTCAGCAGCAAAGAAATTGGTTAATAAAGTGAGATTAAATACATAAAGTATATTTTTGTTATTTTAGATAGTGCAGGTTTGCATAATATTGGATATTCTGAGTTTGCACTTCACTGTTTTTATTCATATTAAGGAATACTAAATCTGTTTTTGTGCAAGCGAGATGAGTAAATGCATGCTCATATTTAGTCTAGAACTACAATAACGCTCACAACTCTGCACTTACTCCTGATTTCTCTCAACATGGGAACAGGAGAGCTGTCAGTCAATACATGAGAAAACAAAGTAACGCGTGTTAGGCTACTTATTTGAAAAAGTAACTCCGATATTTAGTTGTAAATTTAAAAGTAATGCGTTACTTTACTAGTTACTTGGGAAAAAGTAATCTGATTACGTAACTCACATTTTTTGGAAAACAATCATCATTTTCGGTGACGCTAGTGAGGCATAAATTACACACTTCAGCTTTAAGGATAGTCACCATACATTCACTCAAAAAGCCTAGCAAATAATATTGAGCATTGTATTAGCATGTCAGAATATTTTCCGTACGTTAGCAGACGTTGCGCCGAGACTGGCAGCTTCATTAGAAAGAGAGCAAGGAAAATGTCAGTTCGCATCGCGTTTAAACTACAAAATCTCAACTCAAAGACAAGCCATGCCATGATACTACGGGACAGCGCTTTGTAATTCTATATCAGATAAAACCACATCTACGCAGACAGGATATGACACTCCTGTTATTATTTGCCTGATAAAGGAACATGGTCTTTCTCCTCTCCTCATCAAATGGTAAAATAATTGCATTTCCCCCGAGGCTAGCGTCAGGAGGTTCTGTAGTTTCTCACAGTGTCAGCTTCTGAGTCAAACTTCTGTGAGAGAGACGCTATCTCACGCCGAGACAAGATGAATTAGAAAAATCAATGCTTCAACTCTTATTTGACAAACCCGGAGATATTGCACGGCGCACCTCTTCTCTCACACATATTTTCCGCGCCGTGACAGGGTGAGACTGCCAGCACAGATTCATCAGGAAACAAATAGGACAGCACAAATAATTGGTTCATGTGCACTTTTTTAATGACTACAGCCTGTGAAAATAAAGAAGAGAAATGGGGGACGAGAATAAAGCCTTTAAAGTCACGTTTTTTTTGGACTTCCTGTGAATTGTTTACAATCTGTACCCTGCCTCGATGTTAACGACAGTCAAATTTGTTTACTGTCAGGGCGTGTGTGTGTGTGTGTGTGTGTAAAGTCTTTATAAGGTGTATTGTTTATTTCACACTCCCCATTGACACTTTGACACCTTAGATGTGAAACTCACCACTCATCCTCACTGGCTGTGCCACCTATTGTGACATTTGGTGACTGTGACATTTTTCGCTCAGATGCATGAGTGACCATTCTCTTCTTCTGCACTTCATCACTGGCTGACGCAGAAGGCTAAATGCAGTCTGACTGGCTGTGTCACTCTGGATGAGAGAGCATGCTGACAGTGTGTAAATGTAAATGAGTGGCCTGGTCTCGGCCCCGACTCTGAGTGCAGTTGTGAATAACGCTGGCCGTGTCATCCATCCACTCTCACTGTAAATCAGGGTGTCACCCGAATGGGCCCAATTAAAAGGGGTCAGTACGGAAAATTAGGGGCTTTATGTACAGTCAGTAATTTCTGCAGGAAGATGCATCAAGCAGCCAAAGGAGTAAATCACTGTGAGAGTGAGGCGATAATTACAAGGATCATGGTCCTTCCCTGGCCCTCGGCTGGGTTAGATCAGCCTGGTTTAATCAACACCACATCATCTACACTTAGCTGGGAAACTATTCATTCAGCCTTTAAAACAACAGCGCCGGACGCCAGGGCCGTGAGTTACGATTTCCTCTGAGATATTTAAATGACTCATGCAACTGGCAGTAAGCAGGATCGTTGTTGGGGAGTGACTGATTAAATGTAGCGGCACAACTAACTCAACTACATTTTTCAGTAGTGTGACAGTAGCTCAGATATTTTCAAAAGACCAGCTTAAGTACAACTGAGGAAATAATCACATGCTTTAAACGTCGCCCTCCTCTCGATTGTAGTGCTGGAAAGTCCACTGATTCGTGTAAAGGGAGAAAAAAAAGATTCACTGATTCAATCGAGTTGCTGCACAGAACCAACATATTCAACATATACATATACAACATATATAAACAAATAAAAACATCTTATTTTTGCAAATGTTGCCAGTATAAAGCAGTGATCAACAGTACAGATCAACATGGCGTCCGCAGACAATAAAATTAGTGTGAAATGTGAATGTTTTTTTTTCTGCCAGATTAATACAACTCTGTTTGTAAAAATGAATATAACCTAAACATCATCTGTTTTTAAAGTGCCCCTATTATGCTTTTTCTAATATTCGAACGTATTGAATGTTGCCTTTGGCTTGGCTTGCTCAGTTGGGGACAATTAAATATCCAAATAAATCTAATTAAACTTAAGTAACCATATAAACTAAATTACTGATCTAATTACTGTTCTAAAGCCCATATTGTCACTGTATGATAATTGAAATAAGCTGATGACATCACCGTTTTCACCGGAACGGCTGTACGGCCGAATAGAATTCTGTTGCATTATTTCCTGTTTAACATTGTGAAGCTGCTATGAAACAATCTGCATTGTTAAAAACAATATATAAATAAAGTTGACTTGACTTGACTTGACTTGACTTAAAAGGTCTGCACAGTTTTAAAGATGAAAGTGCCTGACAAATAAAGTTATTGTCTCCTAAAAGAAAGAATCGATCCTGCGGCGTCACCAGCAATTCCAGTCTGACTTCCTGTTACATAACAATGTAACAAATTTGCATAATCTACTTATCAAACGAACTATTTTTAGACTTTTTGAAAAATGATGTGATGTGCAATGTATATTATGAGAAAATAAAAGTTTTTTTTTTATAAAAATGTTTTTACCTTGGATGCATGTTAAAGGATTAGTTCATTTAAAATAAAATAAAAATTACCCCATGATTTATTCACCCTCAAGCGATGCGTTTGTGTAAGAAAAATATCCATATTTAACATGTTATAAAGTAAAATATCTAGCTTCTGCCAGACCGCCTTCCGTATTCAATTTACACAGAAAGTGTAATGCCTCTCGCAATTCAAAGCGCTTACGCTACGTTCTAGTGATACGTCATGCCAGTTATGCTCATTTATTTAATAAGGTCTGGCAGATATTTTACTTTACAAAGTTTTAAATATGGATATTTTGCTTCAGAAGGCCTTTATTAACCCCCCCGGAGCCGTGTGGAGTACGTTTATGATGGTTGGATGCACTTTTTTTTGAACTTCAAACTCAATGGACCCCTTCACTGCCATTGTAAAGCTTGGAAGAGCCAGGATATATCTGATTGTGTTCATCAGAAAGAAGAAATTCATATACAACTAATAACTAGCATAATAGAGGCATTAGAAAAGAATTTGACTTAAAATTTAGAGTAGCTTTAGCTTGAGAAGCTACAATTTCAAAGTAGCTTCTCCAACACTTAACAGCACACTGTATATATATCATGTTACTTATGTATACTTATATATATATAAGTAACATGATATACAGCACACTGTATTTGGTGAATGTAATATGGCATGGAGCGAGTGTCAGTACTGTGTGTGCGCTTCTGTCAGGATGTGAGATGCTGTTGACTATGAGCCCTGAGAGGATATTTTAAGTGAAACTGCAGGTGGAGATGAAGACACACCAGTGTCAGCGCTGTGATCCAGAGGAAAGCCCATCAGTGCCCTGGATGTGTATTGACAAGGCTGAGAGGGAGAGGAAGTGGCCTGGAGTCAGTCACCTTGGCCGAGGCACAATGTCAGCCTGGCCCTGGCCATCACTCTTTACCACTGTCCAGGGTATTATTTAAAGGCAAACAAATATCAGGCCCGAATGTCACGGCAAGGACGCAGAGTCTGCCTCTCATCTCAACTAATCAGTGTCCAGGTTTAAAATCACCCTTTCCCCTGCCCTG
Organism: Romanogobio albipinnatus; assembly: GCA_023566225.1. Taxonomy (NCBI): domain Eukaryota; kingdom Metazoa; phylum Chordata; class Actinopteri; order Cypriniformes; family Gobionidae; genus Romanogobio; species Romanogobio albipinnatus. Next base: position 12,258,254 of record CM042258.1, read on the forward strand.
CCCTCCCCTCCGAATCCATCTTCACCCGTCCACCCCTCTGACAACAACATCAGAGATACACCCCCTAAAGCCCCCACACCAGATTTACTGTCACCTCTCGCTGCTGCTGCACAATTTATCGACATTACTTGTCAGCTTTCTTTTCAGAAAAGAGCACAACGGATAAATTTTAACTGCATCCTCATGTTAAATATTCTGCAAATTCTAAAGTTCATGCTATGAGATGCCCTGAAAAGATTTTTTTCTTCTCCTTTTTATGGCTAGAGATTATAATTTAATAACCAGGAGCTTGTAACGACTTCATCACACCCATTAATTACTGATGCTTTATACTGAAGAATGATCTCTGGCCATTATGTAATGCATCAAAAGTTTAAGTAATTTAATTTGATTGTTTTTATTACCTAATTACATCCGAGTCTTGCAAAAGAGAGATCTCAGGATGATATATCTCAATATGCAATTTTATGAACTTGATCATTTACCAAATTGCATCATTCTAACGTGAAATCAAGAACTGCTTAGTCCCAGTTATGTGGGTATATAGAAGATCAACATATACATATGAGAAATATATATTTCTAAGTGTTATTTCTGCACTACCAGCATCATCAAACACTGCCCCATCTGCTATTGGCTGGTCAAACAGATAGTCCCGCCCCAAACTCACACCATTGGTTGCACTAATGTCAGGCTGGTCAGGATGCTCAACCAAACAGTTTAACAGTGTTCACTCTTATTGAGTGAATCAAGCTGCAAAATGTTTACATATACAATCAAACCCAAATTTATTCAGACACCTTCAATATTTTCTCACATTATCACAGTTTATTCGCTATAGTTTAGAAAATGGTAATAAAATATGGCAAGAACTCAGTTAAACAGTGTCAGAACAAATTTGTCTTGATAATGTCAGATAAGATAGGTTGATAGAAAGGTATGTAATGGATTACAATCAACCAATCAGCTGTCAGCTATTACATTTAAGTACACAATTTGATAATACCAATTTAGGTCAACCAATTACCAAGTAATGCTTAATTTAGTTCAGTCTATGGTTAAGGTTGCATTAGTAATTAAAGGAAAAAAAACACTTAAGCAAAACATGGTTAGGTCAAAGTGTCTGAATAATTTTGGTCCCACATTTTTTATAAATTTTACTGGTAGTCCACTGCATGAAGGATTTTTGGGTATAATATGCCACAGTTTACTTTATTTTGCTATTTGCTATGTCCTGGTGTCTGAATAATTTTTGGTTTGACTGTAGTTTATCCTGCAAAAACACTGTAAAAAATAAATCCGTAAAATAGCAGAAAAAGTACTGGCAGCTTATTACCCAGACATTATACAGTAGTTGTATGGACATTTCCGTTAAACCTAAAACACAACGCAATGAAGTTCAAAATTCAAAATACAGGTAAAACACCTGTAAAAAAATAAAAAAAAATAAAAAATACAGAAAATTTTATCAAATACAGTACATTTTGCCCTATTTTGTACACATTTGTATAGTGTACTAAGCATACATTTATTTTTCAATACCCTGTCACTTAGGAATAAATCATATTTGGATGGATGGATGGATGGATGGATGGATGGATGGATGGATGGATGGATGGATGGATGGATGGATGGATGGATGGATGGATGGATGGATGGATGGATGGATGGATGGATGGATGGATGGATGGATGGATGGATGGATGGATGGATGGATGGATGGATGGATGGATGGATGGATGGATGGATGGATGGATGGATGGATGGATGGATGGATGGATGGATGGATGGATGGATGGATGGATGGATGGATGGATGGATGGATGGATGGATGGATGGATGGATGGATGGATGGATGGATGGATGGATGGATGGATGGATGGATGGATGGATGGATGGATGGATGGATGGATGGATGGATGGATGGATGGATGGATGGATGGATGGATGGATGGATGGATGGATGGATGGATGGATGGATGGATGGATGGATGGATGGATGGATGTGATGTTAAGTGTTTTACATCGACTTAAAGCTACTGCATTGTGGCATTTCAGAAAATGGGCCTCTATTCTCCAGCCACATTCCACACAATTACATATAACTGAACACCAGCTACTATGGAGACTTCCATCATCTTCAAAGCAAGATGATTTGATGGGCTAATATCCTTTGCTATGTGATTACCAGCAGTGGACAAATGGGTCCAGTGAACACAGCATCTGTCTTAGTGGTGGTGTTGTTGCTTTGGACCACATTCGCTCAACCAAGTTCAAATAAATCATTATCCCGGCTATAAACACGTACATTTCAATCGATATGCACTCGCCTTTTTTTCCTTTCTCAAAAACGACTGTAATAAAGCCCCAGCAGGCACGTGTGGCCATAAAAGTATGTAAAATAAATTAGGAGAGCATAATGAGAGGCTCTAGCAATTCTCCCATAAATATAACATAACAACCACAACTAAAATGTCATAGAATCAAATAAATCAATTTTGCTGGGACAGGCCTGTCTTTATGTTCACTGCACACAGCCATGTTTATAGGCTTTTTATTGGAGGATCTCATTTTTTTGGCCAGAGTGCGGACGGAGTGTGGAGCTACAAACACAGGTTGTACACATCACGGGTTTAATATGTTTTCCCTGCGATTCATCAACACGACACTGACACCTGAGGCCAGGACTGCCGCCATATTTCCCTTAAATGGTTTCTCTGGGACCCTGGATGAAGGTGATTGGTTAGAGAAGGACCTGCGTTTGGATTAATTCACTCTCGATGTAAAATGAGGGAGTAAACCTCCTGCAAAATGAGATGATTGAATCCAGATATAAAGATCTGATGGATGGCATTTGGATTAACCACTGGGCTTGAGAAATAGTCTGCATTTAAAAATGATGTAGCAGATATATTATTAGAGAAAGAACATCTTTAATCACAGGCAAAGATCTGTTTGCAATAAAGACGGCTCTTCACCCAGAATGCCATTTCAGCTCTATAAGAACTCTCAGTTTAATAATAATAAAAAAAGCACTGACTAGTGATACACTTTCTCAAGTTTCAGTTTCATAATAAAAAATATATTCAAGGGCCTCACATATCACTAAAAATGGGAATCATATATTTAATGATTTTGGTTCCGTAGCAATTACATTAACAATTATTACATAAAGAATATAATAGAGGTAACACTTTACAATAAGGTTGTATTAGTTAACATTAGTTAATGCATTAGTTAACATGAACTAACCACGAACAACATTTGTCAATCTTTGTTAACGTTAGTTAACAAAAATCCAGCTGTTCATGGTTTGTTCATGTTAGTTCACAGTGCATTAACTAATGTTAACAAGATTTTAATAATGTAAAATTAACATTAAAAAAGATAAATAAATGATTTAAAAGTGAAGTTCATTATTAGTTCATGTTAACAAATTTAGTTAATAATGAACCTTATTGTAAAGTGTTACCATAATAGATAATATTTTAAATCTGACAATTTTATATTTTTTTTTATTTAATTACCATTTATTATAACAGCAAAAAAATATTTATTTAATATCGGTACACGTTGTACCATCAGAAATGACACTGATTTCTCACAATCAAACAACAGGTAACATCTATCTGTTATTTTCTGATTGGACATGATGAAAGTGACAAAGTAAATCAAGAATCGCTCTGGGCGATTCACTGATTCAGGTTGAGTCATTAGACCAATTCCAACGGGTAACTCATGAGTTTGAGAGTGATTTTTCAGTCTTTTTGATCAGTCTCATGGTACCACTAGTTCAGACCCAGTTTTAAAAAACAACAATAACAAAAATGTTATAATTACATGTTATAAAACATCTAAATCTAACATAAAACACGCGGATGCAATTATTGTAATAGCTGCCCTCTAAAATGGCTCCCTTCAGCAAGAGGACAATCTAATAAGCGGTGTGTGATTGATGAGGCTGTGGATCCTGCAGCCAAAAAGCACACGGCTGTCCTGAAGAAGCACCCAATCAGAAAACAACGCCTTTTTATCCCCCTGGGTTGGATACCAACACTTGGCTTCTCTTCAGAGGGAAAGGTGATATTTTGAGGTTGTAAGTAACACGCACAGGCTGAGGTGTCAGACGTATCAAGGCTAGACTAGAAATCAGAAGCAGCTATGCAAACTCACAACATTAAAAGTCTGAAAGAATTCTAGTTTACTAGGCTAAAAGCACTGTAATGCCGTTAAGCAGAAAATGATAGACAGATAGCATTTTTCATAAATTATAATGAAACTGTCACAAATACCAAATGCCCTGGCATCCAAAGCAAGCATGATTAATCATTCACACATAACCTATAACCTAATGGTTTTGGCCGTATTACTACGGCCGCACTACGTATTACTACATTGTTTTTGCTTACTACTAAATGTTCACCTCTTGATTATAACGGTTTCCTCTGTTGTTATTGTAGTAACGCTGTGTGATTTAAAATTCTAACCAATTTTGGGTTCGTTTTAACTCTTTCCCCACCAGCATTTTTGATAATTTTAACAAAAGTTTCATGGCACCCAGAATATTTTGTTGTATGAATATCTAAACATGCAATATGTCAAAAGAAAGAACAGACCCTTTGCTTTAAAAAAAAAAAAAAAACCTCAAGATGTTCCAAACCTTTAGGAGTTTCTTTGTTCTGCTGAACACAAAAGAAGATATTTTGAAGAATGTGTGTAACCAAACAGATAGTAGGGAAAAAAAATACTATGGTAGTCAATGGTTGCTCTATCTGTTTCATTACAAACATTCTTCAAAAATATCTTATTTTGTGTTCAGCAGAACAAAGAAACTCATACAGGTTTGGTACAACTTTTGGGTTTGGGCGAGTAAATGATGATATGATTTAAATTTTTGGGTGAACTATCCCATCAAAACACAGATGGAGTAAATCGAGTTCATCGACACCATCAAAGCTTGTGAAGTCCTATAGCTCGTCCTGGGTCAACACTTCATTCGGTAACATTAGGCAGTTTTGTTTTATTTGCTGTTTAATGTTGATGATCGCGTTATTTTACATATGCATCTGCTTACATATGCTATCGCTTATTTATGCTTGTTCTTCATGTCTTTTGATCTGGAGATTTTGTACTCGCTCAGAGGATGCGTATTAGCGGCCCCTACCGTATAACAGTGAAAACACGGACAGCCAGAAAATTCCATCAATGGCGGGGAAAAGGTTAAGTCAAGTAAAGTCACCTTTATTTATATAGCACACTAGGGCTGTGCAATATATCGAAATTATCGAAATATCACAAATATACATATCGCGATATGCATATCGCAACGGCACACAATATCTGAATGATTTTAATAGGCTACTTCAACATTGTGAAAAGTGTACGTTTTAGGTCGACACATATAGCATATAATAGACTGGCAACACGACTGTTACTTATGTGACTTGCTTGACGTTACAAATAGTTATTAAACGCAATAACTTGCGAAAAACAACTCCTTGCCGTCTCGCGCTGTCTGCTGTCTGACAAACACATCGAAACGTTCGCACAAGCTGCCTCTCTGGGATCCCTTCAGTTCTGTTTCGTGTCTTGTTACACTCAAACCGTCAAATACACACACAGTTATGTCAAAATGGCTGTCTTGACAAGTATTCATTTAAACACAGTCGGTTATGCTTTAAGTGAACGATATCAGTTGGGGAAAGAAACCGAATGCGTGTCAATAGGATCCGTGCATTAGGTCTTAAAGTGACAGCCTGCTAACACAGTAAACCTGCCGCTGTCTGTCAAACAACAAAAGAAAAAGAGAAAACCACTCAGTGCTCTTGGCTGAATAACCTTTGTAGCTTTTTATGTATCAGTGTATATTTAATTAATGTGAAGACTACTGTTTTTAGTTCTTATTTTTAATAACAAAGATAAATTAAAATACCACAAATAATCGTCCACCCCAAGTTCAGGTGTCTTTGTTTACCTGGATGTTCTTGATGTTAAGTTTTAGGTTGATATAACTATATATTACCAAGTCAAGCAAAGAGTTTTTGGTATTTAAATATTGGCATTACATTTTTTATTTATTTACATAATTTAAAAAAATTAATTATATTGTCAGATTTGACATAATTTTTTGCTAAAACACTGCTGGTAATTTTTCAGAAGTTGTAGCGATGCTTTCTTTTCCCAGAAAGAATGTGAAACACATACAGTACATGGTATCATTCTCAGTTTTTAAATAATTTAAATTTAAATTAGATTTTTTTATATAATTTAAATAGATTTTACACACAAAGCAATATCGTATCGCATATCGAATATCGCATTATTTTACAAGATATTGCATATAGCATTTTTCTTCAATATCGCACAGCCCTATAACGCACCATAGGGATGTGTCAGAAGCCAAATACTATGTTCGGAAAGGAAATGGCGGATTCTACAGAGCCCCAAATATAACATGATAATGGAAAGAAATACGAGATTACTAAATATATTTCAACGCTTTTGTGTTTTCTTACAGTTGGGTAATTATATTGTATATAATTTGTGGTTATCAGGGAGTAGCTATCAATATGTGGGGTATTGAAATTGCATGTTTGCTTTTCACTTTCACTTTTGAATTTGTGATCACGCCTACTCTGTGTATAGGGAGCGGCAGTACCAACCACACATTTTACAAGAAAAGATATTTGTCAATGACTGTCAGGATCTGTTGCACACCAAATCATCCTCAGCCATCTCTGCGTACTATCTTCATGTGATAAGTGAAATCTAAATACTGTAATGTAACTTACTACTGCAGCAAGCCTAACCATGTCTTTTTAGGGGCTCCGTAGAATGAGTTACTCATTTTCTGTACCCTCCGAATTCCGATTTAGGCTTCGGGCACATCCCTATAGCACAATACAGATTGTTTCAAAGCAGCCTTACTAAGATGCAAACATAATTCTGTCAACAACTCTCGGGAGATTGGTATGGTGATAGAGATTGGCATGGTAATGGACATGGCAATGTTAAAGTATTTGGTATTGGCGGAAAAGATCTGCTACACTGCTGCAGAACAAGTACAGAGACTTGCTACTGCCAATGACATTCAGTGTGAACATGTAAGACATGCTGCAGCTGCAAATGTAGCATACATTAATAAACCCCCGTAGCAGATCTATACAGGTGGAGCTGGGGAAGGTGAAGGGTTTCTGAAAGAGCGCTGCAGACTGCCAACAGCAACACTACCGGTATTTGTTTGAATGTTGAGACACAGCTCATTGGCTGCTGATGCAAGAGTGTATATATTCAGATATCCCAATCTGTATAAACTAATCAGATGCAATTACTGTCAACTGTGAAACAGAAAAAAAACTGTAATGAAAAAGCTCCTAAAAATAATAAAATGTCCCTGCAAAACCAAAACCAGGAGGAAAAAAAAAAATCTAACACTGGTCCACCTGCATGTAGACCTCCTCGATACTGTGAGCCCTTCTCCAAAGCATGGCTATCAGATATGCCTCTAGAGGTGGGTTGTTTAAGAAACAATTAGGAGGGTATACAAAGCCATTTGCAGGCAGTCTCGCTTCCTCAACTCCCTAACTGGAGTACCTTTCAGGGCTGATTTATCACTCTGTCGCCTTCAGAAGGCAACATAATTAATAGGAGCATGGACTTCTAATTTCAATGACTTCCACAGCAAGTGGATTTCATTTGATTTATGATGGCCGGCAAGTTTGCATTTTATCAGTACATTCAGTCATTATTTATGCTGATGACCAATTTCAATGGGTCAGTATCATCTAACTCACTACTAATCAAAGAGAATTAGGGTTCACTGCATTATTCAACAGCTACTAATTTATCTTTGGAACAAGGCTAAGGAATAGATGATGCCCTGCCTGAAATACGGCAATGACTCCACAGTTTAAAGGCATGATTGCTATTAACGGGGTCGAAGTACACTGAATGACACACTCGCGGAAACTCAACTCCATACAAATCAAGTGAATACGGCTATGAAGCACTTGGCTTTAAATGCACACAATGACATTTCCATAACTAGAATTAATTGCCTTTCAAACTGGGATGTGGAACACAAAGTCCTTTGCGGCACGACGTTAGAATTGAGATTTTGTGTAAAGTCTGGAGTAAATCAAACATTTTCAAGTCCACCAAAACAAATCATTAAGCTCAGGGAATGTCTGTGAATGAAATTAAATAATAATTTAAAAAAAAACATTGATGGAGCAAAACATTTTTCAAACTCGTAAGAAAACATAAAAGGCACACTAATGATATTACATCAGACCTAGTCAAAAATGGACCGATAAAAGCTGATTATAGCCTACACTACTAATCATCATTTTAAAGGTGGTTCACACACACATGCAGATGGTTTACACACACACACAACACACATCTCTCTGGTGAAACTGCAGAAACCATATCTAATTAGACTTCACTGATTAAAGGACAGCATAATAGAGCTCATCACTTGCATATTCGCTTGTATTGATTTGGTGTCAAGCCAATCATTTTCAACATCAATTTAAGAGCAATGCCCGCTTTTAAATGAGACATGCCATATGATCATTTAAATGACATGTTACGAATAAAAAAGCAAATAACCCCTGAACAATGACGTGTAGAAACACCTCATCACATGCATTTCCCACTATTACGACAAGTTAATCTGGAGTGTGTATTGAGCATGATAGCTTTCATTATTTCTCTGTATTATTAGTTGTTTACTTTACATTTAATAGTCATTAATTCATCAATCACTTTTTGGCACTGTGTGTGTAATGCAACATCACACTCTTTGATAAATAAACATCTGATGTGCTCATTTATCTGAGCAATGAATATATTATCTGGTTATATTATTTATTATTAACAGAAAATATCAAATAAAAAGTGTCACCAGAATTTAAAACAGAATTTTAAAAAATTATGAAATAAGTAGGTAAGCGGTATAAATTATGATCCAATTAATTATGATTAAAGTCAGGACTGAAAAAAATAAAGTCCATACGAAATGCCGTAAGAATGCAAATATAGTTCATATTTACTTTAATGTCAAAACAACAGCAGACAACCAGGCAGAGTCATGCAGAAAAGTTTCATGGTGACAAATGTACTTAATAGATCTGCTAATGCTACATGTCTCTGATGCTAAATAGTGGGTGGGGGGGGGGTTGTACTGTTAAAAGCATTTATATCCACCAGAGTGAGTGACACAGTAGCAATTTTCAGCATGGCCAGAACAAGCATGACAGTTTTGACTTGGATCAATCTCATGCCTCTGCTGGTCAGAAAAGTACAAACAACAACCGAAATACATTCAGATTGAATCCAAAGAAGGCCCAAAAAGACATTGTGAAATATCCCCCATGGTGCAGAAATCCCCAGCAGTATATAATAACCTGGAACTGCTATATTTCTTTGACGCGGCGCATCTGAATGAGTACAATTTACAGTAAAGAGATGAAAAATGCCATCTACAGGAATTTGACAACACGTCCAGCACTGATGATCAGACTCCATTTGTAACCTGTTCCCTTTTGTTGATTTGCCGTGTGATAAATTGCATTTAGCAAAGCAGGACAGGCTAAACGGTCCTGACAACTTTTATTGATTTGCATGAGATATATGCATGTAATCCTGTTTGTAGGTAAACTGTGGTGCTAGCAAAATCAAGTCACAGTGGTTTTGCAGAGAGAAAATTGCAGGCACCGCATGGGAAGGTGGAATAGAGAGAGAGACGTGGGCCGCCCATTGGAATCTAAGAACTTGTATTAAGATATATTGGTTGCAGAATTCTTCAGGGCTTAAGCATTATTCATAGCAGACCCTCTCCGTCTGAGACTGTTTATAAAACGAGACAGCTTCAGCCGTGATAGAGCTTCAACAACAGGGCCAGTGCCACTTAACATGAGCCAAGTTCGCCAACAGCCTTCCCAGCACCTTGATTTGTAAGCCCTCCGCAGATCCTTGATGAATGACTTTGTCGGGTAGGACAGCACGCAGCCTTTACTCAAGCCATTCACATTTACATAGAGCGGCCCCGTTTCCAGCTCTCCAACACATCAGTTCATTATGACCTGCTGTTTGTCATGTTGCAGTATAAAGAGATCATTTGTGCTTATACCAGATCAACTGCAAAACGGGAAGACAAATGAGTTTGGGATGAAGCGTACAGCGTGTACGATCCAACACCGATTCATATAGCTCCGGGCTGACGGTGACGTAACATCTCACCCTGATGTGGGGAGAGGGTACTGGTTTAGCAAGGAACGTGGACATGCAAATGAGACAAACTGTCTGTTGCCAGCCTGTGTTTGCGTAAGAGATGCAGACAGCGACTTAAAAAGCCCTGTAAGATTGTTTATTCAGCATTTTCCACAGCCTCTCATACTTTACTTGCTCTTATTAAATGGAAACAAGAGAATCACCTTCAAGTTTATTAATGATGGTCCTCCGGATGAAAGATGCCTGCAAAAATTCCCAACATCTGTTTGCTGCGCTCACTTCTCAGCGGGGCTGCACCTATTTCTCATGCTTAATGATGCTCATCCACTCTGCAAGTTTTACGGACAAATGTGTATTTGGCCACATTCATCATTCTGAATGAGTGTTCTTGATGAGGCATCTGCTGGCCTGCTCCACTCCTTCTACTGCACTTTAACAAATGACATCTCTCTCCATATGTTTTTCATTTATGAGAAATGTGTTGATGCACACACACATATATACATATGTATACATATGGAGATACACATACGACAGATAGTGAGATAGTACGATAGATAGTACGACAGATAGTAAGATAGTACGATAGGTAGTACGATAGATAGTAAGATAGTACGATAGATAGTATGACAGATAGTAAGATAGTACGATAGATAGTATGACAGATAGTAAGATAGTACGATAGATAGTACGACAGATAGTAAGATAGTACGATAGATAGTATGACAGATAGTAAGATAGTACGATAGATAGTACGATAGATAGTAAGATAGTACGATAGATAGTACGACAGATAGTACGATAGATAGTACGACAGATAGTAAGATAGTACGATAGATAGTAAGATAGTACGATAGATAGTATGACAGATAGTAAGATAGTACGATAGATAGTAAGATAGTACGATAGATAGTACGACAGATAGTAAGATAGTACGATAGATAGTACGATAGATAGTAAGATAGTACGATAGATAGTACGACAGATAGTACGATAGATAGTACGACAGATAGTAAGATAGTACGATAGATAGTAAGATAGTACGATAGATAGTACGACAGATAGTAAGATAGATAGTATGACAGATAGTAAGATAGTACGATAGATAGTATGACAGATAGTAAGATAGTACGATAGATAGTATGACAGATAGTAATATAGTACGACAGATAGTAAGATAGTACGATAGATAGTATGACAGATAGTAAGATAGTACGATAGATAGTATGACAGATAGTAATATAGTACGACAGATAGTAAGATAGTACGATAGATAGTACGACAGATAGTACGATAGATAGTACGACAGATAGTAAGATAGTACGATAGATAGTATGACAGATAGTAAGATAGTACGATAGATAGTATGACAGATAGTAATATAGTACGACAGATAGTAAGATAGTACGATAGATAGTATGACAGATAGTAAGATAGTACGATAGATAGTATGACAGATAGTAAGATAGTACGATAGATAGTAGGGCTGCGCAATTAATCGAATTTGTAATCGTGATTACAATTACAGATGACACAATTATGTAATCGTTCAATAAAATGTAATTGCAATTACAAAAAAGTCCACTTATATTATTCTGTGTACTTAATGTGTTTTTTTTTCTTTCTACAGGTTATCTTAATCCCCCCCCCCCCCCCCCATTGTTTTTATTTTTAGTATAACATAATACCATGCATTTATTATTTTTATTTAAAAAAAACAAAACTTTTAAGGCTTAATGCTATAGAATAATCGTATTTAATAATCGCAATTTCAATTTCAAAGAAATAATCGACTATTATGATTTGTCATAATCGTGCAGCCCTAATAGATAGTAAGATAGTACGATAGACAGTACGTTTGATAGTGCGACAGACAGACAGACAGACAGACAGACAGACAGACAGACAGACAGACAGACAGACAGACAGACAGACAGACAGACAGACAGACAGACAGACAGACAGACAGACAGACAGACAGACAGACAGACAGACAGACAGACAGACAGACAGACAGACAGACAGACAGATAGATAGATAGATAGATAGATAGATAGATAGATAGATAGATAGATAGATAGATAGATAGATAGATAGATAGATAGATAGATAGATAGATAGATAGATAGATAGATAGATAGATAGATAGACTGTTTTGTCCACGCTTTTTGATAATCTCTGTTGTAATGTATTGGGGAGCCAGAATGTGTATCCATCGACATAAACATACATTAGCCTAACTCTGTCTGTTTTACATGTTGTTATTTTCAATAAACCATATTATAGATGCATCGTCAGATTTGAGATGAACCGCGGTGCAAGTGCACACCGAACCGTGGGTGGAGAACAGTACGGTTCGATTTTTTACAGAGAACCATTACATCCCTAATAGAGGATGGATGGATGGATGGATGGATGGATGGATGGATGGATGGATGGATGGATGGATGGATGGATGGATGGATGGATGGATGGATGGATGGATGGATGGATGGATGGATGGATGGATGGATGGATGGATGGATGGATGGATGGATGGATGGATGGATGGATGGATGGATGGATGGATGGATGGATGGATGGATGGATGGATGGATGGATGGATGGATGGATGGATGGATGGATGGATGGATGGATGGATGGATGGATGGATGGATGGATGGATGGATGGATGGATGGATGGATGGATGGATGGATGGATGGATGGATGGATGGATGGATGGATGGATGGATGGGCGGGTGGGTGGATGGGTGGTTGGGTGGATGGATGGATGGATGGATGGAATGATAGACAGACAGAACAATAGAACAAGCAACAGAACCAAAAGTGCCCTCTGATTTTCAAGATTTTCTTTGTAAAGAAACTAACCAACAAACAAAAAACGTATCTGTCTTTTGGACGACAAAACAAAACAAAAAAGAAAACAGAACAAAAAACAATCATCAGTGAACAAAAAGTGGCCACGGTGCCATTTCACCACTCAAACATCCATTATGTAATGTCTTTAGGAGAGCAATCCAGAATCATGAGAGTTCAATGGCAGACTTCCAAAGCCTGGATGACAGATACTGTCGAAAAACTGCTTTTTCCATTGAGTTAAGACTCGTCACTAGCAGACAACAGGCATGTCCCTGTGGACTAACATGAAAGGCCTGTATATGTAACAATGTGTATGGACCAAGAGCATGTTGACATGAACAAACAACACATTAGTCATACATATCATCCCTGCAGTTGAGCCTAATAAATCGGGGCTGTGTTTGATCTCCAGCTGGTTCTGAATTCAGAGAGTGAATGGCTCAAACAGGCACAAGTTAAAATGCCAGGACACGCCGTCTGCTTTTTCCATGAGTTTGAGAATCAAAGCGTTCGCATCAGCTCAAGGGAAAACTGAAAATAGCAAATAAGTCATAAATATGGTCATTACAGTAAAAAGCAGAATCAGAGGCAGCAGGTATGATACCGCCACAGAGAAAGAGTGTGGTAAGTGCTGTGGTAACACTGTTCAGAACAATGAAGAGGATACTGACATCCAACACTATAATTATAGGCTGCAGTTAAAGGGCCAGATCACAGTAGTGAGTGTTTGATCTGCACTGTGCACATGTTTTGTGTTAAAATAAGCCACTCTATCTAGAAGCATTACAAAATATAATTTATGCTTTGTGTTGCTCATTTTAAGCCATTTTCAAAATAACTCAAGCATTTTCTCAATCTATTTCTATCTGATGTTATTTGAGGCTGGTTAGTGCTGGTTTAGAGCTGGTTTAGAGCTGCCCTGTTAAGTAGCATAAGCATGCTATTTATCAGCCAAACTCTTCTGGTGAAGCTAGTTGACCCACTGTACACAGTCTTGTAAACCTGACTTATCATGTAGCCTTGCTAGTTAAGCTAACTACAAGCTGGTAGAAATACTAGACCAACATTTGGCAGCCTAACAACATATGCTGGTATAAACAGGAAGAGAGAAAGCACGGAGGGAGGGACGGACAGACAGACAGACAGACAGACAGACAGACAGACAGACAGACAGACAGACAGACAGACAGACAGACAGACAGACAGACAGACAGACAGACAGACAGACAGACAGACAGACAGACAGACAGACAGACAGACAGACAGACAGACAGACAGACAGACAGACAGACAGACAGACAGACAGACAGACAGATAGATAGATAGATAGATAGATAGATAGATAGATAGATAGATAGATAGATAGATAGATAGATAGATAGATAGATAGATAGATAGATAGATAGATAGATAGATAGATAGATAGATAGATAGATAGATAGATAGATAGATAGATAGATAGATAGATAGATAGATAGACAGACAGACAGACAGACAGACAGACAGACAGACAGACAGACAGACAGACAGACAGACAGACAGACAGACAGACAGACAGACAGACAGACGGATGATGGATGGATGGATGGATGGATGGATGGATGGATGGATGGATGGATGGATGGATGGATGGATAGACAGACAGACGGATAGAAGGATAGACGGATAGATAAACAGAGCGATGGATGGATGGATGGAATGACAGAAAGACAGAACAAATAATATAATGACAAATAGAATGATAGAGAATAACGTTTGTTGATTCGTACTGTCGATTGATCAATGCTACCCGATCGATTAGGGTGTTGCCAATATGACCACCAAACTGACTTGTCTTAAGAAAGACTTTCAAATAATAAATCTGAGGCAAAATGGATCTAATGACTTTGAGTGTGCATGTTACATAACCTAACTCTTTTGTCTCATAGTATAACAGTTTGACTGTATTTCCTGAGAAGGTTCCCACTCTGAACCCCAGGCCAAGCAGACAGAGCTTTGTACTCAAGAGTTTGTTTTTAGGGATCATACTAAGCAGTTCTTTCTTGTGGCTGATCTGTGAGGGTGGGAATGGTCGTGTCAGTGAGCCAGGCTTATTCAACGTAAACCTGTGTAAAACTATCTGTCTAATAAACAGCTGCAGCACCTCAGCTTGACCACGACGAATAAATCATCTCTCACAAGGCAAAACAGACACAGTGTGAAGTCCGGCCCTCAG
This sequence comes from Romanogobio albipinnatus, assembly GCA_023566225.1. Classification (NCBI taxonomy): domain Eukaryota; kingdom Metazoa; phylum Chordata; class Actinopteri; order Cypriniformes; family Gobionidae; genus Romanogobio; species Romanogobio albipinnatus. The sequence goes on from CM042258.1 coordinate 12,273,565, forward strand.
CTAAAACTCCTGACAAGCATAAATGAGGAACAGCTATTTATTCACGGCTTTAGAAGCCCCCACACTCCTCCCGCCCCATGCAGACCTGGAGCAGGTCAACTGACGTCATGTGTCTACAGTAATTTATTATAACACACACTGAACTCCAAGGGCATGTTGGGATTGAGTAGGATTGTGAAGGAAAATCAAATAAAGAGAGGTGTTTATTATTCCCATTGCATATAGAGTGATTGTAGCTGTTTGTCAGGATTTTACAATGTGTCATGTCCGTCTTAAAGAGATAGTTCACCCGAAAATGTAAATTCTGCTATTACTCAGACTCATGTCTCATGGGTTTTTTGGACAGTCACACCCCATGATATTTTACAACCTGAACTAATATCATCTTGTCATAAAAAGGTCTTATTATCTGTAACTTTTAGAGACTTGACACACAGTCATGGGGGTCTCTATGTATATTAACTTTGATAGAAAAATGTATATTAAATTCATATTTGAAACGTTGGTCTAAGTAATAATGTCAAATAACAATGTTTTCTTTTAAAGAATTCGATCATGCTAATGAGGCTTTTTTCTTTATTATATTAGGACAATTGTTTCACAGTGACTTTATTCCCCCAAAATGAATTTTAATTAAAAAAAGGACACACTCATTACCTGCTCCTGGTCTAAATAATACTAATAATAACAACAGTGAAGGGTTGATTGAGTAAAGGACATTTCCTTTTTGGATGAACTGTTTCTTTAAGAGTCATACGAATCCATCTGTCAGAACTCTTTTAGTCTGTTGAAGCTGTATATGCTCACATAATGAAATTATATTAAATGTATTATAGCAAACATGTTTCCACAAAGGGAGGCCCTGAAACACTTAGACCGGGCATGTCATATCCATTAACCTTCTAATGGCTGACATAACAGCTGTTGATAATAGAGTAATAACAATGTGTGTTATGGAAACAGAATGAAATGTTTGGACACGAATTGTAGAGGGGACTCGTCTAGTCTTCTGGTCTTTCAAATATGATTCATAAAGATATAATTCATTTCTGCAGCTATCACGTCATATTGACAAATCCATCCTAAAACCGTTGTCATCAACAGACTGATTCCACTAAGAAACAGCCTTAGTTTCCATCAAGGAACTAAGACTTGGTTCTCTTTCAATGCTCGTCCAAGACTTTTGTTTACCAACTCTGGTTTTATGTCATTAGTCTCTGTTTGCTTGCATTTCCATTACTCCGTTTCCATTTGGAGATTTAGAAAAATTGCTCTTTCGCTCAAATGACTTAGAGCAACCCTAAACAGACATGTGTGTTACTTATGATTATGTGTAAATATTCCTGCAGAGGATAGATCGCTACAAAGGCGCTTCCCAACATTAATATTACATTAGTAAATTCGATAATTGAAACAACATACACAATTTCAAAGTAGACCACGAGGTTGGAGATGTTTATTAGTTTTCATTTAGCGCTATGCAATGTGAATGATAAAAGATGGAGAAGCGCATTACTCCAATTTTGCTTGGCCTGTCTAACAAAGTTCACACACACACACACACACAAGCATATGTACTCACAAACATTCACACTTACTCAGACAGGAGCAGTTATCAAGGAACCCGAGGGCTACAACTGCAAAACTGCTATGTGAAACATTTATAATTTATGATGTATTTGATGTGGTGATATGTATAAACTTCAGAGGAATTTTAATAAGGCTCAAGCAATTAAAAAAAACTTTGTGAAGGGTTGTTTTCAATTTTTTTGAAATTATTTCTGCCAAAAGAAAAAGTTGCAATGCAGAGTGTGGTCTTACAACTTATTTTCATTGAGGAAAGAAAAAAGTAATTTCATCTTTTTTTCTTTATTTCAATGCCTTATTGATCTTGGTGCCGGGGTCTCACAGAGGCTATTTAATGGCCCAACTAGTGACTGTTCCACAATGTCCAATACAGTCGGCACAACGAAAGCATTTTCATTGATCAATGTCTTTGCAAAGCGTACAGATAAAGATTGATAATGTTCTTCAACAAATCCTAATATCAATTAGAGCTTAATGAAAAAAAAAACTGCATCAGTATAAAACGACATTACAAACACTTTTATGCTCAATGAAACCAAGCCTCTCACCTTCAAAACAACGCACAAGGCAGAACTGCTCTAAAACAAGATATTAATCTTTTAGACAAAAGGGATTGTGTCTGTATGAGCCACTGATAAGCAGTAACCTTTCATAATTGGTTTTCCTTAAGGAAAATTTTAAACAAATGGCATTTAAACCTGCTTTCTACATCTCCCAGCGCCTTGAGAAACAAGTAATAGATATAACTGCATAGAGAAGGGTCTGGGTGCTAATTTGTTTCCCTATTAGAAAATCCTTCTCCTTTGTGATTTAATTTACGTTGTGCACTGGCAATGCCCACACTGCAGTCTTATTTGAATCAAGCCTCTGTCAAGTCTAATAAAACAGAAGGAGCAAGAGCGTGGATTAAGAAACAGACGTACAGAAAACTGGAAGGAGAGATGGAGTGGTGTTAAGAGGCGAAGACAGGCCGGATCACGATTTCTCGGGCCTTCATCCATCCTAACAGCGAGTCCAGAACAATGTCACAGAGCAATTTCTCTTAACAAAGCCATCAGATTTGACTAGCCTGCTGGAAAATCCAGCTTTAAAGGAAGCGCTCGTCCAAAAATGACTTCAAGCTGCTCTTTTCCATACAATGAAAGTGCATGGGGACCAATGACAGCTGTGGTCACCATTCATTGTTATTGTATGGAAAAGATCTTTTGAGTTCAATAGAAGAAGTCATCCAGGTTTAGAATGACATGAAGGTGAGTAAATGAAGACATTACTATTACTTTAAGACATGATATATTTGTTGGCACATGGTAGCTGGTTTCTAGTTGGTTCAAGCTGTTAAACTGCTCAACCATGTTCCCAAAACCATCTTGACCACCTTAAACTTGTTGATAATAAATGATTGTCTATACAAGAGTTGTCAAACTCTGCTCCTGGAGGGCCAACTTCCTTGAGAGTTTAGCTCTAACTTGCTTCAACACATTTGCCTGGTAGTTTCTAGTCATCCTGGAGAACTTGATTAGCTGGTTCAGATGTGTTTAACTTGAGTCGGAGCTAAACTCTGGCCCTCTAGTACCCCTTTTCCACCAAGGCAGTGCTAGAGCTAGATCAGAGCCAGAGCCTAGTTTCAAATCGGTTCTTTGTGTTTCCACACCTTTTTGATGCCGATGTAGGATCGTAAAGCCATGTGAATCAATAGTAACGTAACGTTTGCATTGTTGATGGAAGGCTTGTTGGCAGTGGTCCAGCGAGAGCATATGACTCCTTATGCTTTTGATTCACTCATCCGTTTTTTTTTAAATATATATATCATACGTGGACCGGTCTGTGCAGCGCCGATACATCTCGAACAAGCCTGGCGTGTTTCCCGCTGCCCAGGGTTGCCAGGTTTTCACAACAAAACCCGCCCAATTGCTACTCAAAACAAGCCCAATCGCGTTTCAGGGGGGCTTCCCCGGTAAAAATACATTTGGGGGTAAAATATGTGGTTTTTTGGCATGGTTGCCTACTAAAATTTGCATTCCCGGGGCTAAATATCACATAATTGGGGTCGCTTCAACCCGCGGACATGAAAAACAGCCCGCGGCAACAGTGATAAAGTAGCCCAATTCCGCGGGAAAACCGCAGACTTGGCAACACTGCCATTGCCTCGCTAGCGTTGCTGAGAAAGATGAGACGTATACAGTGACGTAAGACCTGGCTCTGTTGTGGCTCCCAGCATGTGGAAAAGCAAACGGTTCTTAGAAGGCTCCTCAGTCGAACCAACTATGAACTGGGATTGGCACTGGCTCTGAACTAGCACCCGGTTCATTCTGGTGGAAAAGGGGTATAGGAGCAGGATTGGATACCCCTGGTCTTCCAGATTGGACCAGCTAAAAAAGAAGCCTGGACCAGCTAATTAACAAGCGTGCACCATCTACACTGGGTTCACACAAAGCCCCTATCTTAAGTTGGATTTTTCTAGCAGATTTTCTAGCGGCGGCTCTTGACATTGACACTGAGCGCTCCGTCAAAAGCGATGAAAAGTCTTTCACCCACACTGCACCACGATATCCCATTCAACAGCTAAACCCAAGGTGATCCTGCTTTGTAACTGTTGCTAAGAACCCGAATGCATGTAACATAGCAGATTGCGGACAATACGAAATAAAGCGAGCACGTTACAGACACTTCACCTTCACGTCACATCACTCATTCACAAACTCTCAGCAATTCTTCACCCATCGCACCTATTTTCTAGCCTGTCTCGCTGATAGAGGCTTTGATCTCTCACACCTCTCAAGTGTCAATCAGATCTGACTGACAGCCTGACCCTGCCTCCCCTCGGGAGGGCCTGACAGCCTAACAGCACTCTGACAGTCATCTCAATGGAAACTGCTCTGTATTATTCTTTACATTATTGTCCACACTTTTCTTACTATAAAAGCTGGGCTCAAAGGAACACTATAACCACTGCTCAGAAATATGGCAGGCTCTGATTATGCCATGTGGGATGAAAGGCATATTTCTTCCTGACGGTTCTCCCGTTTTTCACTGACACAATACACTTTCCATTCATTACTGCTCGCTATGGGCGCGCCCGGACCGGGGAACATTGCTTGGAAGTGGTTTAGCTTGTCCTTGGCATCCAATTCCTAGGGACCATTTATCTGATGATATATTTTCCTTTTGGAAAGGCAAGTTGGGATTCTTTCCCCAACAGGAAGGACATTGATAAGCCATCAGGGATTTGTTTATTTTGATCTATGGCCATTGCATTTACACTAGTATATTCTTTATAGCGAACTGTGACCACAAATATGTCTCATAGCAAAATAAATCACAACTTGCCAGAAAGCCATATATTTAAGGCATTAAACAGAAAACGGCTTGGAAATGCCATGAAATGAGGTCACAACATGCAGCAAAACTTTAATTTGATCCCTCGTCCAAGGATATTTTTTCATGCAGAAATATTCATTGCACATTGCACATATTACAATTATTTAAAAAAAAAAAAAGGACTCAGAAGATGAAGACGTAAAAGCAACATGAGGCTTTTAGGATCTTAACTTTTGACAGCAGCGTGATTTAAAATTCCATTCAAAATTATTCATACCCATTGGGATATACTATTCAACATCAGACCTGCTGACAGCACTAACCCAGTCAAAACCACAATTCTTCATCTGCAGGCTGATTAATGAAGTTGTTCTGACAGTTTCATCTTATACAGGTGCTGGTCATATAATTAGAATATCATCAAAAAGTTGATTTATTTCACTAATTCCATTCAAAAATTGAAACTTGTATATTATATTCATTCATTACACACATACTGATATAGTTTAAATGTTTATTTCTTTTAATTTTGATGATTATAACAGACAACTAAGGAAAATCCCAAATTCAGTATCTCAGAAATTTACTTAAGACCAATACAAAGAAAGGATTTTTAGAAATATTGGCCAACTGAAAAGTATGAACATGTACAGTACTCAATACTTAATTGGGGCTCCTTTTGCCTGAATTACTGCAGCAATGCGGCGTAGCTGTGGCACTGCTCAGGTGTTATGAGAGCCCAGTTTGCTTTCAGCTCTTCTGCATTATTGGGTCTGGCATATCGCATCTTCCTCTTCACAATACCCCATAGATTTTCTATGGAGTTAAGGTCAGGCGAGTTTGCTGGCCAATTAAGAACAGGGATACCATGGTCCTTAAACCAGGTACTGGTTGCTTTGGCACTGTGTGCAGGTGCCAAGTCCTATTGGAAAATGAAATTTGCATCTCCATAAAGTTGGTCAGCAGTAGGAAGCATGAAGTGCTCTAAAACTTCCTGGTATACGGCTGCGTTGGCCTTGGACCTCAGAAAACACAGTGGACCAACACCAGCAGATGACATGGCACCCCAAACCATCACTGACTGTGGAAACTTTAAACTGGACCTCAAGCAACGTGGATTGTGTGCCTCTCCGCTCTTCCTCCAGACTCTGGGACCCTGATTTCCAAAGGAAATGCAAAATTTACTTTCATCAGAGAACATAACTTTGGACCACTTTTTTTCCTTTTTGTCTTTAGCACAGGCGAGACGCTTCTGACGCTGTCTGTTGTTCAAGGGTGGCTTGACACAAGGAATGCGACAGCTGAAACCCATGTCTTGCATACGTCTGTGCGTAGTGGTTCTTGAAGCACTGACTCCAGCTGCAGTCCACTCTTTGTGAATCTCCCCCCACATTTTTGAATGGGTTTTGTTTCACAATCCTCTCCAGGGTGTGGTTATCCCTATTGCTTGTACACTTTTTTCTACCACATCTTTTCCTTCCCTTCACCTCTCTATTAATGTGCTTGGACACAGAGCTCTGTGAACAGCCAGCCTTTTTTGCAATGACCTTTTGTGTCTTGCCCTCCTTGTGCAAGGTGTCAATTGTTGTATTTTGGACAACTGTCAAGTCAGCAGTCTTCCCCATGATTGTGTAGCCTACAGAACTAGACTGAGAGACCATTAAAGGCCTTTGCAGGTGTTTTGAGATAATTAGCTGATTAGAGTGTGGCACCAGGTGTCTTCAATATTGAACCTTTTCACAATATTCTAATTTTATGAGATCCTGAATTTGTTATAATCATCAAAATTGCAAGAAATAAACGTTTGAAATATATCAGTCTTTGTGTAATGAATGAATATAATATGCACTATAATATTAGTGAAATAAATCAACTTTTTGATGATATTCTAATTATATGACCAGCACCTGTATACAGTAGCGAGTCAGCCAGCACAGAAAGAGGCACTTTTATTATTATTATTTAAAAAATTTTTTTTTTTTTGCTAAGCCTGTTGAACTCAGCATCCCACTAGAGCAACCCCTATGACAAAGCTGCCTTTTTCACAACACGCATAGAAGCCTGTGAGCACAACTCAACAGCCTGTGTGGAAACAGAGTTGAAGGGTCATATAAACTCACAGACGAGGCAAAGACTCGGAAGAGAAAGGAGAAACAATCGGCTCCTCAACCCGGGGGCCGCGATTTGTTGCCGAGACTGCAGAGCCGTCTGGCATGGCAAACATCTCTGCGTCCGCTCTCGGCTTGTTCCTTTTCCTGACAGAGCCGAAAGGGAGGGTTGGAGAAAGAGGCCTTTTCAGCGTGACACTCAGATCAACCGTGCCAGATCTGGCTCACATCGCAGTGCGAGGCTGGTAATGGCACTACAAGGCTACCGCAGCATACATGAGCCGGGCGTTTCTCGCCTTGTCACAAGCGCACTATCATGCGCCATACCAAGGCCCATGGCTCACTCGAAAGTAAGATCTGATCCTTTGCGGGCGAAACAAGAAACTGCGCATCTGCCTCGGGTCTTCTGGAATATTCCACCTGGCACTAACAGCAGCTCCGATTTTCCCTCCACAACGCTGCAACCTGGAGCCTCGCTGGAGGTTTGAGAGGAAGCCCATGCAATCAAAAGACAGACTTTTGTATAAAAGATGTTAAATATTGGAAAGCACCATGCTGGTAACCTGGAGCTGTTTCCTCACATAAGACTTGTACTGGGTAAAATAAAAGCTTTGGTTTGTAGACTAGCATGAAAGAATGGATTCAATTACTAAAGCGGATTTCTGGCTGTGCCTACTTATAGTCCAAAATTCCAATGCAGCGAATATCTGAGAAAGATAAAGGAAATCATTGCATCAGTGTCAGCTTATACGTTGCTTAAAAAGTTGGTCTTAACAAATATACCAGGCTAAGACCTTTCCAAACATCTCTCTTTGACATGCATCGACACAAACACCTTTTCAAAATGTCTTGCATCTCTGAGAGTTATTGCACTAACCCACGCCTGCTGAAGGTTGTTCTGTCAGTAAACAGCACAGTTGTTGTGCACAGCAATGACCCATTTCCAACTGAACTTTGAGTGACCCTCTTTGCCTTTATGACCTCAGTGAAGGTAAAGACAGAGAAATAGAGAGAGGGAGTAAGAAAATCCTGATATATGAACCCGTCCGCCCACTCCTGTCTTCCTGAACCGAACGCATTCAGTGTCCACCGAGAAAACAGCCGCGCAGCCAATCAAAGCCTTCTGGCCATTGAGCAATTATCTGTGCTCCGTGACATAGGTGGACTCTGAACCAGTGACCCCAGCAACCCTCTTCCATTGCCTCTTAAAATAACCCATGGCAACACATAAGCACTGCTCATACATAAAACGGAGAAGGAAAAGTAGATTTATTTTTCCCTGACAGGTCCAGGATCACATTACATGGCATTCAAAGTGCAAAGCCTGAAATCATAGGGCTAGATTTTCACATCGTACAACAGCGAAGCATAAACTCATGTCATTATATCAATTTATTTCAATGTCATTGGTGTGGGCTTGAGTTTGTCTAATTCAATGAGCGCCAACATGAACTAGATTTGGATCTGACTTTATGACATTTTCCAACCACCTAGCAAAGTGGAAAAAGAGAGAAATCATGCTTTAGTGACACATACCCCTTTCAAAAAGCAGATGAAGTAAACAAACAATTTGAGCTGCGGAAACAACAAAAACCTTGATAATTTGTCACTTATGGAATGGAAAAGTGCCTGTAGAAGGCCTTGGGGAGGGAGGGGAAGCCGTTCACATTTTTCCCTTTTTTCCCATACACAAGGCGATTTGCCAAGCTACACCTCAGAAGACAAGTCTCCCCTAGGCACTCCGCTCACAAATACAGTTTGATCTGATGTAGTTTTGGATTTGTGTCTGGAGGGCTGCTCCTCGTGGTGACAGTCCCGGAGGGGAGACGGTAGTATCACATTCTGTTCAGTGTGCTGTGTCACGCCATCCAGGCCATATGCTCTCTGCTCGCCTAGTGCCACATTGCTGCCATCTCACCAGTCTGCCCTGAGTACTACGTACAACAGCTGGTGCTGCTGTTGTGGGCACATAAAAACCCACATAAATAAGACAGGTTATAGTGAGAGTGTAGAGATAAGACACTGATATAGTTTGCTTGGGTAAAACAGCACATACACTAGGTTCTAAAACCTAGTGAGCTGCCTAGGCACTGTAAGGCATCAGAAGAATGTTCCTGACACCTTCTTCTAAAGCAGTATGACATTTTAGGGTCACGGTATTGGTACAGTTTGGTATGTGCTATGATCAGGGAAAAATGACTACTGTCAAATACAAATAAGGAAAACAAGAACAAATAATCAAACTACAAGCAACAGCACAAATAAATACAATGAGATAAGATGTACAAATATACAAATACAAACGTACAAATACATAAGACGTGATGCATGGATCAAATATACTGATATGCACATGATGCCTTTCTTGACTGTTTTTCGACTATGTTTACTAGAATACTCGCCAAGATAGGCATGTTGAAAATTTGTGTGTGAATTAGTCTGTTTAAGCGCAAGAAGACTTAAAGAAAAGAGAACTCGATTTAGTATTTACGCGCTGTCTAAGATGCAGCTTTCTGTGTGCACACGAAACTTCTCACAACACGCAAGAGTTTGCGTTCCAGTCTTCTTGTGCTTGAATTTTAAAATATGCAGGGTGTTAAAGCTGCACTATGTAACTTTTCCGTCCGCTAGAGGTCGCCTCACCTATTCAAAACAAAGGCATAGTTTGATGACGCCAAGTTTGAGCGCAGAATCTTGGGACGTGATCTTCACCTCACAGCCGGTGGAAAAGAATCGGGACAGAAATCATGTTCATGGATGAGATTATTAACATTACTGTAGTATGAAGCAGAGCAGGACCAAGTGTTGTGGGAGTTGAGCAAGGCCACAGGAGTGATTGTTAATAAGAAGAGCACAACACACGCCTCACACGCAGCAGGACTTTTATTATGCCAAAATTGCAAATTTAAAATAGCAATTTTCTCACAAATTACAAATAGTTGGAACATTTGGGATATTGTAAGTACTCAACTGAACAAAATATATAACAGTGGCCAAGTGGTTTTTGGATATTTTACTGAAAAAATGATTAACTGTGATGTCAACAACAAATGTACATACTAACAGTTGATTGGACAGCTACTTTCACATGAAACATGTCCATTGACAGAAACATACAGTAGCCTACATTGGTGGAATTCTGTCTGTCTGTTTTACGCATTGTACCATTACACCAAGTAGTCAGGAGTCCATTCGTCATTCAAAAAGGAAAACCGTAACTAGGACTGCGCGGATATACAAACCGTTAACAAAGCAGGGCTTGCGTACCATTTTGAATATGAATCATGCTGATCAATTTCTTTATTCCAGACGGCTACGTTGTTTATGTTTGCGCATTGAATAGTCATCTGTCTGTGCCGTTTTGACTTCTTTACTGGCTTTCATCGCTTTTCTTCTTGTGCACTGACTGGATTCTCTAAGCCAAACAGCCAATCAGAGTTCACTCTCTCACTGACGCATCTTCAACATGCTCAAAAAGCCGCAGATGTGCAGAACACAATGCAAAAACTGCATCCAATATTTTTGCTATGTATTCTATTTTTTGCTTAACAACATAGCACATTGTTAGCTTTAGACATCACTGTTTACTGCAGAGCGTTATAGCTGAATTGAACTCATTCCATAATTGATTAACTTAAAACAGCTATTGAACAGAATTGAATCAACTTTGAACTGACTTTAGCTGAACAATGACAATACGTTACAGCGCAATAGAATTTTGCTTTGATCATTCCTGTTTATCGCTGTGAAGCTATTTTGAAACAATCTGTATTGTATAAAGCCCTATATAAATAAAGGTGACGTGATTTGACAATAAGCAGCATTAGCAAGGTTCTCTGGAAATTGAGTCTCCTGTGGGCTTCATTTATATAGCGCCATTTGTCTAAAGAATTGCTGCCTACGTTCCAAATCAGTCACTTATGAGGTTCTATTCGTTTAGGACACTAGGTTTTGGTACAGAGCCCCTGTAAATGCATTGCATATGCACTAGTTGGCAATCTTGTTATTCTTGTTCCACACTTTGTAGCGGATTCTCACCTCCTCACAGGGGTGACCAGAAACAGTGAGGTAGGGGCAGTGATAGTTATGTGATCCTGTGGCATGTCTTCTTGGGAACGGCACACATAGAGGACCTTCAGTGAGGACGGACATGCACATCAATGTCGGTGTGAAATTCAAACAGACTGATCCAGGGCACGTTCAGGATTACACCATACCCCCCTCCCTCTGTGCTCGCTTCACAGCACAATAGGCTGCCTGTGAAAGGGCTGGAGTGAGCCATTAGCTCTGCTAAAGTGTCGATTCATAGCTGCTGTGGGAAAAGGAAGGCTGCTTTAGGGTTGAATTACATAGCTCACCTGGAAAGCCCTGTCCCACCTCGACTCCTTCAGCAGGTGCTATTTCCTGGCATCTAACACCCAAGGTCAATGACGTGTGTCAGTCAAAGAGTATGTTAGCTGTAAGCTTTCAGACTAAAACTAAGAGTGGTATTTTTTTGTAGAGTCATAAGATCATGTTGAACAAATCTACACATAAAGTGGAGGCAAAAAGTATTTTCAGATTCAGCATCCGGTTTAATAGTTGCTATAACTGAGAGAAATGTGCTCTATGATAAGCTACATCACATGGTCCTGGCACACAGCTCAATAGGGCCTGTGAATAGAAAATGTTCAAAATAACAGTGTTTATTTTGAATAGAATCTTTTGTAACATTATAAATGTCTTTACTGTCACTTTTGATCAATTTATTGCATCCTTGATGAATAAATGTATGAATTTTTTTAAGTTCTGTCCCAAAAAAATTAACAGTAGTACAATGTTGCAAAAGCTTTCTATTTCAGATAAATCCTGTTCTTTTGAACTTTCTATTCATCAAAGAATGCACAAAAAAAATTGTTTAACACAACTGTTTTCAACATTGATAATAATCATAAATGCTTGAGCAGCAAATCATCATATTGGAATGATTTCTGAAGGATCATGTGACTCTGAAGACTGGAGTAATGATGCTGAAAATTCAGCTTTGCATCACAGAAAAATAATACGTTTTAAAATATATTCAAATCGAAAACAGTTATTTTACATTTCATTAAATGCAGCCTTGGTGAGCATAAGGGACTTCTTCTAAAAACATTAAACATTTTACAGATCAAAAAGGTTTGAACGGCAGTGTGTGTGTGTGTGTGTGTGTGTGTGTGTGTGTGTGTGTGTGTGTGTGTGTGTGTGTGTGTGTGTGTGTATATATACACACATACATATATATATATATATATATATATACACATACATATATATATATATATAGACACACACACATACATATATAGACACACACACACATATATATATATATATATATATATATATATACACACACACATATACATACATACACACATATACATACACACACACACACACACACTTCTTTGCAATTACTTTTTTTTTTTTTAAAGAATGCAATGTTTTTTTCAAGTTATTGCTATTGTGTGATATTGTATATTCATATTGCATATTGAAAAACAATGGAAAAGTAGTGCAGTGAAATGGAAAAACACATTCTGTGTGAACGGACCCTTAAGTGTCCAAATACATGTTGTAAACCCTTAAACCAAAAATGCATTCCCTAAATGAAAACATTTCATGAAACATACTGAAAAAATAATTTGAAACCACTAAAAAGAAACAATTAATTACATCAATGACTGCAGCTTATCTTTTTTTTAGCACTGACGGCCTCAGTCAGCATTCAGTTTAATTACACAATAGTTGCTAACTGAGAGAAATGTGCTCTGTGATCAGCTACATCACACGGTCCTGGCACACAGCTCAATAGGGCCTTCAGGAACAATACAGCCAGTCTCATCGACCATCTCTCCCAAGCATCCAGGAGTATCATTTAGCCAAGAGTGATAATTAGATGCAGAATTTACTGAAAACTGTCAATGGCAGTGTCAATAAAGGGACACTCAGCATCCATCATCCTGCGAATCAATGCCAATTTTCAGCTATGAATTCAAGAAAATGATAGCTTTCAAATAAATGGCCAGAAAATGAAACGCAAGTCTCCTCTGGGAGGAATGAAACAGCTCAATTTCCCCCCTCTTGGAGTCGCTCGACGGCCACCTCGCTCAATGCAAAAGGTCGCAGAACGTAACGTCGGGAATGTCTTCCAAACAAGATGTAGAACATCAGAGGGACGTGACAGGCCGGCCCAGGCCAGTCTAACATGCAGCAGGCCTGTATATATCTCCACCCTGACAGATTTAAGGGCAGGGTCAGCAGGTGCTAGCCTCAGCAGGAATTGAAGGTCAACGACACGGTCTGGACATTAAAAATAAATGTAACTGTCGCGTCACAAAGAGCAAATGAACAGAGAGTGATGTTGGAGGTAATCTTAAGAGGGGCATAAAGATCAGTGAGGCCCGGCTTTCAGCAAGAAAATGAGAAGCACTTAGGCAATAACGCGAGCCTAATGAGGATTCCTTTAACTGTGAGCACTCACTCTTTGATTGAAAAAACATTTGTCTTATAGTAAAACTCTGATTCATGTGTCATTTCTATTGTGGATGTGGGCTCAGTAATAACCACATAAATCAGTTAATTCCAAGTTAGTGGAATGAGACTTGCTAAAATAACATCATAATGCATTTGAACGATCAAATGATGTGGTAATACTGTCATATCCACTCAATGCTACAGTGTTTTAAGCATGAGCATTTTATAGTTTTGGGGGGTGTGCGAGCTTTGGCAAAGACGCTGCACTTTGTCATGACGGGCAAAACTCTCACTATGCAATTACTTTTCCAGTTACAAAGCTCTCTAGATCTACTTTACAGCCGACTAAACTACTACCTCAGATAATACAAGCAAAATGCTAAATGCGTATACTTACAGGGACAGCAAACTATCTTCCGTATAGTGCAAAAATATGCCACTTTTGACTATTCATACTGTTCCTTCTGACTGTCGATACTGGAGGAGGCTGTCTAAGTCAGCATAACCATATAAGTGACTGATCTGGAACACTCTGTTTCATAAAAATACAGTTTTTCACATAAAGTGCAAGGGAGATTCTGAAAAAATGATTTCAGTTTGGTATTGGAGTCAGCATGATGCTAAGCTAAAACCATGATACTCTAACAAACAAAATACATAGCACACTTATATATTTCAAATTTTTTTCACAGTATTATCAATACTTTACAATATAAATGATAATAAGCAGGCATATAATCAAAGGTTTTCAACACATCATTGCAATGCATTATGGGATTGCCTCTTCTCCATGAAGGATACTTGAGGCTCATTTAGATTTTAACTAAAAGTAAGTACACTACAAAAAAAAAAAGTCTGGGTCAGTATGATTTTTGGTAACGCTTTAGTTTAGGGTCCAATTCTCACTATTAACTAGTTGCTTATTAGCATTTTAAGGATATTGGCTGTTTATTAGTACTTATAAATCACATATTAATGCCTTATTCTGCATTCTACATCCCTTAATCCTACCCAATACCTAAATTTAACAACTACCTTACAAATTATTAATAAGCAGTAATTAGGAGTTTAATGGGGCAGAAATCATAAGTAATAGTTTGAATTTGACCCTAATATAAAGTGTGACCAGAATTGTTTTATATATTAATATTTTAATTTAGCATGCATACATTAAATTGAACAAAAGTGACAGTAAATACATTTATAATGTTACAAAATATTTATATTCCATTCTATCAGAGTATGCTGTGCCATTAAAGGAATAATTTGCATTTATTAATATATTAAAACAGAAAATGGCTATTTTAAATTGTAATAATAATTCACAATATTACTGTCTGTGTTTTTGAATAAATAAATAACCTTTAAAAAGCAGACTTCTTTCAAAAAATAAATAATAATCATCGTATCGACCCCAAAGAAAGCACAGTAATTATTTGAATTGGCCTTCACGTCTGAAGTCTGCCTACCTATATGATGCCTTTAGTTGCCATCTACATAGGTAGCGCACTAGGTTTTGAAACACAGCCCAAGCTTCTTGTTTTCTTTAGATTGACATTAAAGTATGAGAACGTGACCCGTACTAAGCTAAACTCTTATTAGAGCGTGGCTCTTAATGACATGATGAGCAGACAGCTTTTTTATGACCTCAGTCTCAACTAGGCTTAAACTCCGTTCCTCAGGGTGACAAAGAATGAGTGTTCCAAGAAGAGGATTCATCAGGAGCCAGAGAGGAGTCATATTTAATCTCCCCTGACGGCAAACTTGCCATCAGCTTTCCACTGACAGTGGCAAAGGAAAATGATTTGGGCAGATCAATCACTTGACTCATTGGTGGCTAGTCTCGGTTCCTGCATGCTTAAAAGGCACCGCTGACAGATGCGCTCCAACCGGCTGATTAAAGGCTCGCGTCGTCTTGCTAACCTTTCATTTGAGGGATGATTGTCGCTGAGTGACAAATACTTCTCTGTTGCGGTTCAAGGCGAGGATATTGGCATTCAGATTCGCCAGCCGCTCTCAGGAACAGATGTCACAGTTGGCAAGGAGGCCTGACAGCAACAGCAGGTACGGTGGAGCTCGAGCGGCTGAAAGACATGTGCTCCTGGCCCTGACGGTGACAACACTCACAACAAGTACATGTTTTTTTTTTGGGGGGGGGGGTTTCCGTTTTTTTTTTTTTTTTTTTATTTCACGGCCGGTCTTCACCCCTTTTTGCTTTGCAATTACCATCAAAACATCTGCTTGTGCCTTCACCTTGACCCGCCTTTCATTTGGTCTGTGTGGCTGTGGGAGTAACTGTGTGAGAGGGGTGTGAGGAGCGTGTCCTTTCTACCCGGGGCTGAGACAGGAGTGAACACATGTCCCACCCACCGCTGGGTTAAGAAATCCCTCTGCTAGCTCTGCGGTTGATGCACTAATGTCATCTCTGCTGGCAGCCATGTAAAAGGGAAGTAGTGGTAACAGATAGGATATCAAAGTCAATATGCCTGTTGTGCTAAGCCCAATCCCACTGTCCCATTTGAGCTGGCAGCTCAACGAGAGCCCAGCAGAGCCATGAGACGCTTTCCCCTTACACGTAACTCAATACGCCAGATAAAGAGAGTGGAAGAAAAAAATCTAGAACATGGATGCTGACACCGAGTGCTTTTGGGGTATGTATGTTAAAGACTCTGGCCAACGGGGAGCGAGGCATCAAATATTAATCGTCCATGTTTAGTGAAAACACAGCACTGATGCAGTGAGTCACATATGTCTGAGACCACATTTAAAATGCTAACACTGAAACAAACCTGGAAAAACAGTTTTTGGAAAATTAAAAAAGAAAAATATTTTGGTTTCACTATAATGAAATAAGTTTGTGTGAAAAATGTACAACTGAAAACGTAACATTAATCTCAGATTCTTGTTATATTGAAAATATAATTTATAGGGCATTTAAAAATGCAAATTTGAAGCATTTTCATCAGTGGTCTCAATTTTTGGAGCCCACTATATGTTACTGTGCCAATGTGAAATATTTAACACACCATCCACAGCGTTGTTTAAAATATGCCACAAATTCACATATCCAAAATAATAGTAGATTACTCTGCTTAAACAGGAAAATTCCAATAGTTTCAGAGCATAGGCCCATGTTATAGACTTTCAGCTAGTTAATGGCAGTTCAGAAGTTTGGTCACAAGCACCTGTGATGTAACTCCAGGCCTCTTTAAAGCTGCCAGTCAATTAACACATTCCGAAGAAAAATAGCACCTCAACGACAAAGCAGAGTTGAACACCTATTTTTTACTTAAACACATTTTTGGCTCAAACAAACTCCACTTAGTTTACCGTTGAGTGGGTGTGGGTGTTTAGAATGTCAAAAAATGAGTTATTTTCACAAAAGACACTACAAACTTTTGAAACAGTCTCAAAAATGCAAACCAGACTACCATCATTTCAAAATAACTTTCTGGCCAGTGCAAAGTCTGTATAAATGAAGATTTAATTTGGGAAGAGATGCAGAAATGCTAGAACAAGGAACCAGATGTGAAGGATTTGAATGTCATGTTGTTTTTTAATATAGTGAATGGAGTAACTGTTGAAATAATATGAACGATAATTTGGGTGTACAAGCGGCTCTATTACTCTGAGTTTCGGCCAAGAAGATTCAGTTGGGGACATGACTAAGGCAAGCTCAACATTTGTCTGTGGTCGACGATCCATTTTTCCAAATTAAACACCTTCTGATGAAACATTGTTCTCATAAAGCAGAAAGACTCCTAAGGATTAGCTTGGAGTTTCTACACTTGAACATTTAATATTACCCAGTACAGTTAGTCTTTTCAGAGCCTGAGAAATGTTGGCATTCATAGGCTATTTATAACACTAAAACACATTCTTTAAGTGCCAAAGAATCATCATTAAATTAACCAGGGATGTCTTTACAAAGCTCCACAGTACTGAAACAAATGCCAGTAAAAAACTTCCAGCTTGTGAGAGATCATAATGCGCGCACACACTTTCTACACTTGCAAAACATGCACTCGCACATTTTCCTCGTGGCACGACGGGAAATGTCTGCCAATCATTTTGAACAAGAGGGTAGTCATACCATCTTATCAGTGTCAATCACTGCATTGAGCCGCCGTGAGCTCCCATGATTCCCTGCATAGCTGCCTCAAAAAAGGAGGTGCATAGATTTGGACATCCCATCCTGCAAAAAAACAGCTAGGGTGATAAAGGTACTTATAACCCTACATATATTTATGGATACCATTAAAAACAAAACCGCTATAAAGAAAATAGCTGACTGTGGAGTAAAAAGCCCGAAGGACCCAATTTCCTCCTGAAGCACCTGATGGACACAGTGACAAGCAGATTGCTTTCCAGCACCAATTTTTGGAGCATGTGAAAAATGGGGCCGCATGCTGGTATGTGGTCCAAGATGACTCATAAATCTTCCTTTATCTCCTCTGTGGTGTTAGCAGAAAAGGATGAGTTGCTTTTTTTCCATCTCATTCACATGTCTATCTGTCTGTTATCCATGCCCTTGAGCAAAGATTACTGATGCCCTGCCTTTGATATATGACACATCTCACAGTGCAGCTTTTCATCCAGTGAATTAACCCAGAAAAAAAATGCAAACCTGACTGCCATCGGCTCCCAGGCTTCCTCGCTATTCTTTTGTGCTCCCGAAACCCCCCACCTTCCTGATATTGAGCAGACGGGGCAGAGAGCATTATGGGTACACAAGTTTGGTGGCAAATTGTTTATCTGACCTCTGCACATCTCTGCATTTTATAATCTACTGTGTCGTTCCTGTGTCATCCTCACAACAAATTGAGTCTGTCAGTCGTGGGCTGGATTTCATTTTTCATTTTTTTACCCCCCAGCAGTGAGAGGCTAAGAGGGCGTTGCCCAAAAAAAACAGCATAGGGCAGTTACATAAAAACAACGGGTCTTATTTACTAATTGTGCATTTGCACAAATGTATGCATGAAATAATAATCTAAAACAAATCATGATTCATCAATAACTTTCATGCTAACATTTATTCTTAATGTATGGAAAATAGGGGTGTAACGGTATACAAAACTGACGGTTCGGTTTTGAGGTAACGGTTCTGTATGGGTTCGATATAGCAGGGGAGAGAACTAAATATAAAATTGCTTCTTTTATTAAACAGTGGTTAACTGAACAAATTGTGTCTGTCCTTAAATAAATTTAATTATAACTAAAAGTTTCTTAAAGATAAAAAAAAATGATCTCTGCTAATACTGTAAAGTGTAAACTATATAGGGAGCCCTTGCACATTACTATAATATAACAACAGAGGCCAAATTAGCCTAAATTCAGTTGATATTTATCTTTAGATATAATAATCAACACTCAAATAACACATTGTATGCAAATATGTACACTTCACATAAGGAGGTTTTTGCATTAACTTCTAAATCTAATTATCGATAATTATAAATTACACATAAGGACGTTATAACATTAAATTTTGAATGACATAATTGTGTTTCTACTTGTTTAAAAAAATGTATTATAAAAAAATGTAAATAAATAATAATAATATTATATATATATATATATATATATATATATATATATATATATATATATATATATATATATATATATATATATATATATATATATATATAAACATGACAGATTTATCCAAAAATACATTAAATATTGAAGAACAGGTTAAGTAAAAATACAATGAATATGCAATATAGTGTGTATATATATATATATATATATATATATATATATATATATATATATATATATATATATATATATATATATATATAGCAAATTCCTCCTATAAGTTAATTTTTCTAGCTGACTAATGGGTTTTTGGCCATTAAATGGCTTTTCTGCGGGTAAATGTAACCTTACGTGACATTGTTTACAAGAGGTTTTTGACAGTCTTTCCACGGTCGAAACACTGATTGAGCTATTACATGTGACGATATCGATTTCGGTCAGTTGTACTGTATCTTTCAACGTACCCTCTGATGTTCATTCATGTTTATTTTGTGCTGTAACTAGTAGTAATGCGGAAGAAATGATCGGTTCACAAGCACTGCGCGCTGCTGCTTCACTTTAACTGAGGCGCTACAACTATCTGTCACAGTTCTTGACAGATTCTTCAACATGAGAATCGATTAAAATCGAAAAATCTATATTTTTTACCCAGCCCTAGTTCACACATAATTTTTAACATACATTAGATATAGATATAAAGACAACCACTTGCCAAACATCAAAAACAATGTGCCCATTGTATGACAGAATTTTTACCAGCTAAGAAGAGTTTATAAAATGTGTAAAGGAGTCACGGTGTATCGTCTCAGTGTAAAATACAAAAACACAAATTTCTGAAAACTGTGACGTCATGCGCATGCATATTATGTGTGTGTTCAGGCTATAGGTGCATAACGTTTCTTTACAAAGTATCATCGCCAACTACTGGTGTGGCATGCATAATACAGCGTTTTTAGCCATTTTTGTGGATCTGTGTGAACAGGGATCCTTTGGATGGTAAAGGAAAAAGTTTTTTTTTGTTTTTTTTTTACATATTTGTCATGGAAATGTACCACACAACAACAGAGTTTGTTTGGAAGTGGACTCTAAAAAGGTAGGGCTAAGTCTGCTTGTTTGGCAGCGTTCACACTTATTTTAATAAGCCGCACTAACAGAGCAAATTACAAAAAAACACTCACAGTAAACAAACATATACACAGACCTTATGCCTTTCGGGGGTGCGGATAATAACTGGTGAACTTTGTATCTGCAAATCAACTCCGATAAACTGCGTGCGAGCTCTCCCTTCCACTACCCGTAGACTATAATACCCATCAAAATAGGAGTCCTCCTTATAAGACAGATAATGCAGACCTTTAAACATATCTAAACTCACAGAAATAAAATGGGAATAAAATAAATATGGTGAGATTAATTTGGAAGCGATGGTTTACAGATCTCAATGCAAACGGGAGAAGCCTCTTGTTACGATCGCAGATGATAACATACAGGATCAACACTGTTCGTGTACCGCAAGGTAAGATTACATGAATTCACATTTAATCAGTTTAATATGGAGAGATGCACTGAAATGTAGACCTTCGTGTTTCTGACCTACACCGTTGCATGAGAACAGTTAGTTATAGTTATTCGGTTTGTACGTTAGCAGGGAATTACTAACTTTAATAATAACTTAATGAGAGTATGACAACCAGAACATCCTCTCAGGATCCCTGGAATTAGTGTTGCAGTATCTCAGACATGACGTTTTACCATTTTTGTAGCATAAACACCAAACCGATGACAGCTTCGGATTTTTCTGTTTCTCTATGGCGCTGAAACCTAAAGATGTCCGAGTTCCGGTCCCAACGCGACTGATACTCAACTGCCATTGGATCATCTGCATTCGATGGGAGGGGCTTACCGATAGGTCAATTGAGGATATTGCTGCATGTGTTCTCAGATGAGAGGCTTCTTTAGAGAGCGTCATATGTTTGCTCAGAGTAACGAAGGGCTGTAAAGAAACCTTTGTACGGAAAAGTCCTTATATGGAGATGGTTTGGGTGTGTTTTATGCAAATGACTAACCTTGGGCATGCGGTCTCACATTTAGAATGATCCAAATTTATTAACATTAAAACGAGGTTAAGGACAAATTCATGTGCATATACACATGTTGTGAATTAGACAGAATTTTTTCAGTGGAAAGTTTTCCTGTGTGTATAAATACGAATAATCCGCAAAGTTATTAGTGAATGAGACCTAATACTTTTGCCCTTTTGCAATTACTGTATAAATGTATTCCCAAAATTAGCTGATGAATGAGACATCCTACATAAAATTAGTTAAAGATGACTATCTTTAAGAACACTGTCCTTACTTAAATAAAAAAAAATCAGCACATGATTTAACATTAAGTAAGGCTCCAGTCACATTTCACTGTGTTTGACAAATGAGACTACTGCCTACCTCATACCTTAAAAAGACTATGAAATAATATATTAACCAATTACTAGAGTGCCCGAGTAGCCTGCATTAAAAAGAAATATTATTTCTTCCTTAGAGCAAGACTTCATTAACCCTATTCTAATCCCATATTTACATTTAGAGGCTTAAATGAAACTAAATAAATTGCTTGAAGCTCAGACGAACTATACATATTTTAATATAACGCTAATCATTATGAAAGTTATCAAAGAAGTCATAAATAAAACATCAGGCCACTAGAAAAGTGCAGCAATCCATTATCATAATGGAACTGCCCATGATCTATTTCATTAACATGCAGTCTTCAACCCAAATAAATGTATTCTTTGCCCTATGAGAGCAAATCCATTTACAGGACAGCAAATGTTAATATCCTGTAGCCTAAAGTATAAGCATGATGCATCAGCATCAATAGAGACCTATGCCTTATCCCCCAAACTGTTGTCAAGGTATAAAAAGGAGCCTATGCTAAACTGCACATACATATTAGCTGAGCATTGCATGAATGTTTTATATTAGCATAAGCTGCTACACTCAAAAAAAAAAGGTTCTATATGGCACCAAAAATGGTTCTTCGTCGTAATCATAGAGGAACCACTTTTGGTGCTATATAGCACCATATCTTAACATGTTCTGTATATTGTAGCGGTGCTATATAGCACCTTAGTCAAAGAACCAAAGAATCACAGAAGAACCACTGAAGCACCAAAATTGGTGCTATATAGCACTTAAAAAGGTTCCCCTATGATTACGAGTCAAGAACCATTTTTGGTGCCATATAGAACCTTTTTTTTTTAGAGTGAGCATTTGACCGAGCTGAATTACTAAAATAACTCCTGTAGAAAAATCTAGTGGAGAGCAGTGTCAATTTTTTTTTCACAATGGTTATTCACCACCAACCCTAAACTAATGATACTACAGCGTATTGTTACACTAATCTGACGCTTGTATCCATATTATGCAACTTTGCTACACAGCCTGACTACTACTGCTTAGCTGCACATTAATGGCTTTATAAAATGAATTATTTCATGTAATAAACGATAATGAATTCATTACTGTTAAAAGTTTAGGGTTGGTTAGTTGTTGTTATTTTTGTTTTGTTTTAAAGAACTTCCAAGTTTTATTCAGCAATGATGCATTAAATTGGTCAAAAAGTGACAGTAAAGTGGAATGTTACAAAAGAACTGTCCGAATGCCAGCATTTTGGATTACTGCCTCTATCGCAGTTACGCTCAGGTGACATTGCTGTGCTATGCCATCATGAAAGCTTATCGTTATGTGTTTTTAAGCATTGCAGTTTAAAATCAGGTGACTTTAAACCGCTGAAGCGCATTATTCGGTCGAATTTAGCACGTGCTGTCAGAGAGCCGCTGCTCATATAGTGCACGAGAACTGAACTGAGTGTTTTTGACGACTAATTGGGCTTGAGTGGTTATATACACATACTTATGTGTCACAGTCATGTCTTAAGTGAACGTAAACAGTTGATGAAAGAAAACACACAAGTTTATTGGATCCGTGCAGTCGGTCTTCAAGTGACAGCATCCAAATGTATCTAATGTGGTAATTAATGTTAATCAAACAACAACAAAAAAAGAGAAAATCTCTCACTGCTCTTGACCGAATCACTTTTGTAATTTTAATAAGAATAAATGTATATTTAATTCACACAGTGAAGTGTTTATTGATACATCTGATTATACAATTTACGTAGTATTTCTTATTTCTAGTGCTTGAAGTTTTTCAAGTAGGTCTATTTGATTTGTGTCTGTTGGAGTACTTTGATCTTTCTTTCTTCCTCACCGTTTACTTGTCTTCAGTAAGCTTGTTTTATTCAGTAAGAGTTTTTTTAACTTAGGCTAATATTAGTTTTTGTGATATTGAAAATGGTGACAAGAATTACGACATTTCAATGGTGTCAAAAATGATGATATCATACAAACCCTATTTAAAGCAAAAATAACTATATTGTGATATTTATTGTTATTGTGAAATAAAATGACTCATATTGTGATATAAGATTTTGGTCAAATCGCCCACCCCTACCTGATACTAAAATTGCCTTTAAAGTGCCTCTATTATGGATTTTTGAAAATGACCTTTCATGTAGTGTGTAACAGTTCTAAGAGAATGAAAACATCCTAAAAAAGTTTTAAATCTGTAAGTGCAGCGTATATAAAATTATTGTCTCTCAAAAGTAAGAGTAAATTAAACGAATCGTTCAAATGGGATTCCAGCAGTACTTTTCCGCCAAAAAGGTCTTAATTAATAATAAAGTTGTGTCAGGCAGCACAAGACATGTATCATTAGTTAGCTTAAAATTTTATTTTTGTAATTATTATTTTTAATAATTTGCATTTGAATAATACATTTATTTATATATACACAGCACACACACACACAGTCGGCATTCAACTAATGTTGTTTTATAGTGTGCTCCATAATCGATTTATTATTTTTCATTAAACACTGGCTGAGAAACTAGTCCCATCCGTTTACTATGAATAAACTGTATAAATGTCAAAAGTCTATAAATCACAAACAAAACTTTGTTTCCAACTACATTCATTAAATTATATCAAATCAGTCAGCAGTCTCATATTTCCTTTTTAAAAGTGGACATAACCCATCATCTGGCTCGCCACGGCCCCCAAAACCAATTCACCATCATCGTCTGTACAACTGGCAATTCAACAACTTATTACATTTGTTATATCGAGCTCCATCTGGCCAGGGTCATTTGCCTTTTTAATTCAGTTGTCTTCTGCTCTCTAATTTCACATTTACAAATGGTGTCGACTACAGCACCAAGCTGCACCCCGTCAGCTGTGGGAAATATATTTTCATATGAATATGCCAGCAGTCCATGGCCATAAATTTGTCAGGCAGTGTTATTAATAGATAGTAACAGATGTTTACTGATTGTTGATTACCAGTCATGTTGACCAGAGAAATCTGTTCATAAATGGAGCGGAATTTATTGCGCGGCTCGACGCAGTCCTCTTCTCTTTGGCAGGACACGCTGCACTGCCAACACGTGTAGCGACAAACTTGCCCATTTTTTTCCTCAAAGGTACTGAGGCATATGTTCCACCGCTGAGAATGACACAGGCACGCCGAGGACACCACGCCACCGTTTATGACTTATTTGTGTGCAGCTCACCGAGAGCAAGAGGAAACAACTGTTTGGCCACTGACACCTCGTCTAGCAAAACAAATAGTTGGGGAGTTATGGCATGCCAGTCACTTGCCACTCACTATCAATGACTGTGGGAAGCACTGTGATTAATCTTTCAGTAAGTAGGACGGCCCGTTCGACTACAGAGTGGGACCTTCCGTATGGGGCGCGCTATGCCAAAACTCTCATGAGCAAGGACGGCACGGTACGTGCTGCACATACGTGACCGCCATAAAGAGCTCGCCTGCTATTTCAAAGTCACGGACGTTGTCGCTTTAAGATGGAAATCATAGCTGTCATGCGAGCGACTCATTTGTTGACCTTAATCTCAAGTTCACGCAGACAGATAATAAATAAGCGGAGGAAGAGGAGGAGCGGGAGCAGAGATATATTAATGTGGTAAAGTGATAGCGCACCGACAGGAATTGAGACCTTCAGCCGGGGGCCGAACAAGGCGTACTCATTTAAAACAGACAGAGAGAGGTCTCTTTCCAAAAGGTACAAACACATAACCAAAAGCGTGAGACGTATAAAATGTCCAAACGGCAGTACCGAGACAGACAGCCTCTTGAGAGAGCAATCATTTCTGTGCGCAACTCCTATTTACAACCGCGACACACTAGCAGGGAGCTCTGGACAACACGCTGCAAACACTGACAAGTTATAAAACTTTAAGGGAGCTGTAAATAGCTCTGTCATTCCATCTCCAGTGTTATATTACCAGGACGCATTTATCCAGCCGGCGCTAAATCTTTATTCTTCCCAAAAAGGCAGTGGGAGACACAACAAATAAATTGCAAGCAGACTACAGCATATGACTAGTTAATCAAATGAGCAAAATGCACATCACAGGGGACCGCCGTAAATATTGACAACAGGCATTTTCAGATTTAAGGAATAGAGAGAGAGAGAGAGAGAGAGAGAGAGAGAGAGAGAGAGAGAGAGAGAGAGAGAGAGAGAGAGAGAGAGAGAGAGAGAGAGAGAGAGAGAGAGAGAGAGAGAGAGAGAGAGAGAGAGAGAGAGAGAGAGAGAGAGAGAGAGAGAGAGAGAGAGAGAGAGAGAAATTGTTCGCTATTGCTTTCCTTTCACTGTTATGTTTATGTCAGTCCCTGGAAACAGTTTGTATCCTGCAATAAATTTTTACAGTTGCTTCACCTGCCTGATATCCTTCAGCCATTTCCTTCAGATGCTGTCAAACACGCCAACTATAATATATGGCCCTTCCAATGAGAACAGCTGTAGCCATTCTCTCCGCTGCCTCTTGTACCCTGTCCTGCATGAAATAATATATCAAGATTAATTGATTTCCTGTCACTCTCAGAGAAAAGAAAATTAATTTTCATGTATCTTTTCCCCCAACCTAGCATATGAATTTTGAACATGGCAAGTAATTTAAGTTTTTTAATTATTCATGAGAGCAAAGAAAAAAAACAAAAAACATGATGGAGTGGGCTGCTTATAGCCCGAAGGCTGTGGTTCAAGTTTGAGTCTGTGCCTAGACAACGCTCCCTAATGTGTGTATTAATAATTGATGTATTTACATATATCTCAGTTCAAGACTGATTCCATTCAGTACAACCTGAGAGAGCAGGATCAGCAGCCGGCAGTTAGACCCATGTGACTGCTCTGTAAGGCTTACTGGGAACTAATATGCAACACGGCCTGGCAGCCATTTTGAAACACCCTTCAAAGGGGCCTATGTGAGAGGCACAGGCCTGTTCAGAAAGAGCTTTATCAGAATCAGAAAGAGCTTTATTGCCAAGTGTGCTTGCACACACAAGGAATTTTTCTTGGTGCTGAAGCTTCCAGTGCACATATACAATACAAACACAACATGAACATAGTAATACAAATTCTAAGAATAAAAATATGAAAAATAGTATTAAAAAAAATATAAGGTCACAGTTACGTTTAGTCAGAATAAACATTTACAGATTATGAACATATTTCAGCCTAGATGTTCTAGTGGCCAGTGATCGGAGTCGCCGTCCTGATGGTAACAGTTCA
Organism: Romanogobio albipinnatus; assembly: GCA_023566225.1. NCBI lineage: Eukaryota > Metazoa > Chordata > Actinopteri > Cypriniformes > Gobionidae > Romanogobio > Romanogobio albipinnatus. The sequence goes on from CM042258.1 coordinate 12,300,273, forward strand.
AACAGGAGGTGTCCAGGGTGAGCGGAGTCTGTGATGATTTTCCCTGCTCTCTTCCTCATTCTGGAAGAGTACAGGTCCTGAAGGGTTGGCAGGGAGGCACCAATAATCCTTTCTGCAGTCCGAATTGTGCGTTGTAGTCTCTTGATGTCAGATTTGGTAGCTGAACCAAAACAGACAGTGATGGAAGTGCATAAGACAGACTCAATGACAGCCGAGTAGAACTGAATCAGCAGGCCTGTGGGAGGTTGAACTTCCTCAGCTGACGAAGGAAGTACAGTCTCTGCTGGGCCTTTTTCACAATGGAGTCAATGTGATTGTCCCACTTCAGGTCCTGAGAGATGGTAGTGCCCAGGAACTTGAATGACTCCACTGCTTCCACAGTGCTGTTCATGATGGTGAGTGGGGGAGAGCTGGGCTGTTCCTCCTGAAGTCCACTATCATCTCCACCGTTTTGAGTGTGTTGAGCTCAAGGTTGTTATAACTGCACCAGACAGCCAGTTGTTCAACCTCCAGTCTGTAAGCAGATTCGTCACCGTTTTGGATGTGGCCGATGACAGTGGTGTCGTCTGCAAATTTCAGGAGCTTCACAGAGGGGTCTTTAGAAGTGTAGTCATTGGTGTAGAGGGAGAAGAGCAGTGGGGAGAGAACACACCCCTGGGGGGCGCCAGTGCTGGTAGTGAGAGTCCTGGATGTGAGTTTCCCCAGTCTCACGAGCTGTTGGCGGTCTGTCAGGAAGCTGGAGATCCACTGACAGATTGAGGATGGCATGGAGAGCTGGGTCAGTTTAGCTGAGAGAAGATCAGGCATGATGGTATTGAAGGCCGAACTGAAGTCCACGAATAAGATCCTTGCCTCAAAAATGTCTCAATGCCCATCTTGGTGAGTTTTAACCTATGGTTTTAACGTAAACATAGTCGTAACCAGCTCACAGGAACAGTGTTTGGGATCCATGCGTGCGTCAGGTCTTAAAGGGACAGAAGTTATTTTATTATTGAAACTACAAAAAGACAAACGAGCACACATATTCTGAATGCCTTCGGCAGAATTCAAATCAGCCATTTTAATCTAGATTAATTCCAAGATTACAGTGAGATTAATCTAGATTAAAAAAAATGTATCTATGCCCACCACTTTTTATTTTTTATTATTAATTGTGTTGTTATTCCTGATAAAAATACATTCAGATATATTATTATTATTAATGTTGTTATAATATTATTATTATGACTAAAATATTGCGCTTCTGTCTTATTACTCTCCGCAATGCAATGCAAGTTTTCCTTGCAATAAAATAAGCAAAACAATACAATTGTTAGTATGTGTGGTCCCACACTCCACACTATACAATTCCGGCATCCCAGCATGTTCAAAATATCTGCAGCATGTCAAGAATTTTGACATTTCATGGGTTTCTAGGAGTTCTCCAAACGTACCCAGAACACTCTTAAGCAAACCAAACTCATAATAGTGTACATTAGGGGCACATATAATGCATCCTGATATATTCTTACCATACCATATTCTTACCATAGCAACTATGCAACATTACTACACATGACAAGCAGAAACTAGCGAATGCATTATATGTGCTAATATAAAATCATGTTGGGTACATTTTTTGAAAACCCCCAGCATGCCTGTGGATGATTGTGAAACTCCCAGGGGTGCCTAAGTAAAATACCAGCTGCTGCATAAGCAAAGAGTTTGAAAGTGCAGGCCCAAGCGGAGGATGCCATCTCCCCGCTGCCAAAGCCCTTTAGAAGACCTGTCAGCCAGCCGACCAGAGATTGATGCGTGAGCCGTGTACTGCTCCACAGCACTACATGTGACATGACAACCATGATGAATGGGAGCCAATTATATTCAGGAATGGGCTGTTTTTTTCTAATACACTGCCACCAATCACCAGCATGTGATCTGCTGAGGAGGGCATGCCTTAGGAAAATAAACCCACGGAAAAGTTCAGAAATAAGTAACCTGGAGAACTGCGTTCAGCTTTGAACGTGCTGCATAAAAGCTCAGACTCGGCACAGGACGACCCGAACCGAAAGGCAAGAACTGCAAATTGATAAGCAATAGTCAAACCGCAGGAACAAACTATGTTTGACCCTTATTTCGCCTGGAACTGTGGTTAGCATGAAGCTAATTACAGAGCAGTGTGTATTTCAATCTTCTTAATGTCACAAATGTGGGACTAGTTAAATTGGTCTGTCTAGCGAGAGGGTCTAATTATTGTGAAAAAGTCTAATTAGCATTTAGTGGAACACCAAAACAACCGTGGCAAAAATTGTACTAATTCTCCCATAAACAGCGTTCACAGTGTGCAATCAAGCTGCTTTGCAACACAATGAGAATTAATGGCATCGCACCACAATGGTAAATCCTACAACTCCTGCTGAGAGCGTTAAATCATTTCTCACTGCACACAGACTGTTCCCATCAACCGCAATTCCCAGGAATCCTAATAAGCATATCTTTCCCATTAATATCATACAGCCCCAATTATCTGCAATTTCAGAATGTGCTTTGGCAAATAATTAGCTAGATGACCCTTAGGATATGGGTGAAATAGCTCTGTGGGGTTGCACGAGACTTGGCCTTTTGTGTTCAGCCGATATGCTCCATAAACCGGGCCTGCAGTCGTTCTGAGGCCTCGCATCGGAGCGCTGATTGCAGAGAAAACAGTGTCGCTTGTGTTGAATTGATGCAAATTCTACTTATATACACACACAATGGAAAGAATGAAGATTAACAACACGACCAAATTTGTGTAAGCATTAAGCAATCACTTATTGTTAATAGTTTTCACCGATCTCTGTGTGATCTGCTCCGCATGTGGATGGATTCTGCTGACCCTGGCTGGAAAACATGGAAGATATCCTGATGACATTTAGACCCGTGTGGATAGTGGAATGGATGGGGAGAAAAAGAACAAGCTTCATTTGCTTCTTCAACACATGGCATTTATTGTCATCTACTGATAGATTATTTACTTTCTTTGTCATCTGGAGTTAATGTTCCTTGTCTTGGTAACAAAAACAGTTTAGAAAGGAAACTTCCACAAGTCAAACTCTGTAGTTTCCCAGACCGCTCTCTGCTATCTATCTCCATTCAAACACTCTCTATTTATTTTGGATAACTTAAACAACTTTTGTTATGTCAGCCGTATGCTGGCACAGACCACAGCAGCAGATTCATCACTATAATACTTAAAAGGAAGAAAAAAGAAAGAGCGACGAATGAAACATTTTTTTAAACCCAAAAGGAGATAACAGAAAAGTTAAAGGAATAGGTCATCAAAAAAAAAGTCATATCATTGCAAACTTGATAACTTTTTTCCTCTGTGGAACATAAAATAAAATATTGTGGGGGGAAAAAAAAACAATGAAAGTCAATGGGGTCCAAAATAGAACTAAAAAAAGAGACATTATTCAAAATATCTTCTTTTTTGTTTCCCAGATGAAAGAGTATGGACATAAGGTAGCCTGAGATGCCAGACCCACATCAAGATGTTGGGACTGGGAACACACCATTGGCAGCGCTCAATCCGAGGGCCAGGACAAACGGTTGTCTTTCAAATTCCCTCTGTACGCAATAGGATATTACTACAACCAACCAGAGCAAGGAAGCTAGTTGATAGACTAAACTTTGTCGTATCCGGTTGGCAAAACTCTCACACATCTTCCTTTTTTAAGAATGACTTCAGTGCCGTTCTTTGTTCTTTTCTCAAAGAAAAGCTGAACTCCAAGTCTTCCAGAGTCGCAGCCAAAGCTGCTTCGACCGAGGTCGCTGTTCGCTAGTAGCAGCAGCCATCTTCGTTTTCAAGTAGCAGGGAATTCACGCGGAACCGTCGCAACTCTGCCATCATTATGTTAAGCCCGCCCACCGACTCTATACACGATGTGATTGGCCTGACTAGCAAGCCAACGGAGAGTTGCTAGACGACCATGGCTGCAAATTACATTTGCTACTGCTAGGGTGCATCTAGATTTCTAGGTTAGACATAAGGGTGAATAAATAATCCTTTTTAGTAAAGATTTCAACTTCAGACAAATGACAGTATGTGGAGAGAAGGTTAAAGCTGAAGCCTTTTATGAAGAACTAAACTCTCAAGCTGTCTGAAAGAGAAGTAGGTGAGAGTTAACGATAAAATATTATATTCTCTGTTCATCTCTTCTGTATTCATCTAAGAATGTGAGAAGAACCTCAAAGAGTGTTTGCTTACCTGTGAAAAACTTCATAGGTGCATACTAAACAGGGGTCCTGATCAGTGGCCTTCTTTCTTCAAAAGACAACTTAGAAATATGTATTTACCCCAAGAAATTTAATTTGAATACATTAGCTGGAAGACCTTCATACTGCCGTACTCGCGCTCATGTTTTTGAGTGGCCTTGCCAGTTATATAGAGGCATGTAGGAATGTATCGGAAGGCACTGGTGTGAATAATATTCACTTAGGTGGCAGAGCCATAATGGTGTAGATTTATTGTCCTCCACTCTCAGGATATCAGTGAGAATCACTTAAAATCTAGTGCAATGGCACAGAGGCCAGAACAGGAGGCTGCACCACAAACCATAAGTACATTATGTTATAATGCTTTGTCTGTAAATGGCTGTTTTATATGGATAATGTTTACAAAACACTTAGTCGCATGCATTAGTGAGTGGACGTTGATACTGATTCCTATGCAATAACGTTAGCCCATCATAACCGTTTACTGACAAGCCTTAAAGGAGCCGCCCTTAAAAATTGATAATTTCACAGAGGGTCAGAATGAGGTTTAAAAAAAATCTATACATGTACAGTATAAATATATTTTGTGTGTGTGTGTGTGTGTGTGTGTGTGTGTGTGTGTGTGTTCATGTTTTTCTATGCTGGTGGGGACTTGAATACACACTGACTCATGGGGACTCATGTCACCGCGGGGACCTAAATTGAGGTCCCGATAAGGAAACAAGCTTATAAGTCATAAAGAATGAGTTTTTTTGAAAATGCAGAAAGTTTTGTGAGATGGGTAGGTTAAGGAGTAGGGTTAGTGTAAGGGGATAGAATATACAGTTTGTACAGTATAAAAACCATTTAGTCTATGGAGAGTCCCCACGAAGATAGTGAACCAGACGTGTGTGTGTGTGTGTGTGTCTGTGTGTGTGTGTGTGTGTGTGTGTGTGTGTGTGTGTGTGTGTGTGTGTGTGTGTGTGTGTGTGTGTGTGTGTGTGTGTGTGTGTGTGTGTGTGTCTCAAATGTGCATTGCTGATTTCATGTTTGTTTGTTTTGCTTTTTTTTTTTAAAATCATTCAACATGTGCTAGCAGGGACATTTACAGACTGGAGCTCTTGAAATACTCAGTGAATTACCTGATCCAGAGAGTCTGAATTGAAGGAGATGGACCAGTTGTAATGCACTTAAAAAAATACAGGGCCTCAGTAAGCTCGACAATGAGCCTGATTTTCCTCAGGAGTCCTGTAAAATGTCAACATTTTCTTCATGGACACTCTCCAAGCACCCCGTCACAGTACTGACATCATCTCTCTCTCTGTATCCCCTTCCATCTAACTTCCCCAGACTTGTTCTTTCTTACTTTTGCACTTGCACAGAAAATAGATTGTCTATTTTGCATAATATGCGTGTGTGCTGGTGTGCATGTATGCAAGTGTGTTTATTATGTTTTTATCAGTGCCACACTCCGTCATAAATCAAAGTGATATGGTCTGACAAACAATCCAATATCCAAGGTTAAGAAAACAAAGAGAGGATAAATCACCCCAGTGTCATGTTCAATTTTTACAACAGCATTAAGCTGCAATAACCCTAACTGGAGCTAAATTGTTATGAGAACACTACACAATCAACTGTACTCCTGGAAGACATACATCCTCAGTGAGAAACATATTCCCCTCGCTGTCCCACTGCTGGCAGACCCTTTGAGCACAGTACAGATAACACCGCTCATAACACAGGCCGAGCTGCTGGAACTTTCTTTACTACTACCAGAACACATCATTGCCAATATCCACATTTTTTGCAATGCGAGATAAATAACTAGAAAAACAACATAGAGCAGTAAACGGTAAAACTATTTGTGCTACAAACCAGTGTTTATGATTAAGATAATAAGATCAAATACAATGATAACAAACACCAGTATTTGTTACAAAGCAACTAATATAAATCAACATAACAGGCTGTTCTTGTACAGCTAAAACAACTGGAAGCGAATGTCTTGTGTGTGTGTGTGTGTGTGTGTGTGTGTGTGTGTGTGTGTGTGTGTGTGTGTGTGTGTGTGTGTGTGTGTGTGTGTGTGTGTGTGTGTGTGTGTGTGTGTGTGTGTGTGTGTGTGTGTGTGTGTGTGTGTGTGTGTGTGTGTGTGTTTCTTTAAAAATCCATAAAAAGAAATATATGTAAGGGATAATCCAGGGCTAGCTGTATATTAAATGATTTTAATGCACAACGTGGAGGCAAAGAACCACCTGACGCAAAGCAGAGTACATACAAATAGTTTAATGCACAGCTAGCCATGTATTATCCTGCTTATAACATGGTCATTTGCCGGCATTAAATGAAAGCTGTCATCGATGTTTAGAGAGCTTAAATTGACGGGAAGGTTTAAAATGATTATTTTCATCAGTTACCCCTCATTAGATCTAGCATTCTGTCCGCTTTAAATTAGGGATGCACCGATACCATTTTTTCAGAACCGATCCGATCCGAGTATCGGCCGATACCGATACACACTTTAAATCTATGTAGAATTTCTATACCTCAGTGTGTTGAACTGATAATCACTTTTTTATGAGTTAAACACAATCTTCTAAATACAGAAAACTTCATTATAAACAATTATAAACAAATTATAAAAATAAATCACAATATGACAAAAATACTATTATAAACTAGATGGTGGATAAACTAGATAGTGAATAAAAATCACAAAATGTTACTCTAGAAAAATCACAAGTCCACAATAATTGTATAATAAAAGTGTATAGCTCTAAATCTGGTAAAATATTGTAAAATACATTCATGAAAAACAAGAAATGAAAAAGACATTTATTTTAAATGTATAATGCAGCTTTTTAATGAGGCAGCAACATATTATAGGTGGGGCAAAACAAGAAAGGCTATTAATAATCTTTCCTCCAATAAAGACCGGTGCGTATGCGCATCCCGTGCACAGGATGATGTGCTTGAAGCAACAGAGTCACAGCGCGCCGCTCCGTCCGCATTGAAAAGTTAAACTTTAAAACACAAAGGAAAGATATATCTATGCAATATTTTACTGAGGCGTTTCTTTTAACAGTTTAACACTTCAGTTACCCTGTGTGAATAACATCACAATCTCTAGTCCGTTGTGATCTAACAGACACCTGGTAGAAAGTAGCTAATGTTAACACGATTTACAGCATTAAACTCCAGCAAGATAAAGTCAAGTTATGCAAAAACATAGAGCGTTATATATACAGATCAAGCGTAATAACAGGAACACTGAATCATCTTGGAGAGAGTTTCATCGTGTTAACTATCGTAACCGAACGCGACACACAGTTTAAAGCTACACTATGTAACTTTTCAGTCCACTAGAGGTCACTTGTTCAAAACAAAGGCGTAGTTTGATGACGCCACGTTTGAGCGCAGAATCTTGGGACATGTGGTCTTCACCTCACAGCCGGTGGAAAAGAGTCAGGATAGGACTAGGGCAGAAATCATGTTCATGGATGAGATTATTAACATTACTGTAGTATGAAGCAGAGCAGGACCGAGTGTTGTGGAGCTGAGCCACAGGAGCAATTGAAGAGCGGGACTGTTATTATGGCATGTCGCTAGCGGGACTTTTATTATGACACGGCCGCCGGCACCACTTCCTCCATAATCTCCATAAGGCAGTCAGGGGGAACCTGACTGCCCTGCCGGAACGTTTGCTGCTGGCTACACGATGGATGCGTGGGAGAAGTGGCATGTTGTGTGTCTAGCTTTCCGTAGAGGACATTGAAGACATCTACCTATTCGAAATCATGGTAACAGGGTTTCTGCTGATTGGATCAGGCATTGCCCTGGTATATCGAGGAATTCAGGAAGCGGTGACCGCTGTTCAAATCTCCACAAGGCTGCCCGTCATGATTGAAGCAGTGGGCAGAGCGGTCATCTCTCAAACTGGGACTATTAACCGCAATATAGATAACATCATGGAGATGGAACACAATATGGATATCATCATGGAAAAGCTCACGGCTTTGCAAAAGGATCGTTTCAGAGACCAGAACGAACTAAGAGAGCAGTCATAAATTGTGGCTACTCGCTCCCAGACCAAACAATTCCAATCTTATCTGCTTTCGGCTCCCTCTACCAGCACTGGCCTTGGCCAAGGCCGCTGCTGGGACAACAACTCCCCCTGAGAGCACTGCAGGAAGACGCTCTTGCATTCATCTCCCAATCACCTGCTGACTCGGACTGGGATCTGATCAAGGTTGTCTCCATAGCAACTTGCGGACTGGAGCACCGAGATTATGGTGCCAGGCATGACTCTCCAGGCCTACACAAACATGCACATGAACTCTACAGACACACACACATTTATGCACACACCCATCTCTCACCTTCGCCGCTTTGTACCCCCAGTCTGACAAGCGGGTCTGTGACCAGCGCCTGAAATGGCTGCAGGACCGGCCGCCTGGCTGTGCTGGGACACCTCAACCCCCCATTCCTATCCCCTGTTGCAAGTCGTGTTTCATGTTGTAATGTGTATGCGCTCATGTTGCTGAGATGTTTTTTTTACTGTTCCTACACTGTGCTCCTGAAAGGAGCATAGTCTGGGGGTTGTTTTTTTTTCATCTCCTCACCCCTCCTTACCTCTCCTCATGTTATACTGTATTTTTTCTGTCCAACTCAAGAAGGCGCCGCAGAATGGCGACTCGGTGTGACTCGCACAACACCAAAACAAATTCCGTGTATGCGTAAAAATGTACTTGGCAATAAAGCTCCTTGATTCCTTGATTCTCTTTTCCAGTCATGAGTATGAGGTAACGCAACTCTGTTTATCGTATTAGATATATATCTGAGTGTGTTGAAAAGGAAGTTATGACGTTCACTTGGCAGCTGCTATGACACTTGTTCACACTGTAGTGAGAGTACAGTGTTTCTGCTAAATAAAACCGGAAACCGAGGGTAACCCAGATATGACGCAATCGACAGGCGACTCCCTCAAATGCATAGCTCACACGTCCCGGTTCCTTGGTTAAAATAGCAATTTTCTCACGATTTACAAAAAGTTGGAAACATTTGGGATATTCTAAGTACTCAACTGAACAATATATATAACACTGGCCTAGTGGTTTTTGGATATTTTACTGCAAAAATCTTACATAATTCACCTTTAAAGCTGAATGGAGAATGTCTGACAGACGCAGCATTCGTGTGAACTTGAATTTAATGATATTCATCTGTACCTCACATTAAACTATGGAATGGCTTCAGAACACTTTATATGGTGCACGAAGAAGAGTTGATGATGCTTTATAATGTTTTGTGCCTTTTGTGGGGCACTTGGGCTTAACAATAACACAGAATATTAAACGCACAGTATCGGATTTGGATTGGTCCTGTCTGATCGATACCCGATCCGGCAAATAATGGCGTGCATCCCTACTTTTAAATAAGCTACAGAGATAAATTAGTGCAGTAAGCTTACATTTTTTTGATTGAATTATAACATTTATTTAAATGAATTAGCCTATCGAGAGAGAGAGAGAGATCGAAAGAGAGAGAGATTTGTGTTTGAATTACCGGGGCCTGTGTCTCTCTAATAGCAATGAAGCGGAGTTGAATTACTTCAAAAACTGTGACGTCCTCCTTGCTGAGCAACAATGTAGCGATTCAGTAGCTAAATTAATTTATTAATAAGTTGCGGGCAGCATTGACTCCTCTTACTCTTTCTGTGCGCACAGTGCGATCTCTGTGTGAGTTACATACAGTGAGGAAAATAAGTATTTGAACACCCTGCTATTTTGCAAGTTCTCCCACTTAGAAATCATGGAGGGGTCTGAAATTGCCATCATAGGTCCATGTCCACTGTGAGAGACAGAAATCACAATGTATGATTTTTTTAACTATTTATTTGTATGATACAGCTACAAATAGTATTTGAACACCTGAGAAAATCAATGTTAATATTTGGTACAGTAGCCTTTATTTGCAATTACAGAGGTCAAACGTTTCCTGTAGTTTTTCACCAGGTTTGCACACACTGCAGGAGGGATTTTGGCCCACTCCTCCACACAGATCTTCTCTAGATCAGTCAGGTTTCTAGCCTGTCGCTGAGAAACACAGAGTTTTAGCTCCCTCCAAAGATTCTCTATTGGGTTTAGGTCTGGAGACTGGCTAGGCCACGCCAGAGCCTTGATATGCTTCTTACAGAGCCACTCCTTGGTTATCCTGGCTGTGTGCTTCGGGTCATTGTCATGTTGGAAGACCCAGCCTCGACCCATCTTCAATGCTCTAACTGAGGGAAGGAGATTGGTCCCCAAAATCTCGCAATACATGGCCCCAGTCATCCTCTCCTTAATACAGTGCAGTCGCCCTGTCCCATGTGCAGAAAAACACCCCCAAAGCATGATGCTACCACTCCCATGCATCACAGTAGGGATGGTGTTCTTGGGATGGTACTCATCATTCTTCTTCCTCCAAACACGTTTAGTGGAATTATGACCAAAAAGTTCTATTTTGGTCTCATCTGACCACATGACTTTCTCCCATGACTCCTCTGGATCATCCAAATGGTCATTGGCAAACTTAAGACGGGCCTTGACATGTGCTGGTTTAACAGGAAACTTCCGTGCCATGCATGATTTCAAACCATGACGTCTTAGTGTATTACTAACAGTAACCTTGGAAACAGTGGTCCCAGCTCTTTTCAGGTCATTGACCAGCTCCTCCCGTGTAGTTCCGGGCTGATTTCTCACCTTTCTTAGGATCATTGAGACCCCACGAGGTGAGATCTTGCATGGAGCCTCAGTCCGAGGGAGATTGAGTCATGTTTAGCTTCTTCCATTTTCTAATGATTGCTCCAACAGTGGACCTTTTTTCACCAAGCTGCTTGGCAATTTCCCCGTAGCCCTTTCCAGCCTTGTGGAGGTGTACAATTTTGTCTATAGTGTCTTTGGACAGCTCTTTGGTCTTGGCCATGTTAGTAGTTGGATTCTTATTGATTGTATGGGGTGGACAGGTGTCTTTATGCAGCTAATGACCTCAAACAGGTGCATCTAATTTAGGATAATAAATGGAGTGGAGGTGGACATTTTAAAGGCAGACTAACAGGTCTTTGAGGGTCAGAATTCTACCTGATAGACAGGTGTTCAAATACTTATTTGCAGCTGTATCATACATATAAATAGTTTAAAAAAATAATATATTGTGATTTCTGGATTTTTTTTAGATTATGTCTCACAGTGGACATGCACCTACGATGACATTTTCAGACCCCTCCATGATTTCCAAGTGGGAGAACTTGCAAAATATCTGGGTGTTCAAATACTTATATCCCTCACTGTATATGTGTGAGTGCGCTTCAATGAAAGCAGAACATTAATATAGAACTGTGATTAAACTGACTTGGAACTACCTGTGCATTAAACGGTTTTATTGCACACCTTCCAGCCAATCAGAACTGATTATTCAAAAAGACAAATGGTATAAAAAATATATCTGTCTAAATACTTTTGGGGGCCAGTGTATCCGGGTACAACATTTGAGGAAAAGAGAATAGTTAAATTCAGCTAGATTTACCATAAATCAAAGTTTATAGGAACTACGAATCCAAAAAAGTTCACAATGTTAATGATTTGTATAATATACAAGATGAGTAGTAGAACTGAAAGAACATACTCTATCCAAGAAACGGGTCAGTGATCAAATAAACGCTTTATAATCTTGCCATATTTACATATTATTATGATTCACCTCTAAAAACAGCTTCTTTCTGTCTTGTTGCCCAGACTGTGTAATGTGTGGATGATGTGACACACTATTTATGTGCCCAGAGTATCATGCATAAATGGATAACCGTAAAGTGTCTGTAAATATGTACATATTGTGGATTTATGCACAGTAGGAAATGAATTCTCAATCAATGCAGTGAACTACACATCAAAATGCTCAAATGGAGTGACTTTAAAATGCAAAAGCAAAAATAAACTCAATTTCAGCAGCACTATAAATGCTGCATAACAAAATGATTTGTCAGAGTTAAAGTTATCATTTCTATAGGCCATTAAAAGTAGTAGTGTACTAGTGTACATTCAAAGTAACATATGAATTGAGCAGTTTAGTCCAAAGTTCTTTTCTGAAGAGGCATGATCATTTTATATGATGAACAGATTGAATTTAGGGTTTTATTCATCAATACACACAACAGATAAGGATAACGGAAGTTCAAGCTTGCTTGCTTGACGTGCGGGAACCAATGAGGTTCATTCTTGTGTTACGCAGCACGTTTGAGCTTCCTCAAGAACCAATGAGGTTCATTCTTGTGTTACGCAGCACGTTTGAGCTTCCTCAAGAACCAATGAGGTTCATTCTCGTGTAATGCAGCACGTTTGAGCTTCCTCAAGAACCAATGAGGTTCATTCTCGTGTTATGCAGCACGTTTGAGCTTCCTCAAGAACCAGTGAGGTTCATTCTTGTGTTACGCAGCACGTTTGAGCTTCTGCAAGAACCAATGAGGTTCATTATCATGTTATGCAGCACGTTTGAGCTTCCTCAAGAACCAATGAGGTTCATTCTTGTGTTACGCAGCACGTTTGAGCTTCTGCAAGAACCAATGAGGTTCATTCTTGTGTTACGCAGCACGTTTGAGCTTCCTCAAGAACCAATGAGGTTCATTATCGTGTTATGCAGCACGTTTGAGCTTCCTCAAGAACCAATGAGGTTCATTCTCGTGTTACGCAGCACGTTTGAGCTTCCTCAAGAACCAATGAGGTTCATTCTCGTGTTACGCAGCACGTTTGAGCTTCCTCAAGAACCAATGAGGTTCATTCTCGTGTTACGCAGCACGTTTGAGCTTCCTCAAGAACCAATGAGGTTCATTCTCGTGTTATGCAGCACGTTTGAGCTTCCTCAAGAACCAATGAGGTTAATTCTCGTGTTATGCAGCACGTTTGAGCTTCCTCAAGAACCAATGAGGTTCATTCTCGTGTTACGCAGCACGTTTGAGCTTCCTCAAGAACCAATGAGGTTAATTCTCGTGTTATGCAGCACGTTTGAGCTTCCTCAAGAACCAATGAGGTTCATTCTCGTGTTACGCAGCACGTTTGAGCTTCCTCAAGAACCAATGAGGTTAATTCTCGTGTTACGCAGCACGTTTGAGCTTCTGCAAGAACCAATGAGGTTCATTATCATGTTATGCAGCACGTTTGAGCTTCCTCAAGAACCAATGAGGTTCATTCTTGTGTTACGCAGCACGTTTGAGCTTCTGCAAGAACCAATGAGGTTCATTCTCGTGTTACGCAGCACGTTTGAGCTTCCTCAAGAACCAATGAGGTTAATTCTCGTGTTATGCAGCACGTTTGAGCTTCTGCAAGAACCAATGAGGTTCATTATCATGTTATGCAGCACGTTTGAGCTTCCTCAAGAACCAATGAGGTTCATTCTTGTGTTACGCAGCACGTTTGAGCTTCTGCAAGAACCAATGAGGTTCATTATCGTGTTATGCAGCACGTTTGAGCTTCCTCAAGAACCAATGAGGTTCATTCTCGTGTTACGCAGCACGTTTGAGCTTCCTCAAGAACCAATGAGGTTCATTCTCGTGTTACGCAGCACGTTTGAGCTTCCTCAAGAACCAATGAGGTTCATTCTCGTGTTACGCAGCACGTTTGAGCTTCCTCAAGAACCAATGAGGTTCATTATCGTGTTATGCAGCACGTTTGAGCTTCCTCAAGAACCAATGAGGTTCATTCTCGTGTTACGCAGCACGTTTGAGCTTCCTCAAGAACCAATGAGGTTAATTCTCGTATTACGCAGCACGTTTGAGCTTCCTCAAGAACCAATGAGGTTCATTCTCGTGTTACGCAGCACGTTTGAGCTTCCTCAAGAACCAATGAGGTTAATTCTCGTGTTATGCAGCACGTTTGAGCTTCCTCAAGAACCAATGAGGTTCATTCTCGTGTTACGCAGCACGTTTGAGCTTCCTCAAGAACCAATGAGGTTAATTCTCGTGTTACGCAGCACGTTTGAGCTTCCTCAAGAACCAATGAGGTTCATTCTCGTGTTACGCAGCACGTTTGAGCTTCCTCAAGAACCAATGAGGTTCATTCTCGTGTTATGCAGCACGTTTGAGCTTCCTCAAGAACCAATGAGGTTCATTCTCGTGTTATGCAGCACGTTTGAGCTTCCTCAAGAGCCAATGAGGTTCATTCTTGTGTTACACAGCACGTTTGAGCTTCCTCAAGAACCAATGAGGTTCATTCTCGTGTTATGCAGCACGTTTGAGCTTCTGCAAGAACCAATGAGGTTCATTCTTGTGTTAAGCAGCACGTTTGAGCTTCCTCAAGGTTCATTCTCATGTTATGCAGCACGGTTGAGCTTCCTCAAGAACCAATGAGGTTAATTCTGGTGTTACGCAGCACTTTTGAGCTTCCTCGAGAACCAATGAGGTTAATTCTCGTGTTACACAGCACGTTTGAGCTTCCTCAAGAACCAATGAGGTTCATTCTGGTGTTATGCAGCACGTTTGAGATTCCTCAAGAACCAATGAGGTTCATTCTGGTGTTACGCAGCACGTTTGAGCTTCCTCAAGAACCAATGAGGTTAATTCTGGTGTTACGCAGCACTTTTGAGCTTCCTCGAGAACCAATGAGGTTAATTCTCGTGTTACACAGCACGTTTGAGCTTCCTCAAGAACCAATGAGGTTCATTCTCGTGTTATGCAGCACGTTTGAGATTCCTCAAGAACCAATGAGGTTCATTCTGGTGTTACGCAGCACGTTTGAGCTTTCTCAAGAACCAATGAGGTTCATTCTGGTGTTATGCAGCACGTTTGAGATTCCTCAAGAACCAATGAGGTTCATTCTGGTGTTATGCAGCACGTTTGAGCTTCCTCAAGAACCAATGAGGTTCATTCTGGTGTTCAGCAGAACATTTAATCTCGCTTATTTAACTTAAAATATAATCATATGTGTTTCAAAGATGAATGAAAATCTTAGAGGTTAGGAGGGACATGAGAGTGAGTAATTGATGACAAATTTTTTAATGTTTGGGTGAACTAACCCTTTAATATATTCAATAACAATATTCAATAACATTGATATTAAATCATTACTGCATATGTCGACATTCACATCAAACTACACGTACTGTATTTAAGACATAAATCATTTCACAGTAAACAATACTCACATGCATTTCCATATATGAAACTGAAAACATTTATCCATGAAATTATTCATTTCAAATAAAATTTGTACCATTAGCAGGTTTATAGGAAGTCTCAAAATAGCTATTTTAGAAATTCTGTTGTCAAAAGAACATTTAATAAAGTATATAAGGGTAGTTCAATTAATAAAATAATCTTATGTGCCTATAAGTCATAAGATACAACTATGTCACATCTTGTTCGCTAAGATTTGTTTGCTAAATTTGCATGCTGAAAACGTAAACCACACAAACGCACAGACACTCAAACAGAGCTCAAGCTATAACCAACACGCTTCACACTACACAAAGACACAAGCATTTATAACCTTAAAAATGGCTCCTGGGCAGCAGGTATCCAATTATTCGTTACCCAGGAAGCAGTGCTAAATGGAGAGACGCGATGATTTACTCGCAACCTCTCCTTTTATTAAAACACTTTGTCTTATTGTTTTATTGATTTACAATCCGTCCTACTTTTTTGGCATCTGAAAACAATCAAGCAGCAGAGCAGCAGAATGTTTGGACATTAATCGTTAAAAGACAGTGTTTTATTCCTGGCCAGGGGTTTGCCGCACCAGCTGCTATGCATTCTGGTAAAAGCGAATGATTTATGGCCTCGTCGCCATAACGATGAGGCAGACTCATTAACATATCGACAGCACCCAAGATGGATCATCAGCATTGATTATTTCATGGCCTGTTGATGCCCATTTGTTAAAAAGAGAGAGGAAGAGAAGAGAGAGAGCGAGGAGAGAAGGAGAGGGAGGAGCCAGTTCGCCAATGAAAGAGGATTTCTCACTGTTTTATTACTGTATCTTCAGCACGCTGTCGCAGACAGACAGCGCGGGTTGACAGGCCTTCTCACAAGAGCCATCATGGAGCTGTCGAGCTTAAATAAATCAACCATTGACAACTATTAAGCAATCTGCAGTGCTTTGTGGATCTATACACAAAGAGAATGGGTCTCAATGGACAGTGTGACACAAAGCTCCCTCTTTATGACAGTAATAAAACATTCCAGCATTTCTGGGGATGCATTAAACTATCAATGTCATGCTTTCTCCAGTAGAGAAAAGTACACTGTCATTTATGTTATGTTAGATTATGTTATGATATCTAACTAGCCTCGGTTTTACCACCTGCTACTTTACAGATACTATCTGACTACTGTTTTCATCATGTCTCATTATCAAACACGAGATATCGATCCAACCAGACTCTCATATGTCATGAAACTGACATTTGCTCACACTGTGTGCCATTTTAAAGATGTGGCCTTCATTTCTAAAGAATGTATACACTCCACATCTCAAAAGAGTCATTAATACAATGTAAAAGGGTGTTTCTTCAACTATGGGCGCTTTTGGCGCTGTGAACAACCTTAAAACAAACATATGTGCATATTATTTTGTCGGATAAGATTATGTGGTGGAAAGGATGCTCATGGAATTTCAATTTGAAATATTATGGAGTAAAATGTCCAACTCCTTTTTCTTGTAAAGGCTAATGTCTAGCATGTATAAATACACACAATTATAATATTTGTCACATATATTTGCATACACACACATGCACACAACACAATTTCTGTTCACAAGATTTTTGGTTGTTTTTTCTTGATTTAATCCTATGCTGACATGGAATTTGTGTAAAATATAAACACAATAAAGAATTAAGTGGTTTATTTCATTCTTTGATTAGATTAATAAAAAATATGATGGATTTTTATAGTACAAGATTGAAAGTTTGGGTTTGGGACAAGAGTACAATACAATATCCAAACAAAGGGTATTTGAAAAGTAGCTCAAATAAATGATGGCATAAACTTTTTAAAAATATTGTTTTAATGTGACCTTCACAAATATGAAAAAAACTCTGTGAAATCTGTTATTAATTTAAATTTTATTTAAATTCAAATTGAAATGTAAAAAATATTTTTTTTTACTTTATTTTAATACATAAACTCACCCACAGGACATAAAAGTACCTGAAGAAACTCTCAATAAAAGAAATTTTACAAGTTGTTGCAACTAAAATTACTTCTTTAAAGCAAAAAAGTTATGCAGGTGCATATGTGCAACATTTCTAAACCAAATCACACAGAAGACTGACTCCCTGTCTGCCTCTGCCCTGTCATTCATTTCCCATCTCATTCTGCACATTGGCCTTGTCAAACTGCCTCGTCAAGGTCAATTGAAGGAAATGATGATATGCAAACACTTGCACAGGCAATTTATCAAACAGCCCCGTTTACGACTCAAAATCATAAGAGGAATGCTGCTTTTTCCAGACAAAACCTGACAATAAGACGGTGCAGCAATTTAGCACGTAGCCGCATCTCTCATTACAATGATAGAGTTTCCACAGCGACGGCGGCTAATTGATGGCCCGATCATTCATTATTGAATGGCAGGCACCTCACTGCTCCAGCTGATTGTTATTCTTTTGGCTGGCTGTCATCAGGCCTTCACTGAAACCGTAACCTTGCTGTGCGGGAGTGCCGCACACCTTTCTAAATCACCATCCCTGACAAACGGCTGACACGTATTGACCACATAATCTTTAGCAAGGGGTCAGAAAGTGAGAGTAGGCTTTTTAAGATCACGTTACATTTGTATCAATACTCTGTCTTCCACTGCTTCCATCACTGCTTTGTGTTCAAAACACTGTTTAGAGTTGCATATGGAAAGCAGCCTGGTTGGGTTCTTTGCCCTGATTAAGTAAATGAGAGGTAAAACGCAAAGCAAATTAGAGAAACGGTTGGCCTCCAAATGTCCTTGGTGGAAGCAGTCAAAGTAGTGGGGGAGAGCGAGAGTGTGTGTGTGTGTGTGTGTGTGTGTGACAGAGGTCTGCCCTGCCCCTTGTACAGTATGGACGGGGCCTTTAAATTGCTTCCGTCAGTGGAGCTGAGTAATGAGTGTGATTCTAATCGGAGTTCCTGAGGCCAGCAGCATTAGTCTTCATCTTGGAATGGCCCTCCTTGCCACCCGTGACATCTAATGTAGAGCAGGTCCAGGCGTAATGAGAATCCATTCCACAGCCCAACCACTCGCTTCTTTTCCCTACACTGCACAGGAAGGGTTTGGTCAGGACAACAAGGTTATCGGCCCCCTAGCTCTGCCTCAATCCACCATTACATATTCAAGGGCTAGAAAATGACTAGTGTAGTGTGCTGATCACAAAAAAAATCTCATCTGTGATAAAAGTGCACCAATGTACCTAGGGATGCAAATACTAAAATTGCTCATTTAATTTGGTAACACTTTATTTTGATGGTCCCTTTTGAACATTCTGTTGTCTATAAGTAACTTTGCAACTACATGTAAACTTATTCCAATCCTACCAGTCTACTAATACTCTACTAACACTATAATAAGGGTTAGTACACATGTACTAGGTGTGCAATGTTACTTATAGTCAACAGAATGTGTTAAAGGAACCGTCAAAATAAATTGAACAAAGGTTCTCTGCAAAGATCAGTGACAATTTTGCAAGCCTATATCAGGGTATTTCCTGGGTCAAAAATTGAATATATTATAAAAATAATTATATTATCATTAACAACTTTGGTTAATTAACCTACGCAGCTGCTTCTAAAAAGTGATCAGTTTTTGCATTTGAATCTGCACTTTGTATTGTAACAGATGAATCCATTAACACAATAGTTGCCAGCTGTAGCCCTAGAGAAAATCCTAAACCATGGATGATTTACCTGAGGTTTGTGATGCATTGCATCACATTTAACATAAAGAGCCATAGAGCTCAACATTGAAGAGAAAACGACTCATAAAATACATAATAGCTATATTCTTCTTGTTTGGTAATGCAAGAGAATTGTGCATATTTTCACTTTTATGTACTGTTCGTCTGGGGGGAAAAAACAATCCTCTTTTGTACTGTCCCACTAATTCAGCATGTATAAATTCATATACATTACAAATTATGCAAATACATGTATAGGTTTTCTTTAAACAGATTAAAAAATGTTATCGTCCTACACACACACACAAGCTCTTAGAAATTAGTATTTTATTTTATTCTATAAAGAAGTGCCATGATTTGTGGCTCTGTATTGATGACTCCATAAAATCCCACGGATACATCCGAGCCTCCATGCTCACCATTAAGCAGAAACATAAAATGCACACTTCTGACAGCCCTGGCTCAGAGTCTACGCACACAGCCGTAAAACAATACTATCTGAAATCATGCAGCCCTTGCTGGCTGTCAAAAGCCCTCATGCACACCGGGGCCAAATCTTTACAGATGCAAAGGATCCTGGGTGCGCTCAGTTAGCAGCGAGTAAATTGCAGTGGAGCTTTGCATGGCTGAATACCTCAACAGGTCATTCCTCTCTGTCTATCCCCGTTTGCTTGTGTTAAACTCGCCACCCCCCCCCCCTCCCCCCACCCCCCTCACCCTCAACCATTCTCTCATCCACTTCCCGGCTTCGTCCATCCATCAATCACTGCACTTTGTCAGTGCCGACTTCATCCAGGATCCCGCAATCACGGCGAGAGCGAGCTGGCGCAGACACCCCGCCGCTAGGGAGCCGCTCAGCCCCCATCTGCATCTGAAACTGACGGGCGGTCGTTCGGGGGCCCTGACGCACGTCGCCTTCTATTGCACAGGCAAGCAAAAACACTAATGCCGCAGCTCGTCTCCTCACCAAACTACTCACCTATCTCTCCCATGCACACTGACACAGACAAACATATGCAGGCAAGCACACACACATGCAAGCACAATAGACAAAGTCAGGTGGAGAGAGAGTAAGCTCGAAAGAACAAGAAAAGACAGGCAGCGAGAGAGAGAGAGAGAGAGAGAGAGAGAGAGAGAGAGAGAGAGAGAGAGAGAGAGAGAGAGAGAGAGAGAGAGAGAGAGAGAGAGAGAGAGAGAGAGAGAGAGAGAGAGAGAGGGGTGGAAAGTAAAAAGAAAGGTGAGAGAAATCAAGGGTGGCATTGAGAGAGAGGGGGAGGGAGGGAGAGAGATGTTTACTGGATTTTCTGAAACAATTGGTACTCAGGTCAGGCGGCAGCTCAATTTGTCTTTTCTTGCCCACACATCAATAGAAATCACACAGAGAAAATGTATCACTAATTAAGGGCTCATCAGGCCCGTGTCAGCTGTGGTTTAGCCGGAGAGCAGCGGAGCTCTGAAGAGACTTCTAGTGTTCTGCGCTGGCTCCTGCAGAGAAACACCACTGACAGAAGGGAGCGAGACTCGCTATGCTAATGTACACGATTTAGTCAATAGAATGAAAGAAAAGAATTGTGCTGCGCTTCCAGGAAGATAACGATAATGAAGCTTGAGAAACAAAATGGATTTATTCACCTCAGAAATGACGTAAAGGATAATGCACCGTTAGCCGTGATTATTGCAAAACTTCACATGAAAGGGTGCTCAAGACCGTGAAGCAAAGTGGCTACTTACCAAATAAATGAATAAATAGACATTAAACATTGACTTGAACTGAATTATTGTATTAGCTAACTTGTAAAGACTGTGGAGAGAAAAATAGGTTTTGTTTCCTGGATGAGCAGTCACATATACAGTGTGGCCCTAGACAACGGTCATTACTGAAATATCTCACCACTGTGTGACAATGAGCATTTAGTCCACTGAGTCACTGAGTTCCAATTCCAGATATTTTCTCACATACTGTACTGTTGCAATGCATAGACTAATAACTTCTACATTACAGTAGTATACCATAACAAAAAGTACTAACATAGTTCATGATGGTATAATATGTTAATACCACGTTACTTCAATATGCAAAAGGGTACTGAATAAATACCATATTCGTATACTACGCCATTTACTTTTCTACTCTGATGTACTTCAAAGGCTGTTGTAATTGTATTACCGAGATTCATGGAACACAGTAATAATATATAATATATAACATATTATAACATAACATAATAATATAAAATGTCAATGTCTAAAAACATTTTTTTTGTAAGGTACAATGAGACAAGATTTTTAGCTGAAACCGTTGTCTTTGGTGATTCATATCTAATGTAAGTCAATGGCTACAGTCACTTTGAGACCACACGGGAGCTGATGCTGTGTTTGTTTACAACAGAGTGAGTGTGCTGTGCAAATCCATGATGCCGCAACCTACATAAAAGAATTAAGATTTAGTTTCCTTGCGCAATCTCAATTGGGAAGATTGGCGATTCCCAATGTTTGAGCTCCTGCGTATACGTCATTATGCGACAGGAAGCTCGAGCTCCAGACTGTAGTAAACACGGCCGTGGATTACAGGTAATAATGTTCAGTATTTTTGCACAGACCAATCGTTTTGCTTCATAACAGCTCAATGTATCGTCAGGAGCCACAGGTATTCATTTTGTTTTGCCTCTATATGTTTTTTGACTCCCAAATTGATTATATGAATCAAGGACCACGGTTTCAGCTAAAAATATTATTTACTGTTCTACTGAAGAAAAAGGTCACCTACATCTTGGATGGCCTAATGAGTATGACGAGCAAATTAGCAGCAACTTTACATTTTTGGGTGAACTATCTTTTTAACTGTAATAACTCTGACAGAGACTGTGGTTATCATCACGCAAATTTAATTCATTTCATAAAGGTCTGATTGTGTGCGCCCACAAACACGGACATTTTGGTTAAATACATTTCACTTTTGATGTTTTCATTGAAGAACCAAAGTACCTAAATGTATTTTTTACCCTGTATAGATTCGATATGATAAATAAAAAACAATGATGGATAAATAGATTCAGTTTACTCTTCAGTCCAGAGCTGTTTGCATTCAACACTTCTAATTAGACAGCAACCAAATGTTATGAATAGGATGGACATTATGGAATGAGCTAGTTATAAATGGGGCCTGTCAAACCTGCATTCAGCGACCAAATGAGTATTCTCAGTTCACTGCCCACATCTGAGCACGCCCCAACCCTGCCGGATAACTAATGATTGCTATTAACCATACAGTTAGTGATGATAGCCAAGAAAGAAAAAAACAAAACAAACAAACAAAAAACATAGTAACTAAAGTCTATGCTAATGAAAAATGAAAAATACCAAAATTAACCCATGAGGAAGGCAAGGCCTCCTGCAGGGAATAACAAATGACAGTTTGGCTCCAGCAGCGCGGACTGAGAAGATCTTGTTTTCTACATAATTAACACTTATTTGTGCCTTTAAAAACCGGATTGTAATGTATAATTATCAGCATTCGGCAGCATTAATTCAGCTATTACACGCTTGGTGTTAGGTCTGTGAAGCCGAGTGTAATGTTATTCACAGATTACACTGAGAAAACCCTTCAGACATTCAGCTGAGCCGCGCTTAAGTGACAAGCCGCCCTGGCTGAGCCTTTTATTAGAATACAAAACAAATTTCTCATATTAATTAACTCTTGTCTCCTGCTCTCCCCCACCCCACGCCACTGCTACGGTCCCGTCTCCTTTCTGATATGCGAGCTAAGTATCTTCCTCTGTCCTGTTTGTAGATTTTAAAAAAATCCCACTAATAAATGAAAGCCCTATTTACCAAGTCAGTTCCACTTTAGTAAATCTCTTACCCCTGCAAAGCTTTTTAAGTCTGCCAAAAACAGGAAATTATGAAGACATGTCACTCTCCACCAGCCCTATTAGGCCATATTTCCAGAACATTCAGATTTCATCCAGGTCTTCAGGTCGTACAGGAGTCCTGCAGGGGGGAGGTGTCGCTTTTTAATGGTACACGATTGGATTACACTGAGCCACTAACCAAATGTGATTGGTTTAGCATGAAATATTAAGTTGATGGAATAGGCCTGGTGCTGTGCCTTTGACAGCGGCGAGGGCATGATATTTCATATGGCACTCACAGTCCAAACATCAGATCCGCTGCGACACTAATGCAGGGGGATATGGCAGCGGAAACCCACAAGACACTGCCCTCACCTCCGTCATCTATAGCTCCTCAGACACCCGGCTCAAATATCCATATCCGTCCAACAGTTGAGATCATGCACACATAGATAATGTAAAATTATTCAAGAAAGAATGGTTTGACATTGTGTAGGTTAACTGTCATGACTTTTTGAGTCACAAGCACAATTAAATATGTACATACATGTTGGTTTGGGAAGTCAGTCAAACAAGATGGATTGAATCCATCTTAAAATAAAATATTTTTGATAAATCCTTCCTTCAAATAAATATTTTATCAAGTTGCTACACGTGTATGTAACAGGTATAGTTAATAATAATACCTGATGATAATAATAATAATAATTTTGTATTATATGTTATGTTCCCACACACACACACAAGATAT